>BGPR01000090.1:455839-499336 GCA_013235015.1 Araneus ventricosus | reverse complement strand
CACCCGACGGATTTTGACAATTTTTATTTCATATGAAAGCTTATGACGTCTAGATATGTCATCAAGGGCTGTCTGCCGTCCAGAACCCATAGTGTTTGAGAGATATTGCAAAAAAAACGGAATATATTAACGGAAATAACGGAGATTTATTTGAAAAATAGTATCTTGTTCCTGAGCCTCAAAAATTGTACTGATTTCGCCAATTTATTACGTCACTTCTTTCAAATAACTAACGAATCAGAATGTTCCGCTTTATTTTTGTAGGGGAAAGTGGGGTAAAACGGGATACCTAAGGTTTGAAGGCCTGTTGGGGCTAATCTATTCGACATAAAGCTTGTCAAATTTTACTAAAATCTTCTTTATTTATCAGAGTTTAATATATCTTTTAGAAAAAGTCACAGTTTTGCTAAACTTTTTTACTAATGATTTTTTTTGTAGAAAAAGTCAAATGATCCCGTTTTCCCCCACCAGTGGGGTTAAACGGAATACACATGTTAACCTATGGGAAATTAGGAAGAACTAGATTTTCAGTGGAAAAGTAGCATATTTTTTTTTTTATCTTATGTGACAATTTAAGAATAAAAATATTTTCTAAGATTTAACAATAGTTATAATAGTTGACAATTTAAGAAAAAAGAAGACTTTTTTAAAAATTTAACAATAATTACAATAGTTGACAAATTAAGAATAAAGACAGTTTTTTCTTAAATTTATGAATAGTTGCAATAGATAACAATTTAAGAATAATGACAATGTTTTAAGATTTCACAATAGTTACCGTAGTTGAAATTTAAGAATAAAGACAATTAGTTTAATAATAGTAATAAGTAAGTAGGAATAGTAATAATTCACATAACGTAGTTGTCTTTATCCTCCGCTCCACTGCAGATTGAGTGAACTCATTTAGGTTTTTTTAAGAGACGGCTTTGGAGTATTGTTTCTTCATACTCTTCTCTTTTTGATTGTTCTGTTTTCATGTTTTCTTTTTCTGTTCTTTTGAGTCACCACAAAACAATTTTCTCTTCTTCGATAGAACTTCTTTTTCGTTTTCGCTTTTCTTTTCTTCTAACTGATATTCTAATTCAATTTTGTATGTATTTGTTTTATATGAGAAAAAATAAATAAAAACCGTTTATTTGCAGGCAAGAAAATAATGGAATAGATAAATTTCAATTCTTTTTAAAATTTTGACTAAATTAATTCTTTGTAATATTTAAATTATCACAAAAAAAGAAAATATTGGAAATCAGAATAAATTGGAAATGCTTTTCATCATATCATTGACGCAAAGGTCAAATAGGAATGGCCCTCACAAACTACCAACTATCTCACAACCTAAGAAAATCCTCTTCGGTCGGGTCGGATATCCGTAGCTTCCCCTAGTATTCCGTTCTACCCCACAAGAAATATCCAGTTTACCCCTAGTGCAGAAGTCATAAGAAAAGAAATAGAACCGCGCAATTATTGGAGTAAATCCTTATTCTTTGATAGGGTATAAATCCTTAGTAAACGAATAATAAGCCGGACTAAAATTGGTTTTTAAAAGTGTAATGGTTTTTAAGTAAGGATAGTTTAAAATCATACGAACATTGGAGAGGTGACGTCATAAAACAAATAAACCTTCACATACGAAGTGAATTTAACAACAACAGCATGGAATCTATGACCATTCTTTTTTCTTCAATTAATTCTTCTTGCATTTCATTCCAATTTAATTTATTTTTAATAGCAGACGATTTTGTTCAGACATATCTATAAATATTATCTTTGTTTTAGTAAATATTTCATTTAAAATCCATAAAAAAAGATTTTGTTTCCTTTCTAAACTTATTTTCATTAGATTGGCAACAAGAAAATTCGTTGCTGTTAAAATCTTTTCCGGAATGCAGCGTTGTTAAATGAGAGAATGAAGTTGTTTCTGGAATAAACGTTTTAATTTTGCGATTACTTTTTGTTCTCGACAATAATCCCAACAGTTCCATTAAAATGGAGTGTGAAAAATATTGTAAAATACTTAGGGCGATATCATTCAGTATTTATGAATCTGAAGACTTTCATGCCAAAATTCGTGAGAACGTTATACAAAATTTCACAACTAGATGGGGTTCATTGAAAGATTTTACAATTTTAAAGGAATCTGTTGTCTACAAAGAACATGAAATCTGCTATGGTTTTATGGTCTGTTCCACTGATCTTCATGCAGTATTTGAAAATTAGTGGCTGAGAGCCTCGAAGCAGCGAGGGGCAGTGCTGAGCAAAATGGGTGCTGAGGGCGGCCAGAGCGGCTAGTAATAGATTAAGATATGAAGATGCACAGCTTTGATAGCAACATTTTCAGTTCTTCAATTACGTATTTTATGTAGTAAGCAATTTTGTCTAATAATTTGAAATTTAATCTCAGTATCATTTTTTTCTGTAACCATTTATCAACTTATCTTGCATCTATGCAACTTGAACAATTTTTATCCTGTAAAAGTTTCTTATCCTTCAGATTCATATAATAACCTAAACTTTAAGTCTGACCTTTAATTTTATATTGAATTTACTTTCTTTTACCTAAATTGAAATGAAGCTGTTACAAATTGCATTCATGATTTGAGAAAAAGTAGCTTTCGAATTCCAATTTTTAAATAAATACCGACATGTGAGCTTCTTACATCTTGTTTTAAATATCTAGCTGAATACAACAATTTTTCTGTGTGCATAAAAGTATCATAATTGCACTATTTTCGTCAAGTTTTCAGTTTCTAACTGAATTCATTTTAATTGAAACCTCAACAATATTGTAGGAGCGTGAAAAAAAATTATTTTTTATGTTAAATTTATTGGATAAATATTTTGCAAATGAATCAACATTTATGGAAGTCAATCAGATCAGTGAAGGTAAGAAGATATACAGGAAATAAGGAATATATAAATTTTTGTTACACCTTCTTTAAACACAGGTAAGTAATCATTCTTACAATCTTTGATAGTCGTCAATATAATTTTGGCAAGGTTCTAAAGTACCATTAACTAATGTACATATTGAAGATCCTAAACGTACAGGCAGATATAAATATAACGTGGAAATAATGATGATAGTACATGTGCTATATCAAACTCTCCAGTATCGTTTGTTTCTTACTTTTTAAAACCTGCTGTCTCCCCTGCATTTTCAAGGTAATGATTTTAGCAAATGAAGTTGCTCACAAATGATACCACCAATTAGTCTTCAAATAGCTTTCAGAAATTTCATTAAATATCACTAAAGCTCATGAAGGATGATAGTTTCTCCAAAAGATGCGTCGATTAATGCTGAATATGAGTAATATGAGATATAGTAAGTGGCTCTCCGCGGTGAAAAACTCAATGTTGGTTATTTTCATAACACATACAATTCAAGAAAATAGATGAAGTAATTAGGTTAAACAAATTAACATACTATATTCACTATGCGAGAAAAAAAGAGATAAAATATAAACCAGCGGGAGTGTTCTCCCCTAAACTTTCTCGTATACTTCCCCAAAAAGGTGCCGTTTTCCTCTCCTTGGCTAAAAAAATTCGAGCCTATTGTTACCCAGAATCCAATGACTATCAGAAGGTTTTTCATTATAGTGATTGAAAAATATCTAGGCAAAGAATGAAATTCAAAGAGATGCGTAGCGATTTTCTTCTCTTACCGGCTCAAGGTCAAAGTGACGTAATTCGCTACTCCGTAATGAAATTCCTCTTCGTTCTTCCAGTACGCATGCGCGTGGAGATGACGGATTCTCTTCAAAAGTAAATTATACGGACCGATAGACAGTCAACCCGTTGACGGATTTGGCCCAAAATTTTATACGGACCTACATTCATGACGATAAAACTGTGTATAAAATGTTATCCATCTGGCTTTTCAAGTTTTTGAGTTATAGCGTTCTCATGACCTCGAACATACAGACAGACAGACTTCCCGTTGACGTATTTTGTCCAACATTTGATAGAAACATGCAAATTATATTTAAAGACCACATACCAAATTTCATCCCCGTAGCTCTAATAGTTTTCGAGTTATCGTGTTCACAGACAGACACACACACACAGACAGACAGACATAATTCCAAAATTGTGTTTTTTGGAGTCAGGGAGGTCTAAAACGTGGAGATTCGTCAAAATCTCGAGTTCGAATTTTTTGACGATTACAATACTTTCTCTTTGTATACTTCGTATACGAGAAAGTAAAAACTTTTTACAGTTTGCTAAAAGAGAAATCATTGGATCTGCCTTGTCGAGTCAGAATGGGCTTGTTTGAAACCTGCTGAGAACTTAGTATGAGGTAGGTGCAAAATTTGAAAACCTCTGTTTTTAATCTATCTGTTTGAACTGAAAGAATAAAAATAAAAATGTTAAAAAACTATAAAAAAAGAAGATCTAAGAGTTATAGTTACTGAGTTAAGAGAAAGCGTTAATCATTGATGTTGAGTTAATGGAGCTCATTAAAAATAACAAATGTTAGAAACAAACAGTCAATTTCTGAAAGACATAGTGAATACAACAATCATAAAAGACACACACAGACAGACAAACATAATTCCAAAGTTGTGTTTTTTGGACTCAGGGAGGTCTAAAACGTGGAGATTCGTCAAAATCTCGAGTTCGAATTTTTTGACGATTACAATACTTTTTCTTTGTATACTTCGTATACGAGAAAGTAAAAAGTGAAAAATAAAATAAAATACATTTATGAAAAACGACAAGGCCAATCCGTATAGTCCTCCTTGTTCAGAAACAAGTCTTTACAAACTGTGTTATAATATCCCACTGTATAAGAAACAAATGCATATATACAGGTGGGTGACAGAATATGAACACCATACAATTTGAACATTTTTTCGACTATCTTGCAAAAGTTTGGATGGATTTTCTTTCAACTTCGACCATGTAAAGTAGTGGCTTGAAATCACATTTTATACTGAAGATTCGGTCACGAAGGCATTTAAGGAACCGATCAGAAATTGATGAAGAAGAAAAAAATTCTGGGCTCATCCCGTTTATCAAAAAGCTAATAATGATTCACAACATTTATCAGTGTTTTTGTTTGAAGTACGCAGTATTTACATACATTTTCGTAAAAGTAACACAAATTTTCTTGGATGTATTTTGCTTATAACATGCAGAGTTTTCAACCAAATAATACGAAACTTATAGAATACTCGACAATACGTTTGAGAAGCATTGTGTTAAAATTTGAAGTAAATACATGAATATCCTTCTAGCTTGAGTGCCTGCGCAGATTTTACAACGAATGTGATTTTTCATACCTTGCTCTCAGATTCGAAGTCAAAACTGTCTGAAGGTCGCTGCTATTCCTTCATGCGACCCCTCTCTTCAGGATTAAATAGGTTTGTCCGAGTTTTAAGGTTATTTAATACTGTTTTATGCTTCTGTCCTAAAGTTTACGCCGCGCGCCCGCTTGTGTAATTTGATACTTTTTCACGTCTTAACGTTTCATTTTGATAATTATATATCCAGTGTGCATTCCGGCGATTTAATATTTAATTTTACATTGTCAAAAATATTTCATGTGTATTAAGCCTTCTAATAATCCACCAAGCCTAAGAATTTTCTTGAAAAATTTAGCCCTCAGTCTTATGAAAAAGCACCTTACTACACCATTCCAAAAAATCTTATCATAGCTACATGACATTACCATGTGTTTAAATCTAAATTATACATCACAACCTGAAAAAGCAACCAGCATTGAGAAGAAGAGCTTGTGGGTTGTGTTTGAAAGAAAGAAAACGATAATCAAAATCCATAAAATGCAGTAGGGACATCATATATAAGCGTCATTCTCTGACAAAAATTCAATGTTTCGAATACAAGGACAGTGATTAGAAACTAAGAAGAAATTCTTTGTTGTACAATCTTATTATACATTATTGTCTTTTTTATTACATATTTCTTAATACCTTTTTCACAAAATAATCTTATTATACATTATTACTTTCTCTGATTTCAGTATAATTTAATATTTTGCAAATAATATTAAAATTAATTTTCACTCTTGATGAATAGATTTGCTTTTCCGACGTGTCACTTATTACTATTATGAAATAATTTACAATTGACATAGTAAAAAGGAAGAAAATTATTGTGTTGTAAAAAAGTACGACACGCACCTACTCGTGTAAAAAATTATAGCGCGCCCGCTGAAAGGATATTAGAGGAAATACGAGTATTTGTAGGAAATAATATTTTACTGCGCATGTAAGATACGTAGCGTAATTTTTCTTTATAACTTCAAAGCCAGATATATAGTGCAATATACATAAAAAATTCCAGTTAAATACCGTTATAATTCACAAAGATATATGCATTGCAACAAGGGGAATTTCGGTTGCAACCTAAGAGAAGCTAAATAATAAGAGTTCTTGCACAAATTGATATTTTTTAAACTTGAATCTTAGAAAAGTAATATTCAGTTTTATGAAAGTTGAATATCCTGAAAATCCATGTATTCTTATAAATTAAATATATTATTTAAATTGCATTTCGAAGATACAAATTTGAAAAATATCATTTTATAAAAAAACGCTTAATATTTAGTTTTTGTTAGACTGCAACTGAACTCACTTCGCTGCAGTGCCGGTATCTTTCTAAATCTCAATGTAATTCAATTGGAATTTTTGTAGAAGCTGCGTTACACTTCTGGCTTTAAAGTTATGAAAGAAAAAATATGCTAAGTTACGTACATGCACAGTAAAATATTATTGACTACAAATACTCGTATTCCCTCTTATATTCAAAGTATTTACTTCAACTTTTAATACTACGCTCTCCGCCAACACTACAGAACATTCGACGACTTATTACTGATGCTTGTCTAGTTGAAACCTATTATGCTAAAATATATGCAACGTGAAATTCAAACACGAGTCCAAGTGTGTATGGTAGCTGACAGAGAGCAGTTTGAAAACCGAAAATACAGGTATCTTGTGATAATTAGTTGCATTTGCTTTCATTCTAACATGTTTCGTCATGTAACAGTGATGGAAATCGCGAACAAATACATGAAATTTTAAACGTTCTGTTCTTAGAAATAATCTATATAAGGTGTCTATTTCGATTTCATTATCGATTTCTACTAAATCGATGATGTTCTATAACTTTGTAATATACTTTTTTCCTATATCGTTCCATTTTCGAGATAGGAACGCTAATTCCGTAGTTACCGCCAGAAGCGATATCGTAGCATAGCACGTCGCCACTTTACTATACCTAGACACCACTTTTTGACTATAGCTGCAGTTGTTCTGAAATTAAGGGAGGGGGTGTAAATAACTTTAAAGGACACCCTGTATATGTCTGTATATAACTCTATCTCTCTATATATAGCCGTTATATACACACACGCGCACATATATATATATGTAGTAAATAAAAGTAAGTGTAAATAAAAGTAAACAAAAAAATCAAAATTTCCATCCTTAATTAAAAATTATCATAACTAAGTAAAACTAAATTTACAATTAGAAGCTAAATCAGTAAATATGGCAAAAACCCTATAAATTAAAAGATTCTTAAACATCAATTAGATATAAAATATTGCACTTTGAATTATAATAAAACTAAAAAGAGATGGAAAAGTAAAACCAATATGCAGATCCAACAATTATAATGACCTGCAAAATTGGAGACCTGCATATCGTGTTAACCACTGGACGGATCCTACTCTCCAAGAAGAATAGTGGTTGGATGAAATGAGAAGGATTGATTCCTGAAATTCCATCAAAATGAGAGGATAAATGAAAAAAATATATATTATTCTAATTCTAAATAGAACTTAGGCCAGAACCTGAAGAACCTTCCTTTTGTAAAGACGTTAGGACCAATTGAAATAACATTCAATGCCTTTGCAATAGAGAAGAATATAGTAATTACGTAGATTCCTTCCGTAAACACATTTTAACCGGTGACCTAGACATCATTGACAATAAGAAACTAAGGGAACTAATGATCAAAGGTACAAAATTCCGAACTATTTTCAAGATCTCCATAAAAACATTTTCAAAAGTTTTCTTAATGATTTGGATAATTTTTGCCTAAAATTTGTCGCCAAATTCGATATATCAGTACAATTAATTCTTCACCGAATGGAAATGGTCCATATACTTCAACTTTAAACAGTTCATAGAAAACAATGACAAAAAAGACAATTTAAATTACGAAAACTATGACTACCGAAATATCAAAGTTCTGCAAGAACAATTCATCATAACCCCTATTGATAAAGTGACCGGCAACTTTGCAATTACCAGCAAAAAATTCTATCTTGAAATCTTAGATAAAGAATTAAAATCATCAGAAAGTTATAAACTCAATAAATCAAATGTCATCACTTTAAAAAAATTTCAGCTCTAAACAAAAAAATTAAATGCCATAATGCAAATAATAATCTACCATATATTTTTATCTATCGAAAGTTTCATAAACAACTAATTAAATTCAGATACATCACCTGCGGTACAAACACTAGAATGAACAAACTTGGAATCATTTTTTCAGAACATCTTAATATTGTCTTAAATGCTATTGAGCAAGAAAATTTTGCCTGGATAATTAAAAACAATAACAAAGTAATTTAATTCCTTAATAATAACAAAATTCATACAATAGAAACCTACGACTTTCAAGATCTTTTTATCAGTATTCCATTAAATAAATTGCTAGATGTACTAATTAACTATTTCTATGATTTAAAAAATATTTTTAAAATCCCACTAACTCGCTGGAAAGACCTCATCAACTACTGCATATACAATACTTTACCTTTAACGGAGAAAATATTTCCTAAAAAGTAAAAGGCATCCCACAAGGAACAAGTTTTTCATCTTTACTAGCCAACCAATTACTTCACTTCTTCGAAAGGACTTTTGTTTTAAATTTTAAATCTGCCTTCCTATATATTGATGATCTAATGATTTTTAAATGTCAAGACTTCAGCTCTATTAGCAATATAATTTATCCAGAAGAACTCAAATTAATTAAAAACCAACAACAATCAAGCTCTAGCAATTTTTCTAGATTTATGCTTAGAATACCAAAACGACTTAAAAATTGACATTCACGACAAGAGAAACGAATTCAAATTTAACGTTAATAAATATATTTTCTGGAATTCTAATATCTCATATAAAATCTACAAAAACACAATTATCAATCAACTTATAAGAATCAACAAAATATGCAATAACAATAATTCTGCCAAGAAGCAAATCAAGGACTTAAGAAATAGCCTCATCATTAATAAAATTCCCTCATCGTTTTGCGAACCTTTGATTAATGGATTTAAGATGTAAGTAAAGAATTGGTTACCAGAGCTATGTTGGCGCGAAGTATAATCTTCTCAAAAGGTCACTGAAGTCAATAAGGTCTGATATTTTACCTCGAAAAAGCATCTTTTAGTCATTTTTAACTGGTTTTACATATTTTACTGATTTCATTCATTATTTCTCTACGCATTCTATCGTTATAGTTTTCTATTTAATCTTCATCGTTCCTAACATAATACATTTTCCTGGCAACAGCCAAAGTTAGGCGCGAAACTTGTAATTCGATATCCCGTAAACACCCCATTCTATGCTGGTAACCTCCACGTCACTGCAGTTTCTGACCTTTTGGTACATAAAAAATCTTTTTTCTTACTCTGCTCTAGATTTTTGTCACATCTTACTTTTTTCAAGGAAGTGATTATTTGCAGGTACTGTAATTACGAATAAAACGTTATTTTCAGGTAAACTGTACCTACGGATAAACATTATTTGCAGGTACTGTAATTACGAATAAAACGTTATTTTCAGGTAAACTGTACCTACGGATAAAACATTATTTGCAGGTATACTGTACCTACGGATTGCTTTCAGGTTTTGACAAATTCAATATGCTTCTGTAGAAATTTTAAAATATTCTTTTTGTACTTGAAACGTTTTTTTTGTGACTATGAGATTATTAAAAGAAATAATAGTATTAATGCTACTTTGTGAGAATTTTTTGTATCTCATCGGAGACATGTGACGTTTTTTTCACAATTAATTTGGTTTTGATAGCTGATTTCTAATTCATTTGATTGAACTTGGTAAGAAAAATATATTTACTGCTTTTTTCAGTCATGAAACTATACCTCATGAGAAATTATCAATAAAAAGCAAATTTCCGATCCTGATGAGCTCCAAAGATCCGAAAGATGTCTTACGAAATCTTAAACTTCCCTTTGCAGTTGATGGAAAACCCAAAGTCAATAGTTTGAATCTGCTATAATCCCATTTACAAAGTGCAAATCTACATTGAAGAAAATGCAGAATTAGCAGTCGTTAAAAAATTACAAACGGTGAGAGACTAAAGAAATAAACTAAATGACCCCGTACCAATTCACGATACGGCCGAGTGGCATGTTTTTAATGCGTCTGTTTTATAACTGCAGGGAGAGGCCGCGGTGGCCTAGTGGTAAGGTCTCGACCTCGGGGCCGGAGGGTCGCAGGTTCGAGACCCGATTCCACTGAAGATCCGCCGTGTATGGGGCCTGTTGCACGCTAAATCATACGTAGTGGCCAAACGTCCTCCCGTTGGTGTGGCGCGGAAGTTTGGAGAGGGGGGTGCCAGCTCAGGTGTCGTCCTCGTCATCTGACCGCGGTTCAAAATTACGAGGTCCGTCCCTAAATAGCCCTCGTGTTGCTTCAAAACGGGACGTTAATATAACCTAACCTAACCTTATAACTGCAGGGGCATGGGTTCGAATCCGACAGAAAGTTGAGAGCAATTGTTTTGCACTCGCAACTACTTAAATAATCTGTTTAAGAATTTGAATTTTCACTAATTATGTTTTAAACCGATGTCTATAAATTCAATATTTTATTTGATTTTGCTCTTTTTTTCTAAACCTTGTTAATTTTCAAGCATATTTTAAATATCTATATTCTTACTCCTTTCCGCTACTCTATGCTTGCATGTGATTTAAATTGAAAAATGTATGAATATTTGCTTCGAGGCCTCTTCAATTACTCCTATAGAAAAGAATAAATTGAACAGAATGTATACTGCCTAATAAATAGCGTTTTATCCAAAAATAGGTAGAATTCGATAATAAACAGAGTCTCTCGACTTCAGTTATTAACAATGGATTAAAAACAAACAATTCAATATTTGTAGAAATGAGAAAACGGTTTGAATGTAAGTCCAGTAATTAGAAATAATGTCTAGAATTAGATTTAAAAATCTTTTTTAAATTATTAAGGTTAGAGAAAAAGATTGGCGACAACTCATTATTTTTTCTTAAACAGTAAATAACATTTTATCCGTAGATATTTTACCCGTTGAAATTAATTCCACTTGCTCTGGTATAACTAGCAAAGTCCATGAGTCAAGAACTCAAAAAGGAAGCCAACAGCACGCAGTTTTCCTCAGGCGGTCATCCTCCCAAATGCAGACCGCGTCCGATGCAACTTAATTAGGGTGATCGAGCAAGAACCGGACGTTGGCGCACTGTACCTGCAAATAACATTTTATTCGCAGGTACTGTGCCTGCAAATAACGCTATCCTTTTTTAAATTATTAAAACTCCTCTCTTTGGTTTTTGGTTTGACATTAGGGATGAAAATCAGTGTATTAGGTCTTACGGCGTCACTGATTGCAATAAAATGTGAAACTCTTTATCTGTTTAGCAGTTCACAATGATTTCATCCTTTGACGAATCTTCATTGTGCTGTAACTGCGTTTTCATTTAACGATTTTTACTTTATCTACCACAGCCGCTCTTGGAATTGCAGCTTTTAGCGCATTCATTGCGTATGTGTAGTATTCTTCTTCACACATTTACGGTTTTTTCTACTGTTTTCCATTTGACAATATTCTCATTTTTATCTTTACTCGGCTATACTTTCAATTCGAATTTTCATGTCTTTTCGTGTATGATATGAAGGTTTGTTATTTTATTGTTAAAACTTTTAAAGGGTAATTCTGAATTTTTTCAGTACAAATTTACAATTTACCAGTGTTGTTATTAGAAGATTTAAACTATTGTCTTTGGATCTCCGTTTACTGCATGGATTTATTAGATATTCTTCGATGGGGAATAAGACATCTTTTAGGGTATGGAGCTCATTCCGAACTATAAATTTGATTTTTGATTAAATACTTGAGGTGTAATTTCATCAGTAAACGCTTTAATAAATACTTCGTCTTCAGAAAATTAAATCATACTCATGGGAAACCAGCACTCAAAACCAGGTAACAGAAATCAAAAACATCGTGTTCTTCCGTCGAAATACTGAAAAATCTCGCAAAATAACATTAAATTTCATAATCTCAAGCATAAAAAAAGAACAATCCTATAGAAACAGAAGGGAAGATAGAACCCTAAAAAAAGTCATACAGGAGGAATAGAATTTGACAGTACTTGCAAATAACGTTTTATTCGTAGGTACAGTAAATGCAAATAACTTTTTATCCCTACGTACAGTACCTGCAAATAACGAATTATCCGTAGGTGCACTAATTGCAAATAACTCTATCCTTTATTTATTAAGGAGATGATTATCTTCATATATTGCGCTTACGAATAAAACGTTATTCGTATATATTGTTGCTACGAATAAAACGTTATTCGTATATATTGTTGCTACGAATAAAACGTTATTCGTATATATTGTTGCTACGAATAAAGCGTTATTTGCAGATAGTACTGTAAAATTCAGCATTCCATCTGTAGGACTTTTTCTTTCTGGACTGTTTTCCTTTTTTCTGTGGGATTGTTCTTTATGTGCCTTAGATTATGAAATGTAGTGTTTATTTGCGAGATTTTTCATGTTTACACGGATATATGCGATGCCTTAAATTTCTCTTGTCTGGTTTCGGAAGCTGGTTTCCCATGAATTTGATTTAATTTACTGAAAAAAATATATTTACTGATGAAATTTTACCTCAACTTTCCAATAAAAAAATTAGATTTTCAATTCTGACGAGCTCCTTTGTCTAAAAGATGTCAAATTCATTCATCATCAAGGATTTTTAATCAAATCTGCAGTTATCAAAAATCCAAAATCAATATCCAAGTAGTTTAAATCTGCTAATAACCCCATTCATAAATTGGAAGTATTCACTGAAAAAGTTCAAATTTTTAATCTATCAGAGAGCTAAAAAGGAAGAATTGTCTTCATATAACCTTGATGGCAAGGCTAAGTGTCTCGGTTGGACTCGGAAGTCTTCTGACCCAGGCTCTGGCGTATCTTTTTGCTCCTCTCGGCTGCATGACTGACATGACTTTTCGAAAAAAATATGAGTTAACAATAATCTTTTTGAAAGCTTATGTATGCAAAATTCAATATTTTATTTTATTTTGCTCCTTATCCTAAACCCAGTTTACCATCAGACAAATTTTAAATAACTCCTATCGTAATACTTCTTGTGTTCTAAATTAAAAAAGGTATAACTATTTGTTTCGGGGCATTTCAGTTACTCTTATGGAAGGAAAATTAAACTGAATAGAATGCACAACACCTATAAATAATATTTTATCCATAGTTACACAACCTGAAAATAACAATACCCAAAAATAAACTGTTTGAGTCTAAGCACAACATAACACCACAGCATACCACTGAACTTGGAGCCAGAACGACTCCCTGTCGGTTGGATGAGTTTGCGTGAAACTTTATTGAAAAGCATTGTCTAAGCGCAACAATGAACTGAAGTCCATGAGGCAAACACTCAAAATTGATGACAACAGCACAATTTGTTCCTTTGTGGTCAACATCATAAGTACCGAACGCTTCCAATACTGAGGCAAACAGGTGAGAACCGACTGTCGGCATACTGCACTTGACAATAATGATTGATCCGCAGGCACTGTACCTACAAATAGCATTTTATTCATAGGTACAGTACTTGCAAATAACCAGGGTTTGGTGGAGCCGTTCCGGCACTGCTTATTTTCATTAATTTTTTATAAGAAATAAATAAGAACAAGTTGTAAGACACTCCTTTCAACAACGCGACTTGCGACCAATCCTTACCCTCGAAAATATGATTGATATTTCGAATTAATGAAAACAATAATCTACCGGGAAGGGATTAAAAATATTAAAGTTACAAACGTTTAAATGCATTTTATGTTTTGATTCTGAAAACCTATGATATTACTTACATGTCATGATTTCATGCTGAAATTACTTAATATTAGTATAACTTGAAATGATAAGTTTTAAAAAAATAATATTTATCGTTTTCAGAATAGACATATTTTGAGCTACAGTACACGTTATGCTTGATTGGTTTTCTTGGCTATTAATGCTTGATTGAATATAATATAAAATAATGACTGCAAAATATGCATTATTTCATTGTGGACATTGTAATATTTCCTGATTTCAATAACGAGATAAAATAACTATACATTTTAAATGTAAAATAATATTTCATTTTGAAGGGACCCCTGCTGACCCTCCCTATCAACCCCATCGGGAGAGATCGCGAGTTCACGGATGAGAAGCCTCCGGTTAAGTAAACGGGTTCTCGCTTCCCTGGTGGGTATAGTAAAGGTGTGGGGTTGAGTTACCACCACTCCGATGACGGGACATACCTCCTTCTGGAGGGGCTCGGCCGTGGCCGGTGATGGCTATTAGGATTCCGACCTTAGTTCCGACTGCTGTCTTGACGCCGGTTATTCAACGACTCTGGAAACGTAGGCCGGATGGGAGTAGCTCCCTTTGTGATTACCCTCCCTATTACACGCTCGATTCTGCTCCATACAATAGCGAAACTGGATTTTTTTCTGTAGTATGCATTTTCTTTAAATAAATAAATTAAATGATCGTTTAAATCGATTGTATGAGGGACAAAAAAATAGCAGAAACAGGGGAGGAGAAGAAATTAAACAAAGATGTTTATGAATTATGTTAATCAACTCGTTGAATCTGCCATATAATTAATTCCCTCCAAATAATTTCCAAAATTACCACCTCTGTTGAAGGGATAATCGTATGCTAGTTACAGAGCGTGGGAGTGGGGCCATCGTGTCAAATTTAAATTTAACTTTAGTCCCAAAATAACTGAAAAAGTAATTAATATTTGAATATTTGTTTGGCAAACCGAAATGTTTCTTTGCACAAAAAGAACACATATTTACTCAAATTCTTTGGTAACGCCTAATAATAGAGATGAAAATGTTTCTGTCTACAACGAAATCGATTGCAAGCATCGGAAGGCAGCCATTCTTTTTAGCAGCTGGGTCAGAACTCAACCGTTTCTTCTCCCACAAATATTTGGGTAAACCACACGGTAATGCATCACTAAACGATTGAAGTAACAGAAAATACGATAATTTATCAAGCGGTTTGTGGATGAGAGGTCGGCCCGTGCAGCTGCTCACGACGTCCGATGAAGAGCAGCTGCCGTCCAATATGAAAACGCACCTGTTGAGCCTCGGGCTTTTGACTTCTTTTATTTCCGAGGGATCATTTCTTCAGTAGAAATTTGTTTTCATTCGCTTTCAAAATAAGTCAGAGGGGATAGTAGTATATTCGGCTTTTTTGGAAATTCCAAATTTCGCTTCAAAAAAATCATAAGCAATGAAAGGAAAGGGCAATAGAAGGAATTATTTTAAGCTTCTTAAACTTTCCACTCTTTTCGGCAGCAAAAAAAATCAACGACTTTTTTCTATGGCCGAAAATTTCTTTCGTGCATATACTTTTAGGGAAATAAAAGACATGAAATAATAATTAATCATAAATGAGATTAATTTATTTCAATATATTTTACTTGGAAGTTTGAAGAAAATACTGTAAATAAAAATGCCGTATACTTAATTATTTTTACTTAAGCCCTTATTTAAAGCTGAAATTTTGGCTATCGCTATCGACGTCAAATGGGATCGTGAAGAATCAAGAAAATTTTTACAGTATTTACTCCAGCATATGTTTTATAGTATGCGGCTATAATTAAAAAAATAACTTATTCAGAAAAATTAAATTTTTTATCAAATAACTGCATTAAATGAAATGTTCTTGTCATTTCCTAGTTTAATTATAATTAACTCTTTTTTTATGTTATTTTCATGCTAAAATATATAATGGACGTCAAACTAAGAATAGTTCCCTGAAGCAAACAAGCTCCGCAGTTATTATTATTATTTTGGCTGAAAAAAGTAGTGAATAGAATTGTTTTAATATAAATCCTAATCAAAACTAATAAAAACAAGTCATGTATTTTAGATTCTTTTAAGAACTGAATTGTCATTTTATTAAAAAAAATTGTAAATGACGAAATATTCAAGCTACTGATTAGTTTCATGTGGTGTTGCACAAATTTCTTAAGATATCATTATATTCATTACAATTCAAATCAGAGGCGGCTGCAGAAATTTTCCGACGTGGAGGCAAGCAACATTTTTTGAATTTAGCTTCAAAAATAACGCATAATGATTAACTTTATAGTTAATTAAATGTAATTAAGCATTAATTATCTAATTCAATTATAATAAATAATTATTTAGAATAGTTAACTATTTGTATAATGTCGGGGCAGTGTAAGAATTTCTATCAGAACGATAGTAATAATTAATGAATCTCATAGTACATTATTATTAAAATATCATAACAAATTAAAAACAAAAAAGCCAAAACAAGTAAAAATAATTATTAATTCATTATCAACCCTTAAAAGCCCAATTTTTTAAAAATTTATTTTAAAATATTTCTTGACTTACATTTCTTGAATAAATCATAGAAAAAATTTTTTAAATTCTATTTTGTTTTAAGTATGGTCTATGGCTAAAAAACAGTTTCCTACCAACTGACAACACTGGGCTTTATTTCAGAAAAAAATGACCTTGATAAAATTCTGTAATATTAACCCTCTGACTGCCGATTCTTTTAAATTACTATTTAGAAGCAACGTCTGAAAACATGTTCAAATAGCATTGAACCAAGCGAATTGTTATTTAAATGCAAGGATTTATAAGTATAATATGATTCAATGTTTTAAAAGTACTAAGTTAAGGCTGCCGTGCACACGCCACCTACAATTTCAGAACGTAATGTTATCCTATGGAGATTTATACTTGCACCTTTTCTCGTTTGCTATTGCGTTGTTTCGGATGCAATCAAGTGCATTCGATAGAAGAAATAAAAATACAGGTTCCTATAAAATGTCTTTTTTCCCCGACTGCTTAAAGTATTTTTAAATATTTTTCAAAAGTCGCTAAACTTCAATTTCGGGTTTTAAACATTTTTAGAAAATTTGCAAGCATAGTTAAAATAAAACTTGATTAACTTGAGAAAATCGCAGGATGCAGTAGGAAATGCAGTCAGAGAATTAAGAAAACACAAAAAAAATTTTAACTAGTATTGTCAAGGGTGCAAATAGCGCAAAAAAATGCAGCCTCAAGTGAAAAACATCAATTTATTTTTTTTATCAGCATTCAGGCTGCCATCTATATATTGCAATTGATTTAATAAAATTTTCAATATTTTTCCTATTGGCCACAACAAGCATTAGAGCTTCAGTCTTAGGGGTCTATTCTGGTACCCCCGGTTGGGTTGGGTTCCGTTGTTAACGTGTGGAACCCAACCCAACCGGGGGTACCAGAATAGACCCCATATTCTCGAGATTTTAGAAGATAAAATTGGGTATGTTGCTTAAAGTCTAAACTATATACATATATAATATAGGGAATACTAAGGATGCTTGACCCTACGCGATTTTCTCGGATTGTGAGATAACTGGTGATTTGCGCGTGCCATTTTTATTTGGCCACTGGTCATATGGTATATTGCAGGGGATTTTCGTTCCAATCTGAAAAGTAATCATAATGGTGTGTAGGTAAATATGTTTTGGGGGTCCAAAAGTAAATTTTCACTTTTTCATTCAGAGTATTAGAAGCTTATGATTGAAGATATGATTAATTAAATTATTTCTGAGATTTAAGCATATTTCTATCTTTAATTTGATACATGATGTCATGCGGTATCTTAATTCTAAGTGGCTTAATTTTAAATTATTTAGAAAAAGTCAAGTTAGGGATACTTGACCCTAAAAAGTTAGGGATACTTGACCCTATCAAAAACTATTGCAGTTTTGATGTCGCAGCCGCCCGAAGCACAGTTTGTGGTTGGGACCAAATTTCTGATGCGTGGAGTTTGTCAGAAATACGGCAACTCAAATATAGAGAAAAATTATTTAAAAATCGTTTGATAGCAATTATTTAATGATTAAAATTTCTTTTTAATAAGATAATTTCAAATAATGCAAATAACGATTTTAGTATGAATTTTAGAAAGGATTTAAATTTCATTAATCAATTTTTTCCTTGTCTGAGAAAGAAGTATTTATTTATTATTTTAATAAAAATCTTTTGCTCGACCTATTTGTCATCGTTTGGTTTTATTTAACGTTTCGCCATTTCTGTAGAATTTGTCTTTCTTTCTTGATATGAATTTTCTCCTAAAATATATTTTGATTCTTTTGCTTTTATTTTTGAAAAATATTTGAAGAATCGAGTAAGTCTATTAAGCTTCTCAATTTCTTGTTTTCAACAACATTTTTTAGTTTTTCAAAACCGGCAGTTCTTCAACACGCTAATGACGTTGCTAGGCTTCCATTTCTATTTCTGTATTTTTTTTTCATTTAATTAAATCAATATTTTAATTGTTTATTAAATTTTTAACTAATTTAATTCAATAATTAGCTTAAATGTAATGACTTAACGAATTTAATTTATTAACTAGATTATATTAATAACAACTGCGTTTTATAATAACCATTTTATTTAATTTTTAATATTAGTTTCATTAATATTATTTGATAATAAAGACGTCTTCAATTCAGTAGTTATAACCTAATATCTGAATTTCGAGAACATGCAAATTATCAAAAGAATTTAAGTATGTTTTGCACGTAGTCAAGTTTCCCTTAGGGTCAAGTATCTTAGCTTAGGATCAAGTATCCCTAAGGTTAGGGATACTTGACCCTACTCAATTTCATGAAATATATATATTTTATGATTAAATGAGATATCAATTTAGAATAAGTATATATCTCATTTTTAAAAACAAATCCTTTTATGATTATAAAAATTAAAATATTCGAGAAATATAAGAAAAAATAAAAGTAGGATCAAGTATCGCTAGTTTCCCCCACGGTTATGAGACAAACTTTGAGGGATGAGCTTACTAAAACATACATTTTTTGTATAGGAATGTATTTTCGGAAGTGCTGACACGTTGAGTTCCGAACACAGAAAATGAGACAATGAAAGAAAATCATTGTTCATTTACAACATTATCACGAAGTGTTTCTTTGCAGCAATGTTTGCAATAAATGCTTAAAATTGCTCCCACCAAAAATAATACATGCTTGGTAGCGTCGAAGGAGTGATTGGCGAACAGTTCCAAAGATGCCAGCCGATTTGCAAGTGGTTGTCCGCAATTACCTGAATACCAGTTTTACGGAGCGGCGCATTGAGCGTGGTGGACCACTCACCCGATGGTCACCCCGATCGCCAGATTTATCGATCATCGATTACTTCTTATGGGGTCATCTGAAGGCGACGAGATTCGAGTTCCAGTTGACTCAATTGAGGACGTCGTTGCTCGACTATTCATTGCGGCTGCAAGTTTGCGCGTATAAGACAGCAACAACAGCATAGAACGTTGTAGACTCATCCCTAATATCAGCGATTACGAATTGAGACTCTACCTGATAGTCCGGGATCGTTTTCCCAAAAATTTGGCGCTTTAAATGCCACTCTGGAAAGTTGTGCATCTTGCTCAGTACTAAGAAAGACTTCCACCTCAGGTTTACCAAACAATTAGTGCAACCAGGTGAAAAGTTTAAGATTGCTTGAAAATGTCACACCTTAAACAGAAAAACTGATCAGACAAGAACATGTAAACATAGGAAACAAGGAGCCAGTCAATAAAAGAAACACGGGTATTTATTCACAGAAAACAGGAAAAGGTAGGCTTCGAACAGGGTATAAAAAGTACTTCCAAGTTTTAAAAAAAACTGCATCAGCGGTAGGTCGAGTTACCAGTTCTAGCTTGCCCACATTGGTGAGTGGACAGTAGTTTTGGAGAACAAACTCCAAACTATTACTTAACTGCAAGGTGTGACCAATAAGTAGGGTGAATCGACCTTCAAATCGAAAATGGGAACAACCCGGTTATCAGCGATACCTTCGTCGTGTTCCGTAATATTCAGTTATCAATAGTGCGTGGTTTCGTGCGCCTGTGAGTCTTGATAAGTTTATGGCTACAAACACACTACGCGGTTATGCCGAAAGCTGCAGGTGTGATGTGACGTATGATCCCGTGTTCTTAAATGGCGCTGTTCACACTGGCCCTACAAAGTTATGTAACCGGTTCTCGCCGTGCGCGTACCCAGCTTCGCCAATGAAAGAGCTCCGGTTTTGACGGCAAATAGTCACATGCTCCCATTGTAATGAGTGTCGGTGTTCACATGTGTTATTTTAGGGGGGTAGCACGCTTGCTTATATTTTGTCACCAAGGGAGAGCAAAACCGCTTCTCGGACGTTTGAAACGGTTTTATTAGCCCGCAAAGCGAAGATAGATCTTTTTCCTTTTGCTGGAAAGCTACCATCAAAGTCCATGGGGGCGAATAACTGAACCAATCAGGTCCGACTCGCCAGTGACGTAACTGAAAACTTAGGCGCAATTTTCGGGCTACACAGAAGCCATTTCATAACGTGTTAACATCTTAATTTTTATTGAAATAAGGTAGATGATCCAGTTTTTGCCAGATTAGGAGAAAATTTGAATTGGAATTTTCACAGTGGATGACTGGCTTAAGTTTTTTAAGTCGTACTAACACTATTCTTTAATAAATTTTATTGCCTGTTAATTAAAAAATCTTCATCTGGGAAAAAATTATATTTTGAATTATGAATTTTTAAATAATATATCTTAATTTGTACCAGTTTTGGCCACATAAATATCATACAATATAACAGGCATTTTACTGAATATTAAGCAAAAATACAGCATTTTCATGTGGTATGTATTTTATTACATTTTCCTTCTTTATAAGTCAGTTTTTCGTTGCATATAAAATAACTGAATATCAGATTTCTTACTTTTTAATCAATTTGTTGTATGTGAAAGTTTTACATTATTTGTTTGAGATTTTTCTTGTTTATATTTCATAAACATTCAGTAAATTTCTAATTCTTATATTATAGCTATATTAAGCAAAAATTAAATAAAATAATATGATTCTTGGAAAAAATTAATGCACCTTTTGTTGGTATCTATGGATATTATACATAAATTAAGTCTTAAATTATATAAAATTTATTAAAAAAGAGGCTAGTACTGTCCCATAAAAGCATTTCCATAGATGACCAATCTTTTGTAAATGTTCAAGAAATTATGATGAAGCTACATTTTCACAAAAAACAGGAGACTTTCAGAGACACAGAAATCCTTTGGTGTGTAATTTGCCAAGTTTAATATTCATTAATCTTGCATTATAAGTATGCATTGAAGCCATGGATAAACAAATATGATGCATTCTATGTTTTATGCTATTAAAAAATGATTTGTCACTTGTTACTTAAAAATAAATATTAAAAAAAGTATAGATAATTAATAGATTTAGAGTGAGTGTAATATAAATCTTAATATGTAGAGAATATGTATGCATTTTTTTTCAAGCGAAAAAAAAAAGTTCTTTGAGAATAAACATTCAAAATTTGTAAAAGTGGTCCATTGTACCCTGGTCTCCCCTATACATGATGTATACACTTGTACAATTTTTTTAAAAAAGGGCTGAATGTATATGCACATGCTTAAAGCATCTCTTTAGGAAATAAGAAAAACCCCTCATAATCCCTAAATATAATTAATTTTAAAATTAACAGTTATTTCTCACAGTCTGACGATGAAAGATTGCAACACTTGTGAGTACTTGATACATGTTCATGCATTTAATTTTCTTACAAGTCGCATGTTAAGGAATAATGTACGAATAATATTGTAAATCACTAAAGAAGAGTTTGTTTAAGGTGTAGGAATGCATCTTATTGGTTAATATCAAATCAGTGGCTAATTTCTGGACAAATAGATGCGTTTTGTCCAAAACTGGTACAGTTTCCAAAAGTTGGAGCATCTAACCTTTATCTTTTTATTTACTATGTATACATTTCTTTAGGGAATTTTTTTTTTTACCTTTTAACTATGTTGGTAAATTATATAAATAAAGCTGAAACACCAATTTTTTGTATGCTGTAGAAATCAAAACAATTGAAAATATTTTCTTGGATTTTGTTCGCAAATACTATGTGTCATCTTCACATTCTCGATAATTAATTCTTGGCCGTTTTTAATTTTTTAGAAAGTTTCAGATGGCGAGAGGATTTTTGTGAATTATAATATTTTATATACGCCATTTTTTCATTAAAGATTTTTCTTCTTTTTTGTTCCTTCTGTTTTAAAATCACCCCATCATCATCACCATTAAAGCTGCCTCAGCGTAAACCAAAGTATATTGGTATCCATGAAGACAAAAGCAATAAACGACAAGTGCGAAGTCCAACGCGGAAATGAAAGGACATCGAAAATACAAACGCCAAAAAAAAAAAACTATTTGCATCGCCTAAAAGGCAATTACACATTGCAACTGTCATCCCTTTTTTGGGGGTTGTCAGATCGTAAAGAAGGGGCGTCCAACCCCCTTCGGTCAATGACACATTGAAGGAGAAACCGTACATCGAATACTTGCTCTCCCTTGGTGACGAAATATAAGCAAGTGTGCTACCCCCTTTACGAAAGCGTTTTCGCCTTACGCGGATGACAGGTCCAAACGCTGAATCTGTTTCTTGAAGTTAAATAAAAACTTCTCAGTTTTAGATGATTTTAAACATTTTAATTTCTTCTATTAATTATATTCTGTATCTGCTGATATTATTAATTTCTGCAAATTATTAAATCGAAAGTGTGTATTTGTACTGGATGAAAATGTAAAATCAAGTATAATAAATATTATTACATTGTAATTTTCATGTAATATTTTATTTAAAAGAATAATTATAATACATTTTATTTAATAACAATGCTTAATTAAACTGTTTTATTATATATGCATATTCACATTTTATTTTCTTATAAATATCTTTAACAGGCGTTTTGTGAAGAAATGCTTTTGTTAAAATTTGTATCTGGAGAATATGCGAAGACGTTTCTGCCAAGGAAATAAAGTATTGTAATCGGCACTCGCTTTAGATTAGGAATTCCACTGAGAGATTAATTAAACTGGTCGCCGATTCATTAATTGCATCAAGTGTTCTTCTACTTACAAAGAAATTTCTTTTATTTTACTTTAAGGAAGATGCAAAATTTTTAATTTGCCATTTTACTAATTTAAAGTGCATTTCATGAAAAGTTAATTATACAGTTCTGAAGATAAATAAGCCACAAAAATATTCAACTACTTGTTTTTAGTTAAAATTATTTCTCCATCACAGTAGAGTAAACAATGTCCAGGTAGTCCAAATTCGGCGACCCTACCCTAATCTTTTCAATGATGTGAATTTCAATGTTGTGCAGTTTTTTCCTTAATTTATACAAATTTTTGGAATATATTTCTATGTATACATTGCAAAAAGAACAGATAATTTTTTAGACTAACCGGATGAAAATATTTTAATATTCTTCGAAATCACTTGAAAAATGTGACACGAGAATCACAAATAAAAATATATTGAAAGATAATTTTTCTCATCTTTGCTCGTCAATTTTTTTCTTTGTAGAATATGAAAATACTTAATTTTTAAAGCGATAACTTTACTACAAAACAGCACGTGCAATGATCATTATGAATAGTTATATTGTTTAAAAATATATCAAAATTGAATTTTTATCAAAATAAAATTATTTTAAATTCAATTACATGCCTACTATTTATTAAGATAATCAGAATATTCATCGGATAGTCTATAATTGATGAGAAACTCCAGAAAACAAATTATATACTAATGCGTGTTAATCAGTTGAGAATTTTATGAAACAGTTCCATACATTATAAATGTAAAATTTTTTCTTCCTTTGATGGGAGTTCTTCAAATAAATCATTCATTCAAATAAATCACCATTTCTGAGCCATGTATCTCAGAATGATGTACCGGCAAAATGATTAACGCCGAATATGCAGCGACGAGTAACTAGACGTCCCGTGTGAACACCACCGACACGTTTCCATCTCTCAGCCGAGTTCGCCGTAACCGCTGCGTGTGTACGTGCCTTTTCATCGACTGTTGTGAGTGCGGTGATTTTGTGGAGTGTGTTAAAACAAAGAATCAATTTGAAATTCTTGTACAAATTGGTTAAATCAGCAGATGAAAATCGTGCAATGCTGAAACAGGTGTAAGGACACCCACCGTATTACCCAGACGTGTCACCATCGGACTTTTTCCTGCTTCCTAAATTTAAAGTGGCTTTAAAAGGGGCGAAGATTTACAGACATTACGCACATTCAAGCTGCTGTGACACGGGAACTGAAATCTGTACCAGTGGAGGAGTTTTCAAGAGCACTTGACAATTTGTACACACGCTGTCAGAGGTACATAGTGTACGACGGAGACTATTTTAAAGAATTGTGAACAGTTTCCATGTGAGGCCTATTTTATGTAAGACTTATTTCATCATTCACCCTACTTATTGGTCACACCATGTACATACTCCATTAGATCAGAAGTGATTTAAAAATAGCAGGTGATGAAATGCGAACGTAGAAGACAACGCATAATGAGAATGCAGCTAAAAATTTGACATATTTAGTAAATTAACACTTAAGATTAGTTAAAGAAATCATATCTAGGGAAAAATAGGGTAAAATCGGATAGCTGAGACTCGAAGGCCTCTTGGAGCTAAACTATTCGCCATAGAGCTTGTCACATTTTATTAAAATATTCATTGTTTAAAGGAGTACAATACATCATTCCTGAAAAGTCATAGTTTCATTAATTTTTGACTTTCTAGTATACGAAGTACAAGAGAAAGTATTGTAATCATCAAAAAATTCGAATTCGAGATTTTGATGAATCTCCACGTTTAAGACATCCCTGAATCCAAAAAACACCATTTTGGAATTATGTCTGACTGTGAACACGATAACTCAAAAACAGTTAGAGCTAGAGGGATGAAATTTGGTATGTGATCTTTACCCATAATTTGTAGGTTTCTATCAAATTTTGGACAAAATCCATCCACACGGAAGTCCGTATTCATGTGAACACGATAACTCATAAATGTAAATAGCTAGATGGATAAAATTTGGCACATAGTTTTATCATAAAGAATGTAGGTCCGTATATCAAATTTTGGACCAAACCAGTCAAAGCGTTGACTGTCTATCAGTCTGTATAATCCCAGACTTCTGAACACGATAACCCCTAAACGCTATAAATTAGATAAATAAATATTGGTAAGAGGTCTGCTAACATTAATTATAGATCCGTGCCCAATTTTCGTTTCAATCTTTAAAAAAAAAAGGCGTTCAAATTGCATATTCGGTTTCTTCACCATTCTACGACACACACAAAAAAAAAAGGCGCGAGCGACCGATTCGCTCGGTTTTTTTTTTTTTTCACCTGTGTTAGGGAATGGCGCATGTCATTGGTGACTGGTGTATTTTTACCCCACTCGTATTGGGGCAGATACGAGAAAGTTTTGGGGAGACCACTCCCGCTGGTTTATCAATGATTTAAAAAAAAACTCAAACCACCCGTTTTTACCCCACTAGTGGTGTAAAACCATATACGCATGTTGACTTTATCGGAGATTAGGAAAAGTAGCAGACATTTTTACTTTGTATCATAATTTAAAAATATTAGTTACAAAATTTATATGTAATTTGTCTTCTTCCTCCGCTCCACTGCAGTTTTCGTGGACCCAGCTAAGACAGTTTTTACACTGGATCCACCCTTTGCATTTATTTAAATTAGAGAATACATCACTGCAATATAAAGAATCAATGTCTGATATGTTTTTATCATCTTCAGCAGAAGAATTATCAATTCCGTCTGGCCCTATCTTGCGCCAATTGGAGCACCCTGTTCTACCAGAGTGCAGAGGTTATAAAACAAGCGGGAGTGACCTCCCCGAAACTTTCTCGCATACGACCAGTAACGTGGGGTGGGTAAACACCCAGTTGGTAGGTAAATATTTTGGGGGTATTTACCCAAGGCCTGGTTATTTCGAAAAAAAATTATGAATGGGGATTTACAATGAAGCATATAAAATTTATGAATTCCCAAAAACTTAATATTTTGAAAAAAAATTGCGTATGTTCACAATTCTTACGCGCGCTGAGGTACCACAACGTTATTCAACGTTTTTGAGTGCGAAATCTTACTATAGATATCGCACAACATTTCACGAAACCTCTGGTTAATCACAGGAGTCCATCTGGAGAATGTCAAAACGAAGTTTCGCTTTGGGGATTGCCAAAATTTCAGAAGCGCGTGTTTGCGGCTCGCTACAATTTCCTCCAAGGACAAACGCCAACCATACTCACTTAAGTAAAATAAGCGAAACGCTCGCCAACACACAGTCGTAATGTGCATTTTGAACTAAATATGCAATTTGAGCACCTGTTTTTTAACTGATTGAGATGAAAATTGGGCACAGATCTATAATTAATGTTAGCATCCGCGATATCAAGTTTTATTTATCGAAGTCAAAGGGCTTATGAGATACAAGTATGCGATTATACAGACCGACAGACAGTCAACCCGTTGACGGGTTTTGCCCAAAATTTTATACGGACCTACATTCATGACGATAAAACTGTGTACCATATTTTATCCATCTAGCTATTCAAGTTTTTGAGTTATAGTGTTCACATGACTTCGGACATACAGACAGACAGACTTCCCGTTGAGGATTTTGTCCAAAATTTGAAAGAAACCTACAAATTATGTTTAAAGACCACATACCAAATTTCATCCCCGTAGCTTTAATAATTTTCGAGTTATCATGTTCACAGATAGACAGACAGACATAATTCCAAAATTATGTTTTTCGGACTCAGGGAGGTCTAAAACGTGGAGATTCGTCAAAATCTCGAGTTCGAATTTTTTGACGATTACAATACTTTCTCTTTGTATACTTCGTATACGAGAAGGTAAAAAAGAAATAGAATCACTCAATTATTGGGCAAAATCTTTATTGTTTAATAGAGTATAATTCCTTAGTAAACATATAATAAGCTGGACTAAATATAGTTTTTATAACTGTAATGGTTATTAAGTAAGGATAGTGAAACAACAAACGAATATTAAAAAGTTGACGTCTTAAAACAAATAAACCTTTACAGACAAAGTGAATTCAACAGCATCAACACGGCCACTATGGCCATTCTATATTCTTGACTAGTGGAGTATAACTCAGAATCTGTCTACTGAAAAAGAAGAACTAATAGCGCCAGAATCAAGATACCCTGTTTTATTCCATTCTCTCCTACATCACTCCCCTGTGCGCTAGAAGGATGCAAAAGACCGAAGAAGATTGAACACATGGAAAAGCGCCTTTAAGTTCGAAACTACTTGAAAATGCTTCTTCATTGTTGGTTCGAGAGAAGACGTCGCAGGAAAGCCGGAGTAGCCGCTCATGCAAATTTCACAAACGTGACGTAGCCGACGACGACGCCACATTCCCATAATAGATCATCGTGACTTGAAAATAAAAATAATTTAATCTTCTACATTCAACTTATTCACCTAGAGTAATTAATACTCATTGCATGAAAACCTAGTTCAATCATTCCTAGACACATCATTTAAATTCATCCTTAAAATCTTACACTTAAATTTGCGTTTAAATTTTGCAGTTAAATTCAAATTATCATTAGTTTCTTAAATTTTCACTAAGCAGTTATATGATAAATATCTTAAAATTACATTCCTGGTCATAAATGTATTCATTGTAAAATCATACACTCATATTTCAGTGAACTAATTCTACTTCTCAAAGATTTATTTCATATTTAGTTTTTGTCACCATAACTTAATCACTAGCCTCCACCTCAAATTTTTACATAAATCTTCTTTTTTCAAAACCCCTGCTGTAGATAAAACAAAACTAGTAATTATCGTTTTAAATCGGTTTCACACTCGTCCTCAGGGGGATGCAAAACATCTTGGCTTGGTGTCCGAAATTTCGCATATCATCGCTAGCGCATTATCAGGCTGTTTTAGATTTCGTTCAAAGCTTCAATCGCTAAAGCATGGAACGTGAAAAATCACATTTATGAAGATCTGGTGAAAGATAAACAGCGAGATCATTTGAGAGTCCGATTGTTGAAGGGCAATTACAGGTACTACGTTCATTGATGGATGAAGGGTCGTCAGCAATTCATCACAGGATCTTGTTAATTCTGAGCAATACAGGAGCTTCCAAATGGCGGTGCAAAAAGGGAGTACTCATACCCAAGGCTCATACACACTGTCCATTTCTAATAACTGTCATTTCACAGATATAAAACGTGAGCAAGAATCATCTTATAAGTCCTGGTCAAGCATGTCATAACTAGGCTCTGTCCATTTTCCATACCTATCATTTCGCAGCTTAAATAACGTAAACCAGAATCATCTTGTATGTCCTGGGCAAGAATGTCACAACTCTGACACCAAGACGCCTCGCTCTGTTGAAAAGACAGGCTGCCAGCCAAGAAGATTACACTTCTCTATAGCATGACGTTTGCCGAGAGTTCCTAAAGCATTTTTCCCACGATCTGTGGCTTGATTTGGCCAGTGTTGCTCGATGTCGTACTTGGGGATTTGATGACGTTCGGAATTCGACCAGTCGCACAGTTCTCACGATTTACAACAGTTCGTAGGAATGGGTGCAAGAGCTGAAGTGAGGTCTCCATTCGTCGATACGCTGGCTTTTGATGTCCGAGCATTTACCGTCAATTCATCGGAACGGTCGAGTCACCCCAACAACGAATCTTTGCATTCACACGACAGGAGGTAAAACAAACGTACCTCAGACAACGAACCACAAGCCTCTGACCTGGGAACATGGCTTAAATCTTTCAATCTGCACGCCTCTGCTGAAAAACGGAAGTCACGTGTTTTGATCCAAATCGGCGATTGGTCAAACTTGTATCCAGAAGGATGACTTCAGCTAAATTTTTTTTCTCGAACTTTCTACATCTTTCCATGACTACACCGATAAGGACCGGATGCCATAACGTCAGTCCAAAGGAATGTGGAGCGCGACCAGAAGGTAGCTCTGAGACAGGATGTGAGGAGGGGGTTGTAAAGCCGAGGAAAAATACGTTCCATTAGAAAAATGGCTGTGAGGCTTTGACGTAAAATAAAGCAAATAATTTTTGAATACAGCTTCCTCCCCCAGAAAGTAAAATGAAATTCATTTTTCACACAGGATATTTTATTCAAAAAATATTTATATATTTAAAAACCACTGAGCTTCCAATCTTCCAAAAACAAGAAGAAGAAATAGAACTTTAAGAGTCAGAAGGAAACATCTATTTCAAACAGTTAAAAAAGATGAACCAATGCACACGGTTGATTATCGTTATTAACTACACATTTGTGTTTTCAATTATAAAAAGTTAAAGACCTGAAAATGTATCACTACAAAAATAAAAATAATTACTTAATTATTTTTATAGATTAGTAGAATTAGATTAATGCATCTGCACCATCACAAAACTCTTGATCAAAATAACCCTTTCATGATACAATATAGATTTTATACAATTATGTTGGAATAAAATATTCTGACAACAAAATATTTCCAACATAAGTTTCCCACAAAATGATGCTTTAAAATTAAAATCTCAATAATTTCAGAAATCAATTATACATTACGTTAATGGACCAAAACACATGATTAGGCTAATTAGATGCAACCCTGTTTAATGCAATTAATTATATAATCAATGAAGTTAACAATCAATTATATTCATGTTCTCATGTTGTGTTGCAACACAACATTTAACTATTTCTTACTAAACTTCGATATTAAAAGAGTAATAATTAAAAGTAAAGCTAAAAAATTTCAAAATTAAAAGAAAACTTGATAAAATTTACGAATGATTTTTTTTTTAATTATCTGTTTGTCAATTTATAAAACAGCTTTTATCATAATAGCCATTTGTTTTGTAACTTCATAGTTTGTTTCTTATTTTCAAAAATCCTCTTTTAACTTTATCTAATTCATTGACCCTTCCGTTTACAAACTATGCAAAATCTGTAAGTCAATATTCCTTTTTATACATTTAATAACTAATTAAGCACTAATATACATATGTTTAATCGTTAATCATTCATTCAAATTAAACGGTAATTGATTCAATTGCTAACCTTATTAATTGCCTATTTTCGAAAATGAGAAAATTTAACTTTTAAAAATTTACAAAGGAAATTTCTCCATTTATCAACTTTAAAGTCAATAAATATAAGTGAAGCCAATTAATGTTCACTTGATACATGTCAAATGCTCTTCGATAATTTCATTTTTGGAAGTAGGGAAAGACGTAATTTCAAAGCATTAAGTAAAACGACATGCAGATAAATAACATGCATAGTTACGTTCATCTCGTGACTGTGACCTCACGTAAATTGAATCCAGGATGAGTAATAATGTATTATTAAAATTAGACAGTATGTATGTATGTGAGGCTATCTTCTCATGAACCGCTGAGCAGAAAAGCGCGTCGAAAGTCCCAAACGATGGGGAATAATCCAAGGAATCCATTTTGACCATTTAAATTCCGAAATTATAATTAGTAAAAAAGATATTAATTAAAAATTAATTTTCAACAATACTTTTCATTGTTACAGAGTCATTTAAAGCGTTTTCATTGTTTAAACAAATATTTAATTGAATACACGTCCATACAACAATACAATATGGATCCCTCAATAATGCCATATGGATGGCGTTGTGTGCGGGCTGTTGTAATTGATACGAAGAAATAGGGAAAATTAAATCGCTCGAAAAGGCTTTCTATTAAAAATGTTGTTTTCCGTGAGGTTTTACTTTGAGATTCCAAGTATGCAGTCCATCTTGCTTCATGCGTATATACTTCAGTTCGAATAAATGGTAGTTACATTTGTTTAATTACATCAGGGATAGAGTGTCGAGGAGTCGGCAGTTTTTGGAGGAGTCGGTTTTAAAACCATGTTTTAATTTATAAACTTTGGAGGTATAATTGTTCATTTTAAAGTTGTATTAATTATTATACGGTTTATTGCTTAAAAGTTTAAAATAATATTTCTTTTTATAAACATCTCGTGTTTTCTTTCAAACCATACTGTTTTAAGGTAATAAAGAGGCTTGATTTGAAAGTTTTAAATCAACAATATAGGATTCAAAGGATATATTTCTAGAGAAAAAGACAATAAATTTGTAGAAAAATAAACTGGGGGCGTGCATATGAAAAAATATGGATCCCGAGCAATGCCGGATTATTTTCTTGCCTCCGTACCAATATCAGACAAAATATAATTCCGGGATCGGATAGACAATTCATTTTGCCAGGAAAAGGTATAATTTTTTTATACAATATAACGATTTTTTATATTTTTTGCAAATTTTTAAAAATAAGGCGATTTCGTCGCGTTTTCGTGGACGGCATGTTTGAACCACTCTTTTATACTTATTTATTTAGGAGAGAATGTTGGGCACGTGTCACGTGACCTCATTTCTCTCCGTCTGGGAATGACGCATTATTCGAGATAGCTCGTTCAACGCCGGGCCACGTAGCTAGTAATGTATTAAAATTTGTCAGGTATTAAAATGTAGGAAAGATGATACAACTCAAAGAACCTGGTGCAAACTTTACCGAAATACCTAAACATTGAAGAAAAACCAGTTTGGAATATTAAGCTACTCCAAATTTGCTCTTTGTTTTTCCAAAGAAAAGGCGACTGACATTTATTGAAAAAAATTACTTGACAGACGTTTAGATTTTAAAAGACACCAATTCGAGGAGCAATGGACGTAAGTTCCAAAGAGTTTTAACGAGCTCTTCTGCAAATCGTTCGGGGATAAGAATTCACTGAAAAAACAGCAGAAACTCTCTCATGCCATTTCTTTTCTCACCCTAACTGTATTTGTTCATGCCAGAATCTATGCATGAGAACGCTTGTGTTTTGGTTGACTGGAGTTCGTTTGAGCTAAATCTGCTCAAATGGCCCATAAATAGGACTGCTTGCGATGAGCTTTTGACAAGCCTGTTGAATATCGTGTGGGCTAAGATCCTTTTGACTTTCATGAACTCATTACTGCATGCGAGTTTCGAGAATGACTTGAGGCCTTGAATTCCTGAATATGTATCAACAATACGTAATAGGATCATGATTTGTATTTGCCTCTTAAATTGGGCCATTAATAAGAGGGTGTAAAAACAAAGGCAGGAATGTATAATTTCTTCCTGTTCTTATTGCGAAGAACCTAACACTGTCAACAGGAACTCCGTAACTGTAACTTATCCAGAAGTATGTGAAGTTAGATAGTTGAACCGAACACAGCTTTAAACTCGGGTTGAAAATGAATACCAATGCGTACTGAAAATTTTCGCATAGATTTTTGTTTATGTTATTTTATGAAAGCTTATAATATCTTAATTGCCTCTACTTTTAATATAAAATTTTACAAAAGAGCAGCCACAAAAATCAATGAACAACATTCATAGAAGCAAAATATGAAATAACTGTGTAATATCTTGCTTAACAGAAAGAACTGGAATAATCCTCTGAAGCCAACTCAAGGAAAACGTCAGAAAAATGAACAACTTTTTCGAAACAGATGGTAATATTTTCTCTAGTTTGGACCATGGCTTTTAAAAATAGAAAGAAAACTGTGTTATATGAAGAAATATATAACATATATAAAAAATAAGAAACTCTTTCAGATAGACTACCATATTCTTAAAGAAAATGGATTTCAGAGCTTGCAACAAAGATTAATTTTCTCTCAGAAGAGTGCCTATCGATTTTTATTTTTACATATTTTTTTATATTTAAAAATCAGAAAAAGGTTTTCATAAAACTCATACAAGAACAGTAATTTGAAACTATTTCATTTAGATTGCAAGTTGTTCCAAAGGTTACACTCTAGGAAGAAAAATGTAATTAAAACAGATAGAGCTAATAATGCTTAAAGAAAATGTGAATTGTTTATTTGGATAAAGACAGCCTCTTTCAAAATGTTTTTATAATATAATACATTCAGATAAAGAAAACTGTGGTGTGTAATTTGTTACGAGTTTTAAAAAAAAATTGTAATTCGTCTGATAATATATACATTAGTGTTGTAAAGTGAAGCGAAATGTAACCTCCGTTGAGTATTTTCTGCACTTGATTTTGTAAACTGATAAGATAACGTCATGTGACAAGAAGTTGCGTAGTGGAGAGGGTTTCCCTTTTCCCCGCATGCGCAGATATCTGAATGAGGAAGCCGGAATCTATAGATAGCTGGGAAAAGGGCCGTGGCCTATAGTGAAGAAGGATGGTTTCTCTTGACCATGAAGCTGGGGTTAGAGTGACTCCATATTGTGTTTTGCAGTCCAGGATTTAATTTGATTTAGGGCTTCATTTGCAAGGGATTTAACTTTAACCTTTGTTGGTGCTTTTATAAGAAAGATGAAGTCATCTGCGAAGGCTTGCAGATGAACTCCTTGTGGCCAGGATTGAGTTAGCACTTCGCTCGCCACAAGATTCCAAAATGCCGGACCAGTGCACGAGCCCTGTGGGCAGCTCCGATCATTTTAACCTGATTCTTAGAACTGTAATTTCTGTCCACACGATTCGAATAAATCTCTTTATTTTTCCTCGAGAAAATTCGATGGTTTTGATCCATTGTTTTATTTTGCGTTTTAAATGTTTAAACAGAAATTAACAAAACGAAAATTTTAGACCGAAAAGAAAAACCTTGGTAGAAGTAGGATTCAAACCAGTACGTGCCCAAAAATATTCTTAGACGATTATATATTATCGCGTTAAAACTCTGATGTCTTAAATTTGGCTTTATCTTTAAAAGAACTAAAATAAGTCTAAATATTATACTTCGGTCACCTGCAAGCATGCACAGAGGCTCACTTTTTGCGTTAATTTTGTGAAATCCCAAATAAAAATTATTAAGAGTCAAGATGTTTTATTTCCTGAATTAATCCTTTGAAATACATGAAGATGCCACTGAAAGTGACTCATTTGCTTCTGCTTGGAAACTGAGATATGAGGGATTCCCATTTCTCAAATTTTAAATTAAAAAGAAGTTTTTAATTAGCAGCGGTGTTAAGGGGACATACGACTGTTAAACCTCGAAAATTTTCGATTTTATGAAAATATATATTGTATATTATTCCCCTGTATTTTCTGAACAATTTAAACAATCCCCGTTAAAAAATTCAAATAATTATGAAAGTTATGAAGGAAAATGTATCAGCTCTTCAACATAAACATTGAATATGGCCATATCTTTAAAGCACTATATCTCAAAGTGTGTTTTGTTGATGTTGCGCGAACGATATCTCAAGAGCTATTGAATATTTATACATAAAACTTTTACCGAACATGCATTTAGCTATGTTCTACAAATTGAACCATATTTTTGTACATATTTCGCCAAAGAAGGTTTTTTGGTGGGTTAGAAATGTTGAAATTTTAACTATTTTTAACATTTTTATTTTAAATTTGTATATAAAATAGAAATTAAATTTAAATGTTAATAAATTGTGGTTCCGTTTCTTAAACAGACTGTTTGCATTACTTAGATACCCAAAATATTGTGTTTAGATAAATTTTTTATCTGTAATCATGCGCGCAAGGTGACTATCTCATTTTTTCTCCAAATATTATACCCATATTTATTACTCTCTCAAATAAGTAGATACCAATATGAAGATTTGACAATGTGTGTACTATAAGAAAAAGAACAGATATTTTTCTAGGAAAAAAGTGAGTTTGCGAATTGCATTGTTTCAGAGATATAATGTATCGAATTTGACAGTTTTCCACCATTTTTTCGAGTTTTAAGAGTCGCATGTCCCCTTAAATCAGCGGGAGTGTTTGGTTCTCGACATTCTCGTACACAATATGGTATACTTTGCGCTACCTAGTATAGCGAAGAAAACCTCGTATGCACTTTGGACATCTTCTGTTTGGATCCAGAGTTGAAGACAGATTTATGTTGACAAGACAGCCAACAAAATTTAATTTAATTAAGGGGGTTAAAATTTAAGTTTGGTGTTAAGACTATTCGCCAAATTTCATTCATCTAGCGAAGTTCGCTTTGGAGTTCTTGCGTTCATAGACACCAACAAACAGATAGACATCATTCCAAAACATTTTTTCCGGAGGTCTAAAACGTGTAGGTAGATTCATCAAAATATCGAAGTTGATTTTTTTGAAGATTACAATGCTTATTTACTTCGTATGCGAGAAAGTAAAAAGTACTCTCAGTGCTTTTAATTCCCCAAAAACATACCTCTTTTCTTCTTCAAAATACCAGCTGTTTTCTTGGGAAACTCCTGCTTTTCCTGTAAATATACTTCTTCTAGATATGTGAATAAAATTTAGAAGAATTTCTTTTATTCGTCTTTAAGATTATTTGTATTCGTATATACATGAAGTAGATACTATACACGAAATTAATCAAAATTATGCTAATTTTCCTGTTTCATTATAAAAAAAATAGAAAAAGAGGAAACTAATGTAATTAAGAAGTTATTGGTTTATCCCATAAATGGTGCGGTTTTTTGCACTCCTTTTATTTTTCAAAATTAAGGTAAACAAATTCTTTTTTATATGAAACATACTCACCTCCATTTTTTACTATTCTTCTCTATCTTTCTGGTAGACTTTTAAACCCCTCTTCCTAAATTCACTTGTCAGTGACAAAAAGTACTCCACCAGTGCCGTTCTTACATCGTCTATAGAAATCATATCTTTTCCGTCCAAATTATTTAGAAGACGGCGGAATAAATGATAATCAGATGGGTCAATGTCTGGAGAATATGGTGGGTGGGACATCGTTTATCTTTAGAATCGCTCCAGACTTTGTTATGACATCCTTGCTTTATATGGCCGATCGTAGTTCTGATGGAAGAACATTGTTCATCTTGAAACCAAAAATACTTGTTTTTCTTCAAGCTATGACTAAAACCACTTTAAATACTCACAGTATATCCCCTGTGTTCTCTCTTGGTTTGGGTTTATAAGTTCAAAGTGGACTATACCTTTCATAACTCACCAAAGAGATAACAACACCTTATGCTGGTGAAGACCTTCTTTAGCATGGGTTAGGGATGGCGGTTATTGCAAACACAACCGGTTTTCGGTTATCCCGGTTTATTTCACCTTCGGTTTAACCTGGAGGTTATAACCGCCCAAAATAACCGGTTTTCGGGGGTTTTTTATAAAGAAAAACAACGTTCTTTCGTACATTTTTAAAGGAAAAAATTAACCCATTGAAAAATATATATAGTTCAATATATTCATAATAAATCTTTCAGTAATGTGGCGACGATATGAGAACGAATCATGGAACAGTAGAAAGTTCTTTAATATTTTTGCACTCCTGTTTTTAAGGATCTCAAAAGCTTTTGATATAGACTTTCGTAGTTATATCAAAAGGGTTATAATTTCTTAACGCACTTTCGATTATGTTCACTAAAAGGGATAACGAAGCTTCCTATAGGCTGAGACTTGAGAAATGGATGGAAATGACAGTTGTACTCAAATAATCTGTGGTAGGTTACAGGACTCGGGAGGTTATAGGGCAATTAATTCAAATAAACTCTAACATATGGGAATAGTGTGTTGTTGGTACTGACTGAATCAAAAGTATTACATTTCAACGATTAGAACGAAAACTTAACCGTGCGCATGACAGATGTATTTAACTCAGTGTTTCTAATATATTATTTAACCATATTGAATACATTTGTTTTAAATGTAGAAATATTATTACAGATTTTTTTCTAAAAAAATGAATAGTAATGACCTGATTTCTTTAATTTACCTCTTTTCCAAAGCTAATTTGGCCGGATTTTTTACCCGGTTATTGGATTTTTTTTAATAAACCAGTTATAACCGGACTAAAAAATAACCGAGAAAACCGGTTAATCGAAAAAAAACCGGTTTTCGGTTTTAACCGGTAGGTTTTCCCCATCTCCAGAGTTTGCTGGACGTCCTCGTCGAGCTCAACAAATCTTCCAGGAAGAAGCTCATTTTCTAGGCTGTAGTTTCCGCCTCGAAATTTCTGGAATCACAATTGGCACTGGTTTACTCTTATTGTCCGATGCCATATACTGCATTAATATTCCTCACATTTTTCATTGCGCTGTCATCTTTATTGAATTCATAAAACAAAATATGCTGACTGTGTTTCCTTATCACTTCTATTATAACTTTGAAAAAAGAACTGTTCAAATCGAACTGCAATCTTCAAAACTTGCACTGAGAATAAGAACAAGATAAATTTACGACCTGCTTTTATAGAAAGATGATACAGGTTATTTACATCCTACCCCGAATTTTATTTCATTCAATTGAAAAAAACGCATTATTTATGTGAAGATCCAATAATTAGATTAATTACAAAATTAAGATTTATGAGGTTATGATTATATTTAAGACTTATGATTATATTTCATGTTACGCTGTATTTACTGAATCACTTCACAAAACTGGGAAATTGGCATAAGATACATCATTTATTTTTAATTTTAAATTAAAGGGATTATTAAAGCATCATTACTATTGCTAAAACTTATTTCTAGGAAATATAATCGTAATTAAGAATATTTATGCTGTATTGCTGTTGAGGCTATTTAAGTGATCGGGACTGTACTCACTTAAATCTCCTATTTTTTGTCAATGAATTCGTTATTTTTTTTTTCATTGGGTCATGCATAATTCGAATTTAGATTACTTTAATAACACATTATTCAGTTAATTATGAATTATACATAAATTAAAAGTAATAATGGCACGTAAATGAATATTAATTAGTACTTATCCTTAAACTAATCAAAAGTGTCAGTATCCCATGAAAGACAAAACTTCGTGCATCTAGAAAATATTAAAGTCATGGCAAATACCTACCATCCACATACAACATACATCGTATGCCAATATATAACCCTGGATATAAGGGAGAGTCGCCGAATTTGAACTACCCGGACATTTTTTAATGTACAGTGATGGAAAAGTAATGTTAATGAAAAGCAAGAATTTTTTGTAGTTTATTTATCTTCAGAAAAGTGTAATTAACTTTTTAGGAAATACATTTTAAATTAGAAAAAATGTTACCGGTCCAATCAAGGAAACCGGTTTCCTACATTGTACCACTGATTGCCCAGGTTGGACCACCAATTTTGTTAAGCACAATTAAAGAAAAATATTTTTTTCATTCTCAAATTCACATCAGCACACTGCATGAACCCAACTATGACATTTTATACACCTCTTCTTCTTTTGTTTCCTCATAAATGATACGTATCCTTAGTTTTTGTTCCTTTTCATCCAGCATTTGAAGGCTTTAGTGTCCTTTCATTTTTATTTTTTGCTTTAGCTTGTTCCAATTCCAATTTATGAGGACTAATATCGGTGATAAACTACTTTCTGAGCTATTCCTGTAATCTAAGATAATAATCCTATTAATTTAAAGGTTCAATTTAGGCACCATTTGGACAACAAACAAAAATAAAAATTGCCCTAAACTTATTTTTAAGCTATTTTAATGTATATAATGTATAATTAATGTATGATACCTAAATCTAAAAATTTGTTCTGTAACTATAACTACCTAGCGCGTTCTCTTAAAAATGTGGGCCACCAGCCGCAGCCGAGTACCTGTAGATGGCGCTGCCATCGCCAGTGACGTCAGAGAATCAAGCTGCCGAGAACAGTAGAAGACGACTAGGCGGTAGACGTTGGTTTGGTTTCTCAAGACCAAAACACGATATGAAACGACGCGACGATTTGAAAGACGATATACGATGCTAATGAGTGCCATCCTTATCATATGACGAACTATAACTGTTTCAATTGTACATAGTTGTAAATAATGAATCTTCAAAATGTAAACTTAATCCTGATAATATAACGAATTAGATTGATTAACTGTGTATTCTTTTATGGAATCAATCACTCTTGCTTGATGACCGCCTACAAAAATGATTACATAATTTGCCGATTTTTCGGCCCAAAGATTTCTAAGTTATGATACCGGTACAAATTCGGTGACTCTCCACTAAATTATGATATGCTCATATCACACAACAGAAAAAATATATATTTAATTTCTTAAGCATTAAACCCATACATGATTCTAATGGGTATAACAATAAATGCATTATTTTACTGATTAAAATATACATATTTAAGCTGATTATAAAAGTTAAATTAATAATGGAATTTAACAGCTGCAGCTAGTTTCATTCTTAAAATCAGGAAAATTACCATTTTCTTATGAATTCGCTTTAGAAATTATGGCAACCACTTAAATCAATCATGTACACATAAATGCATGATACGAAAATCTAACCCAGAAAAAAATATGTTTAAAATTACAGATATACTCAGAGAGAGAGAAAAAATCTAATACCCATAAGCTATAGAAACACTCACTATTTCTCCTAACCTGTAAAATGAATTTCCTGATGAAAAATAGTATTCGAGATAAAATTATCTATTCATAACAGAAGAGAAACGTGCAGTTAAAAGATTTGATGAAATAATGGAAAAAGGTTTGAGATCCATTGCAACGATGAAAACATTGTTGCAAATCATATTTAAAAATATTTTTAAAAATTTCTTATAATTGGGGAAAAGATCACGCGACAATTGAATTTATATCATTGAAAAGAGAATTTTTTGAATTTTAAGGTGGTATAAAATTAATTTTTGTTTGGAAGATATCGCCCAAAAATAACTAAATTTTATTTAAATTTGAATGAATTAAAATTTCGACAAGCAAGTATCTTTGAGGCAACTCTAGTCTCTTTTTTTGATAATTCTATATCGAACGGTTGGCTTTGTAGAGTATCAGCAGAGAGACACAAATACACATCTGTTTTTATTATTAGTCGAGATATTATCTCTATAGTTTTCTTTTTTATTTCTTGTCTCTCTATACATTCGAATGCTATGAGATTCATAGAATACTGAGGAAGTTACTAACGGATTTCAGATCCAATCAGTCACGTCATTGAATTAGTATTTAGACCGAAGTGAACATTAGGATAGGTTTGTCAAATGAGATTAGAATTAAAAGCGCATTCATATGAAAGCAAATGAAAGAGAGCAGAACATATACAAGATGTTGTTATTACAGAATGTTTAGTACTATTTAGTTAGATAAGCATCTCGCTTTGTAGCTATTTTGGAAAGCACTTCTTCATTTTGAACCAGGGTCAGATGACGCGGCCGACACCCGAACCCGAACTCCACTCTCCAGACTTCCACTCCTCACCAACATGAAAGCGTCTCACCCACTGTAGCAAATTTAAAGCGCAACAGGGTCATATATACGGTCAGACTTCTAGTGAAATCTGGTTTCGTAAGATCAGAAAGAAATCAAATATCATAGGTAAGGGAGAATATTTCTTTGAAATCTTCTTTCGCTTTGTTCACACAAAGAAAAAGAACTAAATTTTTAGCTCTTATTTCGCTCTGTTTTGTTACTTTCGAATATATTTATCGAAGTCCCTTGAACAGAAAAATTCTCATTGTTTCTACTTATCAGCAAATCACAAGAAAGAAAAGAAAGTAACAACCCCTTTCAACATCATTCGAGTAGTAATTATTTATTTTTATTGCATTTAAACTACTCCTGTAAATGACGAAAAGCTTTCTATTTGTTTGCCTCAATTAAGTGCCATTTCATTTCTAAAATAAGTTAAAACTTTTCATGTTAACTAAATCATTACTAGCTTTAAGTCCAGCTTCTATGGTAAATGTATGGAAAATTCTTTTTTCCACTTAGACATGATCGTGTTGACTGAAAAGAGTAGTTAAGGTTTAAATAACGCAACTGTTTGTTGAATAAAGAATTGCTAACCGAGAAAAGAAAGATAATAATCGGGCTTGGGTTTTTGGTTTAAAATTGACATAGAAGGTTGATTCAAAAGTTGGTTTTCATTTCGGATGTATTAATTGGTTGAAAATGTGTCCGATGATAATTTTATACTTACATTTGAACGGAGTAAAAGAGGCCCCCAATGTTTCATCGCAAATACTAAAAGACTCTCTGAAATACTCTGATGGAAGAAAATCTCAGAAAAGAACTTTAAAATTCATTTTTAATGTTAGATAGTGATAAATAAGTCACCCCGACATTGAATTCATTCAGATGTCTCAAAAAATCTAATACTTAGTCAGTCTTTCATTTAGTTTCATTTGTTTTCTGTATCACCTCATTCATTCTATTCATGAAATTCGATTGATAAATGATGAAAATATGTTATGTCCGAAAATCCTGTATATGAATGAAATATACAGGGTGCCACTTAAAGTTACCCTCCCCCTCTTTAATTTCAGAACGACTGCAGCTATAGTCATGAAAGTGGTGTCTATGTATAGTAAAGTGGCTGTGCGCTATGCCATGACAACACTTATAACGCCACCTGGTGTGAAACTGCGAAATTAACGTTAAGATCTCAAAAAGTAGAGAAAATGAGTCCATTACAAAGCTTGTCGATCTTGTACAAAAACACCTTATGGACATTAATATTATGAATAGAGCACTTAAAAAGTACATTTGTTTGTTTGAAAGTTCCGAAACTGTGACGTCACAAAAAGAAAAAATGTTTTCTTTCTGGCAAAAATGACCTCTATGACCTTTTCCGGTGGAAGATACCTCAAACAACAGGTTTATACGATCTCTCCACCAACATTGCAGGACCTTTAACGACGTATTACTGATGCTTGTCCCAGCGTGACACCTAATATGCTAAAAATGTGAAATTCAAACAAAGGTCCGAATGTGCATTATGGAAGGTTGAACATAGAAAATAAAGATATCTTGTAATAATTAGTATTTTTTTTTTTCCTAAACTAACCAGTTTGATATTGATTTAAAAATGTATATATCTAGAAAGGAAAGCTCTAGACTTCGTGTACAATAAATTCAAGTCATCGAATGCTATGTGTTTCCTGTTTTCCCCTCAGCAAAGCCTCATCGGCAAGATGACATAATTGGAATCATAACACAAGAACTGAACTGTAGAATAAAAGCATCTTAAAATTCCTTGTTTTAAATTTTGACTTACACGAAAGCTTTATTAAATGTAATGAAATGAACATATCAGCCACTCGTTAGTGAAGCATCAAAACATTCGAATTCAACTTAGAGAAAAAGAAACGGAGACTGCAAAAAAATTACAGAGTATTAAATAAAACGCTATAAAGGAGATATTCTACTAATTGTATCATACCGCAATTCAGACTGCTGACGCCAACGAAGCATAAAAAGTATTCGAAATAACAGAATATGAGGCTAGGAAGAAGGAATGAGAGAAATTAAGGGAAGAAAAAAAATACAACTTCCCAGTAATCATTATAAATAAGATTTACCTAGTGCAGCTTTAAACAGAAAGTGAAAAGCTCTTAGCCGAAGAAAATAGAGGGGGATAAAGGGCGGGAGAGAGAAAAAAATTCGGAAAAGTTAATGATCAAATCATCCTAGCGTGCATACTCCACATAATGCATCGTTTTTTATACTTTTTAGTAGCTTCTACGTTTAACGGCTTCGAAACATTGAAACAAAATCACTGAGATGTTAGTTCATTTTAGAAAAATAGCGGCTTTCATAATTATTGAAAAAAGTTCAAAATGTATATATTTGCATTGTTTATGCTTGAATGGACTTAAATATTGAAGTTTAAAATTAATAAAGAAATATGTGCACAATTTTATGTTTAATAAGTTTTGATACATTCATTTGAATAGGCTATTTTGAAGTAGTCATTTTTCTCCAATTCCTTGAAGATTTACTGAAACTTTCACGAATACAGAAAAGATATTAATGTGTTCTGATAAAGTAGGTGTCTCTATTTTGATCACTTTAAAGGATAAAGAATTTTTGGATTCTGCTAATTTTCTTTCCTTCTCTTTTAATTCTCTATTTGTTGAAATGAATCTTTGTAATCCAGTGAAAATATATTCGGCTAGTGCGAGTAAACTTTACCATTTCGTGTCGATTTCCAGTGGATAAACTTTATTGCTACTTTTTTCTTAGTTCAAATCTAACATCCTATTTATTTTCTCCTTTTTTTAATAACCGTTTGATAGGCTATACAATTTTCAAGGTTGCTCTTTTTGCGTTTTCATGCTGTAGAAAAAAAAATTTCAATAATAAGCCTCAGAAAAAAAAAAATAAAAATACGCAGTAATGGATATTTCAGGTTTAAGAACACTGATTTTTTCCAAAAATGGGTGATATGTTTGAAAATTGTAAGAAAGAATTATATAATTAGAGACATTTGATC
>BGPR01000090.1:421853-455829 GCA_013235015.1 Araneus ventricosus | reverse complement strand
ATGGATTTTCATGATAGAATAGAAACTTTTAATAACATTTTGTTATTAAAATTTATATTGAATTTTTTTTTCTCCTCTCAAGTATTACTACAATTCATGCACATACAAAAATCTATTTTCTTTGTTTTAATTAGTTTTAAAACTTTCTAGGTAAAAAGACATTCATAATATATATTTTTTTTCTATTCAGAAATGAATATATATAAACATAACTTATTTTTAAACATGCTAAAAATACTCTTCCACTGTACGCAAAGTTTAAATCATCCAACAAATTTCTCATTTAACCGATAACAATTGTTACTTTCCTGGCCGTTTTCTTTCAACGCAACCTATCAATCAGTGGCGAAAAAGAAGAACGACAAATAGACACACGCCATCAAGAGTTCAACCACTCACCTTCTAAACCTGCCATTTCACTTTTCCGATTTATTAACAACGTTATTGACACTATTTCGAGATCGATGTGCTTTCATCATTCAGTCCACCAATCATAAATCACGAGATGCGTATCCCTCAACTTTGCTCCAATCAGTATTCGTTCCCAGCTGGGAACTAAATACCTTTAATATAGTCGAATCATCCACAGTATGTTACGTAATTTATCGTAATTATGCAGGAGCTAACTTTGTTCGTATGTAGCGGATGGGAGAAAAAAGACTTACTTATGTATTCGTAGGGAATTTTACGCTCTTTAATTTGTTAAATCAATTGTAACTTGAAAATTGGATAGCTTTCGAGATATTAAGAAAACACTAAAAAGGGGGTATATGGGGGATGAAATCCAAGACGGCGGCGCGACCTCCCCCCCCCCCCCAGGATCGGGGACTTTTACTATGTTCAACAAGATACCCTCGAGAACATTTGTGCGAATTTTCAAAACTATATGATTTTTTTGTTTTCCTTCAAACCCTTCGTTTATTGTACTATCAATTAAGATTTTTTACAAATTCATCCGTTTTGAGATCAATTATCTCAAAAACTATTAAAACCTGAAGAAAAATCAAAGTACCTATCAGTAGGGAATCGCACGCTCTTTAATTTGTTAAATCACATTTAATTTAAATACTGAATAGTTTTCGAGATATTCAAGAAAAACTGAAAAGGGGGTTGAAATCCAAGATTCCGGCAGCCTTTGAGACCCATTATTTCCAAGACCATTAAAGCCAAGACTACAAAGGTATGTATTTGTAGGGAATTTCACGCTCTTTAATTTGTTAAATAACATGTAATTTGAATAGTTTTCGAGATATTCAAGAAAAACTAAAAAAGGGGGGATGAAATGCAAGATGGCTCCGCGGGCTCACCCCCAGGACCGGGGACTTTTAGTTTGCTCATCATAAGCCCCTCACGAACATGTGTACCAGTTTTCAAAACTATACTATTTTTTTTCAAACCCTTCGGTGATTGGATTAATAGTCATTCGTCGGTCAGGTAGACGCCTACTCATTAACCAAATGATGATGCAGGCGGATAATCTGAATTTGACATATTTCTCCATGTATTTTTTCATCGAAGTCGTAGAAGTAAGTGGAGGATGTACTCACATTGAAATGATCGGTGCTTTATATTAACGATAAAAATACTTGTTCTCAGAGGCCGTGAATGCTCGTCAAATTTGTCGGCAACCATGGAAAGATTTCTGATAAATTACGTTGTTGGAAGAAGTAAGGTGTTATTATTTAATCTCTTTGTTATCACATAATTAATTTATGAGCCAAAATTATTTAAAATGTATTAAATAGCCAAAGATTAACCATTAACCCAAAAAATAACATGAATTCTAGAGCATTGTGTCAGCAATAACCCAATGGTCAACCAGACCATACCTTAAAGGGACTAAACTGACACGTTGGGAGAAGAAGTAAACGAGACAAAATTATATATACAAAATTTAGGAAAAGTTATCATACAAATGCTCGAATAGCTTTAACAATTTCTAAAGTAAATCATCCTAACATTAAAGAAATAATTCGATTTAAATGAATTGCACTAATCATTTCAAAACTAGAGGAAGTTTCGTTTTCTCGAATTTCAGTAATAAATATTCATTGTATTTACTACACACTGAAAAAGATACTTCATAATGTGAGATTACAGGAAGTATTTTACAAGAACCAAGACAAAAAATGCGTTTATTTAAAAATCTATCTATATATATATATATAACGCTTATGTGGACGCAAAATGGTGACGAATTTGATAATCGCCGTTTTTCAACAGCTCGCAAGTTTGGTTTGTTTACGTTTGAATCGGCGGGCTGAAGTAACATTTCGTTTTAAAAAGTGCATGTTTAAGATTTTGCTGGAAAAAACTATGTTTGAATATTTTGAAAAAGGCTATCTAATCAATTTGAAAATGCTGAGGGTAAATAATTATTATGGGTTTTAATTTTGAATAGTTAATATGAGCATGTTTCAAGCCACTATTTTCTTTAAACTGTCTTCTTTTAGCTAAACGGTTGCGAGAGGGGTTACATCATTCTGAGACAACTAGAATTTTGAAAGTTTTCAAACACAAATGACTACACTGAGAAGCTGTATCTTTCTTGACTAAATAATTATTGGAATAAGCATGTATACAAGTGTGGAAGCTGTTCTGAGCAATATTTAATTGAAAAGCGGGAATGTTTAAAATTTTGGGGGAAAAGACAATTTTTTTTAAATGTTAATTTTGATTTTTAATCATCTTCGAATTATAAATATTAACTTTCAAATTTCTTTCCAACATTTAAATATACATATCTCTGTACTACCATAAGATTTTAATTGTAGAAACTGATGACAAATGAATTTTAGGAGTTCCTGCAATTTCAAATAATTTGAATTTACTTTTAGTAATTAATTAATGTACTTATAATTTCCTAATACTAGCAGAAACACATAACTGTATGGCGAGCGAACGAAGCGAGCTGGGACAACGTAGTGATCGCGAAAAAATCACGTGATTCTTGGGGAGTGGAGAGCGGATAATAATATATATGATATTTTAATTTTTTAACTTTCCTAAATAATCTTAACGATACCTCATTTTAAATACTTCTACTTTCATCATAATTAACGCACTACAACTTTCTTTTCAAATCACGAGTTTCTGAAGGGGAAATTCCCTTTCCTGGGTACTTAAGCGTTCTGCGCATTCATTTCTGCCTTTTTTCATGCCATCATGCAAGCTTTCAACAACAACGCGCCGCTCGGGCGTAAACTTCTGAAATCTGGTCATGGAGCTACGTAAAAATTAAGTACTTTACCTATGAAGAAATAACGTAATGCCTGAATAAAAAAAAAAGTTTAAGCAAAAATGGTCTCTTCTATGATCAAAATGGACTGCCTTTCAACTTTTTAAAGCCTGATCTTATATATATATATATATATAAAGATTTTACAACTGTGCTAGACACTCAGTGTCTTCACTGTAGCGAGCGGAGCGAGCAAGGTTTGCGTAGTAAATCCCGGAGGATTGCAAGGCAATCCTCCTGGGGGTTGGCGAGCTTTAGCGAGCAGGGAGCAAAGCCCCTTAGTTATTATAAAAATTTATAACCCAACAGAAATAAAATTAGCATGTCAAATCCAAATCAAACGGACGTCTGAAAAAGAATCAATTCAGTAATAAGATCATTCAACTTGTTTTATCCAAAGATGTTCTTATGATGGCCAGAGAGATTGTGTTATTATGTGAACATTGCTCTACATTGCACTTGTGAAACAAAGCAATTAAAATAAGTATTTTCCGATAGTTTAGCATTGCAAATCTATGGTATGAAAATAGGATAAGCAATCGTGATTAATCTTGATATTTAGTTTTAATGCCTTTGTGTCATATCCCATATTAGTCATACTCCATAGTATAGAAAGGGCTGCATAATATCTTTATTTTGAACAAATCTTGGCGTCTGAAAAAGAATCAATTTTAAAAATATGGTATGGGATATCAAATCTAATAATAACACCTCTTATCAAAGATAAGATATAAGAATAGCTTAAAACTTATTTGACTTTTGAAATTTCTTTATTATTATTCCAAGCTTCGTTGCAAGTCAGTTGATTCCTTCACTTCCTTATACAGTTCTTTAAGAAATTACAAGATCACTAACGGATTGGCGCACTTCTGCAGAAAAAGACATTATATGCAAATTTTTATCGTGTGTGTTTGAAATTGATCATGATACACTTTCTGTACTAATTCCAAATTCAAAAATTAACTTAAATTTTATTAAAATCTGCTTATTTTTTCTAAAAATTAACTGAGGTGTCTATTAAGAAATTATAAGACCAACTGAGAAAATTAGCATATTATACTTCACATCAGAATCATTATAAAACTCGCCTGGGACGAAAAAGTGCAAGTTTTGGTTGTGTTATACAATATTAATTTGAAGATGTAGCTGGTAAAGTGTTATCTAAGAGCGAAGTGATAAAAATTTTGTTTTTTAAGGGTGCTGGTAAATCGGAAAGAGAAACTGCTAAGTTAATGAAGCGCCCTAAAACTGCCATTCGCAATGTCATAATTAGAGAAGATGAATCAAACAAAATAAAACGATCTGAAAGAAAAGGGCTTTGACAGCACGGCACAATCGATAAAGTTATCAATTCAAAAAGTTCTTCGTTTCAGCCCTCACATGTCACAGTTTGGAAGAGTCTTGAATCAAATACTAATAAAATATTTAAGAAAAATATGAAAACACCAAAGTTATTGAAACATCATCTCGAAGAAAGACTTAAATGGGCTAAAAAAAAGGGATGATCCAGGGGGTGCTTTGGGGCTGAAGACCCCCCCCCCCCTTTGGGCCTAAAATCGTAGACTGTCGAAAATCCCTATGTACATTGAATTATTTTAATACTTTTTTATTTAGACTTTTCAGAAGAATTCTTTCTTTCTTTCTAATTATAATATAGTAACAGGCCAGTGCGTATTTACGGCTGCGGAAATGGTGAGGATCCCTCTCACCTCCCAGAATAGCTGGTTAATTGACATGTTCTTTTTTTTTTTCGTTGTTCTTTCAGCTAGATGGCTAGAGGTAACTCAAGTTGAAAGAGGTTTGTTGCAGGGCTTTTGGGGTCACTAATTGATTGCCCCAGTATGCAAGTCCTGCATACTCCTACAGCACTGATACGTAACTGTGCGGCGATTGCTGATTCAGTTTTAAATGGGGAAAGGAAACTTTCAGATAAAAAATAACTTGATACTTTTTAAAGTTAAAAACAGAAGGAAAAACAGAGGACCCATATAATATTAATTTCCATTCTTTTTTTTTGTTTGTTTTTAGACAAGTGGTAAGAAGTTGTTTTTAGACAGGGTAATTTTCACTTATTTCTAATATTTTTGCTAACGCAATCATTTATTGCATTATTCAAAATAATTGAAACCTAATTATGATAAATATGTTATAATAACAAATTTCGTGTGTTTAAATTATAAGTAGAGCCTTTATTTATTTAATAATTTCCAAATTAAAGTGGTCTTATAATTTCTTAACAGACTGTAAATATGTAAGTAAAATTTAAATAAAAAATTAATCAATCAATAAAGTTTACTCAGATAAGAGACTTAAAGATATTCTGTATTTTATTAGGAAGAACATATTACACAATTTTATAGTCTTCCTGACTCAATTCAGCATCATCTAGCAGTTCTAACTAAATCCGCGATGAAATATTTCAGAAATTACCACATCTGCAAAACAAACACAATGAAATCTGGGCGCTCCATACTTTAAAACCACGAATGTTCGCCAGCTTTCCTCCCCCTCTCCCTCCCCCACACAAACGGAGCTTTTTCCTGAACTGTAAAAGCGGGAAGGAAAACAGCGTTGTTTCTATGGGAATAAATGATGACAGATTGTGGGGGAAAGCGGTTTGAGAGCCAGGAGGCAGAGGGCATAAAGCAATCCGTTTCGAGGTGACGGCTGCATCGCAAATACCTACACACCAGGTGTGTTTACTTGTTTAGGAAGTTATTCCTAAAAAGATCACGACCTTTCGCCTATCGGAGATGTAGCTTCAAAGAAAAGATTGCGTAGATAAATATCGCAAATTGCCTAACGGCAACTCTTTTCGAGTTGGTATCATTTCTGCTCCTCGTTTGTTGAAACTTATTAGAACCTTCTGACCGAGTTTAGTCAAACATTTGATTCATTTAATGAGGCTTCGTCGTACTTAAGAGGATTCCTTAAAGCTCTGACTCTGATGCTGAGTGCAATCGTTTCGGTAATCTCATAATGGAATATACAGTGGAGTCTCCCTATACCGAAATCGCTTGGTTCCAATTGAAAAATTCGTTATAGAAAAAATTTCGTTATACGGAGATTAGAGATTTTTACAGTTATTTAAGTAAATGTTCCAAACTTTTCAATAGGTGCGATAAGTTCAAATGTATTTAATTATGATTTTCAATTAAAAATGAGGTAATATATATTATAAATTTGTTAAAATTATACTAATTTTTATTGTATAAATAAAATGCTCAAAAGTTGAGACAATTCACCAACTTAGAGAATAATATGTACTAGTATGTACTTACGTTTATTTTACTTGAAAAATCCGTTATTTTACATTGCTTTGCATTTCGTAATGTTAAATTCCCAGAAAAATTTTCGCATCATTTTAAGAGTGAGTGGTTCCAGAAACAGACACGTGTGAGCGAATTGGTTGCACAGAAACTATCAACTGTAACAAACTAACAACTTTTGTCATTTTTGTCTTCAAAAATGACAAAAATCGAAAAGATAAACCTCTGAAAAAATTCGTTCTAGGGAGACAACCACTTCGTTATATGGAGAATATTTTGAATGTTATTTAACATTCCGATTAAAAATTTCGTTATAGGGAGAGATTCGTTGTAGAGAGACTTCGTTGTAGGGAAACTCTACTGTATATGCACAATAGAGGTTCTAAATATCCTCATATTCCCATTATATTGTTAAAAGTTAAAGGGATTGGAAAAATAATAACATTCAACTCAAGCTATTTGCAGAAGCAGAAATTTCCTCTTTCCAGTGGCGACCGAGACTGATGTCAAGAAATGAAAAGAAGAAAAAGGAGAGATACTTTATCTAATATAAGTAAGCTAGATGATTCGAATTTAAATATACATTCTATACTGAGTATATTGTTATATATAACATACCTTCTGAATATGAATGCAACATTACTTCACGAGAGTCAAGAAACAAATGCTAGGAACAGAAGTTCTTTCCGTGATGGACTCAATCTATGGCTCTCCGTCGTTTCGAAAAATTTATTATCGTAGCAAGAATGGATAAAAATAACCAATTAATGGCTATTCACAATCCAATTCTATCCACATCATTGTACATCACAGCATAGCTTTTGATTGCTTCTAATTTCCAAGTTAGTTAGAGTAAAACTTCGCTTAACCATCACTCTTTTAACAGTCAGTTTCTCTCATCCGTCATCGTCGAAAAAGTCAAAAGCAACCTAAGTTGATAATATTACAATATGTTTCTGTTCACTACTACTCTTCTATTGAAATTTATATGGATCGTTTTGTCAAATTAAATATAACATGCAAGTATTATTCACTTTGAAAGGATTTCATTTTCTTCCCAAGCCAGAAATGAAATCACGTTACTGTGAGGGATTTTAGGTTATCCGTGTATTCAGTTAACCGTCACAGTCCTGGTTCAGATGGTGACGGTTAATCGAAGTTTTACGGTGATTTTATTTTTAATGAAAACTATTTCCGGCTCTTCTCATCATAAATAATATCATCTTTTTGGTTTTATTTGTATCTATTCTGCCGTCACGTTTGTTTTTAATTGACTCCTCACACCCGAAAAAAAGGCTAGTAAAAAGGATTAGCATTGCCTTTTTCCGAGTATTTTTGGTTTTAATTATTATAAATATTCATATATTAGTAAATTTTGCTTTATTTAGACAATGGTTAAAATTAAAATTTATGCCATTTTTACAAATTTAATTTTGGTTTGTTTTAGAATTGAATGTTTTGACTTTTTATCTAAAAAATATAATAATTACTATATATGTATACTTATATATATGTTGTGTGTTATATAAGTGACTTGCGGTGGTCCATTGCAGTTGTGGTGTTTTTCATTTTTGGTCATACTGGTTTTGTATTCTATTGTATTGTACATGTACCGTATTATGTATTGTTTGAAAATGCTGGATTTTTTTGTTGTTGTAATTGTTTATCGGGTTTTTGTTAATGACTGGATTTCCTGTGGTTTTTTTTATGAAGATTGTGGTTATTTTTGTATTCATTCAGTGATTTGTAGTTTAGTACTGTCTGTGGGTGCGCTGTTCTGCATTCCTTTGCTTGTTTACCTCTGGCCTCTTGAAGGCTGAGTGTGAACTTTTCCCCGTCGGCCGTCCCCATACCCCATGGGTGAGGGGGCAGATGTAGGTTGTAAACAAAAAAATAAATAAATACCACTTCTCTGTATTTAACTGGAGTTAGTGATTATGTTTCATTTAAGTTCGCGAATAGAAAGTCGTGAAAGATCAGAATATCATTTATAAGTTGTGTACAAATTGTTATAACTTGAAAAGAATATCAAGCTGGGAAACACTGTTGACAGAGAACATGAAAAAATTATTAAAAACGAAACACAGCGTTTAAAATGTATTTGTGAACGAACATTAGCTACAATTTTATATATATATATTTTATATATATCAGAACATAATTTGGAATTCAAAGTAAGTAGCAATGTTTTTCTTAATTGCTTGATGTAGTGTTAGAGAAATAATTGCAAGATTCGACCCAATCATGAAACAATATTTGGATCGTTGTGTAGAATCAGCATCGCTTTCTTATTTAGCTCATAGGATATAAAATGAACTGATTTCTGCTTTGGCTAAAAAAGTTTCAAATAAAATAATAAATTTAATTAAGAAAGCCAAGCCTTTCACAATTTCATTAGATTACACTCTAGATGTGAGCTATAACTGTTATTTTAAGATATGTGATTCTGAAAGTGATACGAGTTAACAAGAACGATTTATTTGTTCTGAAACAGTAAGACTCTGTAGGAAATAATTATCGGCCAAAATTCAAAGCCTGTTAGAAAAGGAGGCATTAGACTTGGGGAACTGTCGTGGTACGATGATGTAGCTAATATAAGAAGTTTTATATAAAGGCACGCAAAAGAATTCCAAAGCACAGTTCGTCGTCGTTCAGGCAAATGTCACTAAGACCAAAACTAAAGTTTCGAGATGTGGTCAGTTTAAACGTAATTGATTTTGAGTCATTATGATAAATAGTAAAATTTTACAGATTACCAGCTCCTATGGTTGTCTTACTGATATATAGATAACAGGTTTCTATCACGAAATGATTAAGTGCACATGCTAATTGACTGCAGTAGTCCATGAAAAGATTTTTGTAAACTTGGTGACTTCTACCTGAACGACGACGAGTGGAAGTCAGAATTTGAATTCAGTTTTTGGAGACATTTGAAACTATCTTCCCTTGCGGATTCGTTTTTTATGCCCTTAGAAAGCGTAACATTTTTGTAAGTTTTGTGATGCTCTGGCATATATCAAAAGAGCCTATCAAATATTTTACACCAAAACTACTGTCAGAAACGACGTGGGAATGTCGCCTCAAAAATGGGAAATCTGTGAGATGCGAAGCACCACAATTTTCTCTAGTTTTAAAATACGTTTATGGACATAACAGTGAAAACGAAATCCCAATTCATTAACCGTTTGCCGCACTCAAACGGTTAAATAGAAAATAAACTTCATTGATTTTTTATTGATTTTGCTCAATTGGTATGACATACTGAATGAATTAAATATCGTGAGCAAGATATATCATAATTCTAATATAGATATCGATATGCTAATTCACATTTAAAACGCCTTTTAAAATTTTTCGAAAAGTATTTGAATTGTATCCAAATTTTGTGACTGCTCCGAAAAATATACCGACCTTACCAATTACCGTCGCATCTGCAGAAAAATATTCCTCACGATTGAAAATAATAAAAAAAATTACTTAAAATCTAGCATCTATCAAGAACGATTTATTTCCTTAATCATTTTATCTATCGAATCCAAATTAGCCACAAAATTAAATTGTGAATTAAAACAAAAATAGCATATATCCTAATAAGTCGCATTTTGAAATTGTATTTTAACAGTCCATGAAGGAAATACTATTATTTGATTTATGAAAGTTTTTGAGTGTTAATGAAATGTTAACTTTATAAAAATAATTTAATTACCTATAATTTTCATGTATTCTTTCAATCTTTAATATACCAACTCATGCAATGTAATATATAACCTGCAAGTCAACTTTGTACCAGGCCCCGCTTTTGTTCGGGACGGCCCTGTCGAGGAGGAATGGCACGCTCTTTGTTTACGGACATGCTATTTCTTGCACTTGGGAAGGCAATCACTTAGTTCCCCTTTCTGCATATCTCTCGACGGCCTTTTTCCTTCACCTCAGTGTATCCCTGCTGTTCCTCCAATAACTCGCCTACTGCTGCGAAAAGGTGGATCTCCAGGTGCGGAGGGTCAGCGATGGTCACGGACGAGCATTGCAGCTGAGGGCTTCGTCAACTAGACCATTCCTCTATTAGGTCAAAGGAGGGGTTCCACTGATATGCTTACAGATAGAGACAGCAGACGTCAAGGAAGCTACTGCTCTTTTTTAATCCTTGCATGTGGTTGAAGGGAGAGGGTTCACCTCTCCCTCCCTTCCTCAATTCATTTTTATAGGATATCATTGGAGTGTTGCAGGAGATTAAAAGATCTTAGTAGGAGAAGATGAATTAGTATCATAGTTGAAAATAAAAATGCGTTTGATCCAAAGGTGAAAAAGCAATTAGGATTTTATGTGAAACTTTTTCCTTATTGAAATGTTGACGTGAAAGAGGTATATAACTCTCAAAAACACTCATGCGAAAATTCCCCTCTCAACACGATTAAGGAAAAAGATAAGAAATTGAAGAACAGTTGTTCTGTACTCCTGGCTCGGATGGTTCAGTGGTTGTGGTGCTGCGGGGAAGGTCTGTGGTCAGTACCAAACTGTTATCAATGTACTTCACACCGCTAATCGCTTCTCCGGCATTTTGCCGCTAGTCACTTGTCTGGTTAAAATCGAAGAGGTGCATCGGGTCTAAACATACATAAAATCCTTGTTCGGATAGTATTCCAGATGACCAAATATTCATTTTCCCAGACTTAGGAAAGAAACTCAATAAGTATAAAGGAAACTCTTTCTCAGCAAGCCTTTATTTTAGTGGTTAGGTATCAGTATTCAGTAGTAGTAATGGCTTAGTTCAGTAGATAACACCCCTGTTTCCCTGTATGCATTTAATAATTTTGGAGGTTGAAAATCCTTCACCCTCAATGTCTTCTATTTGCCCTACACACTTTTGTTAAATGCTCTTGGTGTGAGATTTGAGAACACTCATCAGCTTTTTAAACCACCCTTTTGTTAGAACAATCAGGCGACCGAACAGAAGAAATTTCTTAAAAGCTTTAAATATCCTAATTTTTCTAGATCGCGTTAGGATGGAGAAGTTTACAGCTGAAAATTATTGAAAGCTTTGCGAAGCTACTTTACATTGGAGAAGCAACGTTTTCAAAGCTATTTGAACCGCTGGAAAACAAAGATAGTAAGCCTTCGCAGAGTTTTGGACTAATTTCATAAGAAAGAGTTCGATGATTTTTACATAATTGTCTAAAGACGAATTCTTCTTCCGCTGGGCAACCATTAAGGTAATTTAATTTTATTTAATATACCATTACAAAATTTGATAATATTGGATAGTAAATATTTATTGAAATTACTTCTCGACAATTACATGGGCCTCATTGAGTTCCAGAAAATAAATAAAATCGTACAATTTTTTTAAAAATTCTGAATATTTTATTTAGTTTTAGCATGATATTCGTAATTTAAATGCTGCATAATAATCCCACTGTCTTTATTTAATTGCAAAACAAAATTTTCAATTTAAAAAAATTCTCTAAATTTAGCAAATTTGTTTATTAATGAGAATAAAGAGTAAAAGCCTTAATCAGTGTTCTATTCTCATCTTTTTTATCTTGGCAATGATTATGACACAAGATTACTGAATTATTTTGGTAGTTTTAATGGATATAAATCAATAATTCTAATGAAAATAAAGTTCTGAATCAATGAAGTATGTTTCCTTTGATAAACAATGCATCTCAAAGTTTCCTGTGAAACTTTATACTTATGTGTTATAACCTTCAACGCATTTTTAAATAAGAAGGAATTCAAAATAAACAATCACTTTAATTTTTATATCACAAATAGCTGACTATAATTTAATAAAATATACTTTCAAAATATGATCTAGATCCTGAATTTTGTATTTTTCTATTTCATATACAGGATGTCCACTCTAAATGTTACCCAATATGTTATTTCAAAACAGTTAGAGATAGGTATATACTTCCGATTCGTAAAATGCTGCTTTAAATGACGTAAGAATTTTATTTTATGTTGCTTGTGTCATTAAATGTACTGATATGAAATTAAGAAGTCCAAATTTTTGTATAGACACCTGGTATTATTAATCATATTTAGTAAAATAATCTTAATACGCTAGCATTTTAAACAGTTCCAATCGTCTGCGACTAAAACTGGCCGAGTTGTGAAGCTTTCAATATCGCTGTTTCAGACGATTTTACGTCATTAAGATATTTTTTAAGATACGTGACTTATTTTTACTCCGTCTACCGAGGATGGTTACGTTCTCCGGTCGTAGGAACCGTTTCTTTTTTTCTTTTTTTTTTTTTTTTACCTTTTTTTAGAAATCCTGAATGGATCTCTTTTCTTCTGCTGAAAAGCATCCACGGAAATCGTGATCCTGAAAAAATGAATCATTTGTGTTCGACTTGCCTAGTGACGTCACTGGCGACAAAAGGCTATCTTTTTTCCTAAGTGGCCACCAGATTCACATTGGACGCCAAGAACCTGTATCCATGCTTTTTGGACCAGTTTTGAAAAGAAAACTCATTTTTTCAAGGCTTGAAAACAATATAATTTTTTAAAAAATCCAAATTACTGCTTAACTAAATTAGAGCTATTACAGACTATAGTAACCATAAATATCAATTGAATTGTTACCTTCTGACTTATTTATTTTAGCTTATTGTTGTGAAAAATAACTAGCTAGATATTAACTAGTTTTATTATAATATTTCTATGCTGAAATTTTTAAACAAGTTTTTCTCAGTTTGTTTTTTCCGAAATCATATCTGCTTCAAAAAAAGTGCTAAAAATCGATCACATTTTATTTAAATTTCCTGAAATTTTTTCTGTATACTTAAAAATATAAGCTTAACAGAAATAGGGACGTATTTGTAAAAGTTTTTATTAGAAAACATATTAAAAATAATGAAAGAGAAAATATCTGATATTCCAAAAAATTACAATGAAAGAAATATTTTTTGCTCCAAAACTAATTTAGATATCCAAAATCGGATTCCTAATTTTACTAAGTTTATTAGCAGGAGTCTTCGAAAAGAATTTGGTAAGAAAATATTAAAAATTGAATGAGAAGAAATATTTTAAATGAGGGCTTATTTTAAGGTTAATTTTTTTAATTCAATTTTTTAACCTTAAATTTCTGAACATAAAAATTAAAAAGAAAATCTGAGTTTCCAGTTTAGTTTTACTAAATTGGAAATTCAGTAAACACACAGTTTTCATCCGACTACTGCGAAACAAAGTAAATATGATCTAAATTGTGATTTTTTGTGTACCCATTCCCCTTAATAATTTTAATGTAAGTGTATCTACTCTTATTTACAATTTGTCAAATTATCGAAACCAAAAGTTTTGGATCTTTTTTATGAGTGCCTGATGCCATTAGGTCTTTGAACTGCAGAAGGCTTTTGTGGAGTAAGTGACTTCTGCCTGAACGACGACGATATCAGAATTATTAATCAGATTTTACAGATAAAAAAAGTGTTTCAATACACATTGCGGGATGGCAAAATAACGGGAACACTTCTGGATTCGCACATTTTTTTTTTTTTTTTTGAAAATCTCTCAAAAGGCTGAATAAATTTCCTTAAACTTGAACTAACATCTTACAGTGAAGATTTGGTAGCTGGTGCGTTTAGGGGAACGACCAAAAATTGTGTCTCTTAAGACATTAATTAAAGAATGATATGGAAAATGAACTATTTAAAAATTATCCCGTGTATTTATTTATATGAGTATATTTGGATCAAAAACGAGTACATTTTATTCAAAAGCAAGAAAGCAGTTCTTGAATTTCAACTCACCTGTCTTCTTTTTTAACCACGTGTGCCTATTTTTCAGTACTTCCGCCCTCGCACTACCGCCGCGCCCCTGCTTATAGTTATTAATAACTTACCAAATTTCAAGTATCTTTTTTTGCACATTTTTAGTTTGAAATTTTAAAGAATACATTTAACCCGTTACAGACCGAATTCAGATCCAGGTGTAATTACCTTTTTTCATATTTCATCGTCTATCTCCATACTTTAAAGATATCAATCACTAAGATATGAAAAAAAAAATTATACATTACTTGCACGATGTTCCAATTGGGAACATTTACCACTTCCGATAACTAAGCACACATATGAGATACAATTAAAAATTTGTGAGTTTAAACTAATTTTTTTACAAGAAAAAATAAAGAAACTTAATCTTTATAATTGTATGCCAGTACTCAGGAAATAGCTTAAATACTATCCTGTTTTGAGGGAGTTTATGCATTACAAAATAAAACACAAAAAGAAAAAAATGCATAAAATGCGGAAATGAAAAAACCCCGCGAAAAAAAAACCGCCCCCCCCCCCCTTAAAAATAAGCTATGAACCATCGCCTGAAAGGCAACTAAGAATTGCAATTGTCGTAATTTCTTTTTGGGGGTTGTCAGATCGTAAAGAAGGTGTCTCTACGATTGTATGGCACTTGCGAACATATACGTTTGCGTACTAGTCATTAACATGCAATAAATCTTCTGTAGCTCATCCCACAAGAGGGTGAATAGTGATTAGTGTAGGTTTGCTAGAACTTACTGGCAAGGCAAGTTAGGCTTTTGGCAAGGGTGTTCGACGACCGAAAACGAGAAAGTTTCTCTGGACGTAATAGTGGTGGGTGTTTCACAGTCTCTTAAATAAATCTGAAAGAACTTTTCGTGAATTAGTTAACATATCGATGAAATATGACTTGACTGCCCAAAAATATTGAAGTTCATAATTGATATAGATTTTTCCTTAATTTTTATGAAAACGTAATGAAGGAAAAACTCAATAATTTGAAATCGTGTTATTGAATGTGAATAAAATATTGAGATATAGAAAAAACTATTTATTTTTCATAAAAAAAATACATCCTTTTGAATATATGCGATTAATATTTTTATATAAAAATAGCGGCCTTCGGTGTGCTGGTTTGGTCATCATTTCAACAGCATTAATTTCGGTCTATAAGCTTCCATAACTCGGTCAGTTTGAGTCATAAAAGAGTGGAACTTTTAATCATGTTGCATTATATTATTACTAGCAGCACCCGTTGTGCTTCACACGGGGCAGGCGACCATTATGATATACTATTTGCGATGCAGTACACACTTTCAAATCAATGGAATCTGGAGAAAGGAATCAGAAGCACAATCTTCTGGAAATCTGTTTTGCTGATGCATTTTCCAAAAACCAAATACTTACTTCCCCTTCTGGAAATCCAACAGTTTTCTTCTTTTCACAAATTAATGAGGGAGGGGTTGATGTAATCAAACGGTTGAACCTTACGCACGAAAGAAACAAGATAAAATAAAAATATGGATTTCTCGAATTCTTATCTGAAATACTTTCCATCTACATTCATTTGTATGCATCATTTGGATTATCTATGACATCTGGATGAGATATGATTGGGAAAGGTTATAAATCATCTTCCGCAACCTTTCCAGCATATCAACTAAATTCCATCACAAATCTTGCAACAAAAATGAGTTTAAACCTCTTATTCTTTTAGAACCGATTGAATCAGAGGGCTTAGTTTTTAAAAAACTTTTAATAATATTTTATATACTTATTCAAAATCATTTCTAGATGCTTTCTGTAGAGAGAAAATAAACAGATTTCCTGCAGAATTTTTGCTTGTGTTTTTATGCTAGCTAAAAGTTCTATTGAGTGCTGGTAAATAATTTCAATATTTTTTCGACTTGTTTGACTAGAGTCTAGTTAGTTCAAATTTAGAAGAAGTATTTTCAAATACTTCTTTCAACCTAAAAATTAAACATTACACAATAAACACCATCTATTCAGCATTTTTCCAAACTATGTGAACATGCTTTTCAGCTTTTCATTAGAGATGATTTTTATCATAATGAGCTTCGTGATTTTTTTTTCCTTTTAGAAAATTGGCATGCGGGAGTTGATACGTGGATAGATTGATACGTGGGAACATTGATACAATTGACTCCGGGGCACATTAATACGCGTCTTGTGTGTGTATCAATGTACCTCAACAGCAATTTTCTAAATCGCCTTCAGAAATGAAAAAATTCGTAAAAATACACTATCTAAGAGAAGCACGCAATTAGGTATTTATTTAAAGAATGAAAACTGTTTGATTTTATTGCAAAAATGAAAAGTATTGATGTAAATTAAGTTTTAAAAAATTATTTACGAATTTATAAAAAATTGGAGGAAAAAGTTCTGCAGAAACGTAATTAATATCATCGACAAGATAATTTTTTTGCATTTTCAGATGGTGTGTCGAAAGTCATCAAGGAAGAACGCGAAAATTTCCTTTTTTTTTTAATAATTAAAATTTTCAAAAACGGCTTCCAGGCACACATTCCCTTCCTGTAAAGTATTTTTAAACCCATACACACCCTTCTCCCTTATTATTTATAGAGATAAATTATTTTCTTAAGCATTACTTTTTCATTTTCCCGTCTCATTAAAAATGCTGAATTTTGATTAAAATAAAAGTTTGTTTCTTTGTTAAACTTTTAAATATTGATTTGGAATGCAAAGTTTATTGATAAATCAAATTTTATTTTGATTTCACACCTACTAATCATCATTATTTTCGATATTTCCGTGTGTATCATTGTACCCCTGGTTTGGGGCAGATGATACAAATACATTTTTAGGAAAAAAGTGTAATAAATATTTTATTATGTCACTAATGACTGAAATCCTATATTAGATTAACAAATGCATAAATACAGCGTATTAGTTTTAATTATTACCGCTGATAAGACCATGTTTTAGTTTTCCAAATCAAAGTGTATATGAATGTCCGCACATTCCCCCTAATAGCTTTTCATTCAACATCCCTCACCAAAACATTTAATGACATTGTAATCAAGAGCAATCAATGTAATGGACATTGTAATATTTTGGTGCCCATATGTTTTTCAGAAAATTCTTCATTGTTTTTTAAATATTTTTGTATCCTAGAGCTGATACGACAGCAAGACTCCAACAAGTGGCTAAAACTTTGGCTGTTGCATTTAATGAGGAGAATACATCAAGTAAAAATTTCCATACGTATCCATATTGATATCTAGAATGGTTTCTTAATTGATTCCATTTAAACTAATGAAAATTGAAGAACTGTAGAAACAAATCTTGCTTTAACTGAACGATAGATAATTAATTAGTTAAATAAATCGATCATACAATTAAGTTGCTTTAAGTTAAGTTTGTTTCTGACTGCGAAAATGCTTATTATGTGCAATTCAGTTGGAACTTATCCTTAGTGGTTAAAATATGATAATTTCGCATACTTTTAAGCATAGTAACTATATTATTATTAACAATAATTGACTTATATAATTACTCAATTGTTTGATTTTAATTAGCTAATTAATTAATCCCACTTTCTCTACTCAAATGAGCTCTTTTAATCACCGTCATTGATTAGCACAGATTCGGTATTCTGAATATCTAAATAGATATTTTTAATTTCATGTAATACGACAAATTAATGATCGTAAAATTCCCTACAAATACGTGCTTTTATTTTTGTTCCAGTTTTAATAGTTTTTGATATATGTTAGAAAAACTAAATAAGGGGGATGAAATCCAAGATGGTATCAAACTTTAAGATCCGTTATCTCGATAACTATTAAAGATAAAAGAAAAATAAAGGCATGCTTTTATAGAGAAATTTACGCTCTTGAAGTTGTTGAATCAATTATAATTCGAAAACTGATTAGTTTTTGAGATATTCAAAAAAATCTACATAAGGAAATCTGAGATGGCGGCGCTAGCGCCCACCCAGGACCGGGGACTTTTAGTATTTTCAACAGGATCCCTTCGCGAACATGTGTACCAATTTTCAAAACTATACGATTTAGTATTTTTTTCGAACCCTTCGTTGATTGGACTATCAACAAAGATTTTTTACAAATTCATCCAATTTGAGACTAATTATCTCAAAAGCTATTAAAGCTAGAAGAAAAATAAAAACATGCATTTGTAGGGAATTTTACGCTCATTAATTTGTTATGTCACATGTAATTTGAAAATTGAATAATTCTAGAGATATTTAAGAAAAACTAAAAAAGGGGGATGAAATCTAAGATGGAGGCAAATTTTGAAACCCATTATCTCGGAAATTATTAAATCTAGATGAAAAATAAAAGCAGGTATTTGTAGGGAATTTTACGGTCTTTAATTTTTTAAGTCGCATTACATTTGAATAGTTTTCGAGAAATTCCGGAAAAATTAAAAAAAGGGGGATGAAATCCAAGATGGCAGCGCGAGCTCCTCTCCCAGGACCGGGGACTTTTAGTGTGTTCATCAGGAGCCCCTCGCAAACATGCGTACTAATTTTCAAAAGTATAAGTTTTAATGTTTTCTTCAACTCTTCATTTACTGAACTACTTCATTTTATCCTATAAAAGTGATCCTGAGATAGACTCTAAAATAACTTCTGCCCTCATCTGTGCAAAAGGATTTTATATTATCTATGTTCTGGCTTGTTTGATATTACATAATCTACCACTGCGTCTTTGAAAGCATTGGTCCAGAAAGCAATATCACCAGCTATTAAAAATTCTGAAACTTGGTTAGATTGATCTTCTGGAGCCATGAAATCTATTTCAGATGCATTTTTTTATTTCCAATTTCTTTATTGCCGAAGTCTTCCTGTTTTCTACATTCATCGTTACTTACTAACACGGCATTCTTGCTATTTGCATTTCATGGTGACGGTGGATTTTTTTGTAAAAACTTAACCCTTAAATGTCCTGTATTGCCTTTAAACAACATACCCAATTTTGTCTTTTAAAATATTAAGAACAAGACTGAAGCTCTAATGCCCGTTGTTGCCAATAGGATACATGCTGAAATGCTTATTAAATCAATTTACAGCATATAGATGACACCCTGAGTGCTGATGAAAAAATAAAAATAAAGTGGTGTTTTTCACTTGCGGCTGCATCTTTTTTACTTTGCCTGTACGCTTGAGAATACCATATTTTATTCTACGATATTGAAGGAAATTCCTTATCCTTATTATTAGTTCTTAAAATTGATCTGTGTTTCATTTTATAGAATTTTCTCAGGGAAGTTTTTCTGTCAGCTAAAACTCAGTTTTGCCGATTGGTAACAAACTATTTTTTAGCCGTTAATCATACTTAAAACAAAATAAAATTTTTGATTAAAAGTATTTTTCCCAAGTTTTATTCAAGAAATGAAAGTCAAAAAACGCTTTTAAATCAATTTTTAAAAAATTGGGCATGGCGTTCTTTTGATCGTCGTTATTTTCTAAATTTCATTTTCAGGCAGATATAATTAAAAATGTAGCATAAAAAGTTTCTTTGTTAATTAATTAAATTTTTATAATTATTATGATTAATAGTTTAAGTTGCAGTAAATGAAAGGAAAAAAATGAAAAACGGAATCTAACAATCACAAATATTACTTTGCAAATTTGAATCATTTTTAAAAAAAACATTTAATAATGTATTCATATTATAGTTTGATTCTTTAAGTAGAAATTAATTATTTTTAAGAAAGATTTTTTAAGAAAATTAATTCTATTTCCTAAATTTATTATATGGATTAACTATTTCTGCATGTGACCAAAACACAGTATTAACTAATTTTTGTAATGTTGCAATTAAAGACCCGTAATTAAATCATACATGTTATCAGGTAAAAAAAATCCGTTGCTAAGTACCATTATCACATGTGTGATAAGATTTAAATATATATTTACCTACGATAACAATTATGTATTTCATTTACATTAAAAGAATGTGTTTAAGCCGGTTTGTTTGGTAATCTGCCTTGATTTTTTTTAATGATTTACATTAAATACTGCAAAACATAATTACTAAACAATGCTTCATAAATGATTTAGAAATTAAAATCGAAAGTTCATACTTAAAAACAAAACACTAATATCATGGCACATGTTTTTTGGGAATTTTTTAAATAGAAAAGTTTTAATTTAATGCCAGAAACTGAAACTTAAATAAAGAAATATTCGTCCTAAGCCAGATAATTTTTCAGCAGACCAGAGAAGAAATCCAGTTCAAAACCATATTTTTAAATAAATAAGCATTTGAAAAAAATGTGTTTTCGTAAAATATAGTCACTTGTTTGTAATGTAAAAATTAAAACTTATTACTGATATTGAAATCTTTTTACTTTATAACTGTACTGGGAATTTTAATTGAGGTATGTTTTCTCAAGAAACTTTGAAATACATTATTTACCAAAGGAAATATACTTCATGGTTCAGTAATTTATTTTCACGAGAAATCCTGAATTATTTCCATTAAATCAACGGAAATAATCCAGGTAGCAAGTATCACAATCATTTATAAAAATGAGAATAAAACACTGATTAAACCCTTAATCTTTGTCTTAAATAATAAAGAAAGTTACTGAACTTAATTATTTTTAATTTAAAAATATTTTTCGATATTAAATGAACACAGCGAGATTATTACGCTGCATTTTATTTAATAAGACTATGAATATGGTGTTAAACTTGTATGTATGAAAATATTTAGAAATTTTAGGAAATTTGCACAATTTTCCTTCCTGGAGCACAATAAATTTATGTAACTTTAGAAAAGTAATTCCATTCAATATTTACCGTCAAATATTATCCAACACTACAAAGATATATTCAATAAAACTTATCTTCTCTGCTATATTCCCCAACTGAAGAAGAATTCGATTTTAAACAATAATATAAAGAGAACCACAAATTTTCTTATGAAATCAGGCCAAATATTTGCCAAGGCTTATTTCTTCGTCTCCCTGCGTTTCGAACAGATTCGAATAGTGTCGCTTTTCAAATATATACCTTCCCATGCTAACATTATCTTGAGGCATTAGGAACTTTGACGAAATTTGTTCTGTTCAAGAATGTGCATTGACGCCTTGATTTTGATAATAAAACGGTGGATTATAAAGTTCATGATGAGTCTCAAATGACACCGAACGGAGGTTCTACAAAAGTGTGAAGAGGAAGCAGAAGGACATTGGGAATGAAGGATCTTCAACCCTCAAAATAACCAAATGAATGCAGGGCAGCAAGGGTCTTATCTACTGAACAGATTCATTACTACATAATAAAGATTACTGATATCCATTGAATAGAAAATCACAGCATTCTCTCGACTCACTGAAACGACAGCTTCGTGAGAAAATTTTTACTTTAAAATGATTGGGTTTCTTTCTAAAACCCGGGAAAATGAATAATTGTTCACCTAGAATACCATCTGAAATATGCTTTTAGATCAGTCAAGGAAGAAATAATCTATCCCGATATTTTAAAAAAAAAGCTTCATTTAGGCGCGAACCTAGTATGGACTCACTGAACCACGCCCATGACTGAGCTGTTAAAAGGTAGAGTGGTATCCCTGCGCTTCGCGACTGGAAATCTGCCCTTGCGAATTTTATGACTAATGAGCGACTTTTTTCTGGTTGTCGTCACGCATTGTTACGAAAATCTCACTTCTAGCCACCTACTGTGATTTAGATTAATATAATGACAATGTGAGAGCTTTATAATCAGAGAAAATAAATATACATGTTCATAAAACTAAACTAATGTCCTTCTGTAATCCCTATACTTCTCTGGCTCACTGAAGCCCGTCTCTCAAAATTTCTAACAGATATCCTTTGAATAATTTCATACAAAGTTTGATAAGAATCTAAAGTTTGATAAGATATCTGAAACACATTTTTGTTTCGAGAAAAAATTATTTTGCACTAGAACGAATATATTTATAGGCTATGCCTATAAAGTTATGCCTAGCATGGAGGAGGCTAATTGTTTTATTTTGTAAACAAACCGATCGTTGCCATCGGCAAAAGGGAAATTAACCTCTTTTCTATGCCACGCATTTTAGCGTTTTATATATATAGATTTGAAAGACTTTAGAGATATGGTTCTATTTGTGGCTGTATATTTTGCATTTGTGATTATACTGGCTTCGTATTGTAATTGCACTGTATTATGCATTGTATCGTATTGTTTGAAAGTAATGGAATTTTCTCATGTATTTGCATCCCATGTTTTTGTAAATATTTTCGCTGGTATTTAATTTTGGTTATAACTGTTTTACTATTTGTGGATGTCCTAATATGCATTCATGTACATAACTGTTTCGGGCCTCCTGCTGGCTGGGAGTGAGGTCCTTTGACCCCTTCATACACAATGGGTGAGTAGGTCGATGCGGGTTGTGCAGTGGACTGTAGTTTAAAATCGGTGTCACAACCACCATTCGAGTATTCGAGACACTCTGCGCCCCTGACTAATTTTGCAAATTGAAAGTACTTTCTTTTTAATCCGAATATAGAGGAACAGCGGGTAGTACGGGCCACTTAGGGAGAATTTAATATAAAACTTATATTTTTAGATGGAATGAGCTGTAACTGTTCAAAACCCTTCTTTGAACACTTTTCCTTATGCTGATTATATTCAACAAATTTATCTTAGCTATGAAAATTACATATGACAACTAATTTTTAAGTCGATGATTTTCAAAAATTTAAATATGTTCGGGTAGTATGGGCCACACTAAAAAGCACAAGGTTTGAAATAAAAACAAATAATTTTCTTTTCCTACAAATGGATGTATTAGTATTTCGATTCTGTAGCGAAATTACAATAATAGAAAGACATTTTCTTACATTTCCATCGCTATTTTATTAGTTATTTAATCTTAGTTAGTTATTTAATTAATTTTTCTTTTTGCAGAATACTTTTAAGCGCACAGTAATGGTCGAATACAGCCCTTTCAGACAATTTATTTTCCAAAACACTTGCAATCGAAATTAGTTTAGTTATATTAACACCCCGTTTTGAAGCAACACGAGAGCTATTTTGGGACGCACCTTGTAATTTTGAACCGCGATCAGAGGACGACTTTTCATTACTCTTATACAGCAAATATCAACTCCCGTAGCGAACAAATTATTACTTTTCTTTTGATACCAATTTGAAATTCAAATAAAAAAACATGAAATTTAAACATAGATGGATGTTCTTGGGGACAGGTGCTGTGTACAAGTATACCGAATAGTTTATTAGAAAAATAAAAATAAAATTTTTGCAAAATTCTAACCACACTATAGAAAAACTTGCAAAATTCTTTGGACTAGACTAAGACAAAAATTTGTAAGACGTTATCTTCTTTCTTATGTCGTGATGCATTGTTGGAACAAATAATATGAAGGGTGGTGTCTGTTACTCAGTAGTTAGAATTTTGAACACAAATATAATATATATTAATATAAAATGCAATATGCCTACAATAAATTTCAACTTTAAAAATCACAATTGAGAGAATACTGGAATTGATTTAGACTTTAGAAGTAAACAGAACACCACACTATTGATTAACTTTAAGTGTTTTAAAGCCAATGGCCAGAAGAATATCATTGCGTTGTGTAGTTTTAAGATTAACGTCCAGGTTCGACATATAAATTTAAGTAAAGATGTCAGATCGGGTAAATTCTTCAGAAATCAGTGTATTGCGAGATGAATGAATGAATGACAGAAACATCTTTTTTTTTAGTTTTCTAAGGCTAACGTTTATTTAACACTTGACACAAAAATATACCATACATTTAAGAAGATTCTTAATTATTCAGTAGGTATAATGTAACGTTAAATTTCAAATTTAAGAGGGGGCCCCACCTCACTAAACAAATATCATGAACATTTAACACATTTCATCATTGTTTCTCAATATGTCACAAATTCGAAATATGAAAATAAGCATATTTTAAATAGAAGTTAGGCAATCAAATCTCCAAATCAACAACAACACATGAAATAATCTTAACCCACACACTTGCTAAATACATCCAGATAAATCAAAATGAAACTTTACTTAACAGCATTCAAAATTTGATTTAGAACCCATGTAATTTTATTATCATGTAGTTTTACCATTTAAATTTAGTAACAATGCAATTGTAGAGTTCTTTCATTTATTTGAAGTATGTAAATAAGCATATTTAAATAGATGTTATGCAATCAAATCTCCAAAACAACATCAACACATAAAATAATCTTAACCCGCACACTTGCTAAATATATCCAATTAATTAAAAATTAAACTTCACTTAACAGCATTCAAAATATGATTTAGAATCCATGTAATTCAATCTCTCTTCTAATCTCTTCTTTCTCTTGGAGAAACACAATTCCCTAACTTTTTAAATCTCTTGTGTTTTCTTCTTTCCGCCATTAACAACTTTGATTTCGCGTACCTTAAAATGGTCTTTCCAGTACCCTCAGGGGTACGCGTACCACAGATTGGGAACCTCTGCTATAGACGAAAATCACATATAAGAAAATCGGTTAGTTTTGCGTTTTCTATAAAAAAAAGTTACTTCAAAAAGTACCTAACATAATATAGATGTATTGCACTCAACATTGTCTAAATTATCTAAGATATCAATTTTAAAGTTATTAATGAGAGCCATTTTAAACAATCACGAAAAATGTGTTTGTAAACATAACTTCTGGACACTAGTGTAAATTCAAACTCATAACCTTTTTACAGTTCGGAGCATAAAAGAAATTCCCTATTTTAGTGACATCAGAGATACATTAAAAATTAAATCATGCTTCTAATCTTTCACATTTAATAGCTTTCTTCTTTCACTTTTTAAATTTCTTTCCATAAAAACACATAACGTACACATTTTCACGATACTCAGTTTAACTTCAATTGCATAAAAATTAAAGCACTGAAGTGTTTACATTTTCACGGATTTCATAAGTCTTCCCAATTGCAGAAATCATCAGTAAAGAAAAAGCGTCTAATGAAATACTTAACATTCTGCTGTCAGGTACAATATTTTCTCACCTTTTTTTTTTTATTCCCAAATACCTCCTTTCTTGCTAATATATACGAAAGAGCTCATTTAGTTTTCCTTGCATTTGGATAAAAAAATTACAAAATAATTCAATAAGCAACTCGTAACTTTATTTTTCTTCAAGCCTCTTCAACGTCGTTTGTTTAGCCATTCTGTATTCTCCCTTGTACGTGGCTTTCTTGCTGTATTTTTGTGGAGCCATAATAGCCCTGCGGCATATACATAATAAAAGCGCTTTTGTGAATCTTAGAGCACCGAAGTAACCACAAAGGAATATCAGACAGTCTAGGAAAGCGTCTCCAATGGAGAAGCGAGATCGTGCCTCTTCGGCGATGTGTACAAAATTATTCAAGAATTTTCGAATAATAGACAATGTAGAAGAGATTGGTGGGATGCGGCTTCAAAAGGAAGTTTGCCAAAGACGGGGTACATGGTGGTGGGATATAATAAAAGTAAAGTAGTGTTGAGTAAAATGCTCAAGAAGAATGTTTTTTGTTGGCCCATGGAAAGTACAAGATCGGGACTTGTCAATGGCACTAAAAAACGCAAGAGAGCGTGAGGGAGAAAAATCATGATAAAAATTGTGTTGCTACAAAGGGTCGCCAGGACGGTGCTTTTGCGAATTTTCCTCCTATTACTTTGGCAACATTGTTAAGTCTGATATGCTAATTGTCAGAAATTAGTAGGGATAATGCGGGGACACATTTTTTGGAAAGCTAAAAAAGGATTTTACTAACGGTAATAATTATAATCAATCCTCTATATTTATACATTTGTTAATCTGATATGGGATCTCAGTCGAGTTTTGTTCATAATAAAATACTTACCACACTTTTTTCCTAAAAATGGATTTGTATCAATCTGCCCCATAGTAGGGGTACATGGATGCACCTTAGAACACATTGATTCTTTCACGGGAATATCGAAGATCATGATGATTAATAGGTGTGGGAACAAAACAAAATCTGTTTTATCAAAAAATCTTGTATTCCAAATCAAGGTTTAAAAGTTTGTCAAAGTTACAAACTTATATTTTAATCAAAATTCAACATTTTTAATGAGACCGGAAAAATGAAACAACAATGCCTCAGAAAATAATTTATCTCTACAAATAATAAAGGAGAGTGTGTGTGTGTAAAAATACTTTGGAGGGAGGGAATGTGTAAATCGAAGCCGTTATTTGAAATTTTAATTATTTAAAGATTAAGGGAGATTTTCGCGTTCTTTCATGATAACTTACGAAAATAATATATCACAAAAATAGTTTTCACACCATTTGAAAATGCAAAAATTTATCTTTCCGATGAGATTAATTAAGTTGCCGTACAATTTTAAATCTAGTTTTAATAAATTCATAAAAAAATTATTTAAACTTAATTTGCAACAATACTTTTCATTTTTGCAGCAAAATTCAAACCGTTTTCATTGTTTAGATAAATAATTAATTGTGTGTTTCTCTAATATAGTTCATTTTTACGTTTTTCTACATTTCTGAAGACGCTGTTGCAAAGTAATTGATGTTAAAGCACAATGATACACACATAGAAGACGCGAATCAATGTGCTCCTGAGTCAATTGTATCAATCTACCCCAAGAGTATATTTTACTTAAAACAAGTGGTCACACAAAAACAACGCCAAACAACCTCAAAACTTAATATAATTCAGAAAAATAAATGTTTTTCCTACCTTTGGGGTTGATTCCCTGGCAGGAAAATGTAACTAGTTAAAGAAATCGCACAGCACATACTTAGAGTAAAAATCACTTAGAAGATAAGATTAGCGGTCTCATTCATTTGTAAATTAACCTTTCACTTAACATGGCTGAAAAATATACCGTGTGCTAAGGGTTACAGTGGCATATATATGAGAGGATTTAGGGACTGCATCAATGTTCCCTCGTATGAATCTACCCCAACTTCCTCTATGCCAAAGCAGGAGAGAAGAGTTCAGATAAATTGCTATACTGAGCGATTATGAAAAACTTGTGTTTACCTTTTATTCAAATATATACTCCATGGATGCCAGAAGATCTACAGTCAGATTCTCTAAAGCAAATACTTCCGGTTGCAGAGAAAGGTGTTCGATTAAGCGGGAACCCATTCATCACATCCGTAAGTCTAGCGCACCAAGAAGCGAGTCAAAAAAGTATTAATTATACGTCGACAGCATATTAAAACGGTAAAAAATGAAATATTATTAATATATAAATTCAGTTTTCAAAATAAAACGATGAATAGCAATTAAGATGTTTCAAGAGAAGCAGGGCGTATATATAGTCATTTTATGTCCCTTAGAAAGCTTGTTATCAAACTGTTTAGTAATAATAAACGCGCCTAAAGATGTATGTTTTTTTTTCTTCCTATATAGCCTCCAGAGACGCCCTACATTTTATATAACGCATGTTTATTATTGAGTTTTCAATCCATAGGTGACGTCAGTATAGTTATAGCCAGAATTTGAGCACTAAGATAGTAAAAGAAGTTTCTTCAAGAAGTATGACGTTTTAACATTTTTCAAAGATACTTTATCAAAGGAAATAATTTCATCACCAAATTTCCATAGATCGACGATCGTAGATAATAATGACAATGCTTAAGAATTAAAATAAAACTGTCGAAAATTTTTGCTTTGAACTGGGGCCTGGATATCGGGGCTAATCCACTTTTTCATCAACAACGGAAGTAAACAGTGAGAACAAATAATTTTCTTTCATTGGCAAAATGACATGAGCTTTTTCCAGTACTTCAGAATTTCTCTATGGCAAGCAAGTTCTTCTCTCTCCTCATTCACTTGCATAAATCCGGATGTTTTCAAGAACTGGACACTAGTCCGGACGTGAGTTTGAAATCCCGACTGTCCGGACGTAAGGTAATCCTACTTATAATGTATTTGTAAAATTTTACTTGCATATTCAAGGTAATCTTAGCGCTAAGTATCTAATTCTGTTAATCCAATGCTAATAATCACTTCAATAACCTTCGAATCTTATATTTCAAATGTATTCTCTCTCTCTTTTTAAAGTTTCATTGATAATCTTCTTAGTATGACGACAGTGCAGTTATAAAGAAGATTTAACTTTTTAAGACATACTGATTAGTTACATTTAAGTAATGTAAATTACTAAATATACAGAACATACTTTATAACAAAATAGTCTCAATAGTTAAAATATAATAAATGGTTCGTTGTATTTTGCGTAGTGAGACAAAATCCACCCATGCATTATAAACACATATATGTTCTAGAATGTATTTCAAAATACAATTCTGCATTTACACAACTTCTTTCGCAAAGATTTTTAGCGTTTAATCCGAAAGCGCTGTTGCAAACGAGTGCATCCGCATAACATAAAACTAGGCCGCGGTGACTCGTTGGTAATCTCGGTTCAGAAGATCCTTTTTGAATCTGGTTTACACTAAATTTGTCGCTCCTCTGGCGTTTTCACTTTGGTGTGGCAAAAAAGTTCGGTCAGTGAAGTGCCTTCTTATATTCTTCATTATTATCAGATCTGGGTTCAGTTTCATGACGACCATTCAAGGTACCTCCAAAGACAGTCATTCATCCGAGTCAATAAAATTTTGCATAAGAAGCATTGTTAAACGTGATGTATGTTGTGAGTAAAAAAGGCTGTAGAACATTCTCCTCGTAAAATGTTTTGCATTTTTCAGTCTTTTACACCGTTAAAATGTCTTTTAAAGAATATTCTAAAAGAAATTAATCTTAAAGAAAATTTTACCTAAGTCTTTCTTAAAAGAACAACAACAACAAAAACTATGATGAAAATTGAATTTCGGATAAGAAATGGTATATATTTTAAATTCTAATTTGAAGCTGAAAGTTTGTAAACCACCTTTTACAATCTTCCCAAAATCTTTGAACCCTTAGTTCAAACTTTTTTCCACCCAAGTTTGTTTTCCTACAAGATTAAGAAGTATTTGCTTCTTCATTCGAGCTCTCGACGTTTCTATATGAATCGTTCTTTAGGAGATGTCCAAATGGATGCATTGAATAGATAGTGTTGCGTCGATAGCAAACATGACTCAATAATTACTCACATTTTAGTGAACTGTAAATTTATTAAACTCATAACGGACGCTCTCTCCAGAGACAACCGTATAACTCAGCGTTACAACAAAATCTCACATACACAGGAAATCGGCGAGGTAGAATCCTGCACAAGAAATCAACAAAAACAAACTCTTTGGGACCAATCACAGGAGTCCAGCACCCCCATCCGGTCTTACGCCGAGGGGTTGACGAGCTAGACTTTCTGTGGAGGGAAAATCAGAGACTGTTGGTTCACTAAACAGATAGTTTAGTATCTTTTCAGTTATTTGGTTGATTACCATTCATCCATTGTCAGAATTATTATCTCAAAATAAAGATGATTGGAAGCGAAGGAAATTATAGGAATAATCATCATCAATCAAGATAGCTAAAAAGTAGCTGATACTTTTGGTTCGTGTGATGAAAGCAAAGGTTAAATCATTTTTTTCTTTGACTTTTTTTCAAATGTTTTATGATTCGAAAACTGCAGAGCTGCATTGATTCTTAAATTGATAGCAAACTCTCCATAAAAGATAGCACTCAAGATATCCTATATGTTCCGAAAATGAGTTCAAATGTTTTATGGAACTTTTTGAATATCAATCACCTACCCTCTAATGCACCCCTAAAAAAGTTGCAAGTATAAATGATATTTTAATGACCCTTTGTGTTGCAAAATAAATTTTTCCGTTATAACCAAGGCAGCACAATATTTTTACAGCATGTATATGTCACTACCGTATATATGTTATAGAACCGACGCGAAGTAAAGTTTCGTTTAAAAAGAGAATGATATATATGTGTTTTCTCAGGAATTGATTTGAGATATTAACACTGCATGAATGATTGCTATACAACTGCAACATTCAAAATAAATTATAAAAATGAAAAAAGGAATTATCTTAGTATTAAATTATTATTTATTTTGTATTTATTTACTAATAAGCATAATGAATATAAAAAAAAAGAAATGATATATTTAATATTAAATGTAACCAATATAACCAAAAATCTTGAGATATAATATTTATATCTCTCCTCTCTGGAAAAGAAAATTGAACTTAAAAATATTAGCATAATTTCAGTAAAGAGTATGCAAGAAAATATAAATATTTAAAATATTAATCTACCAAATAACAAATTTACTCACTTAAATTGCTTGACCGAATTGTTATTGGCTCAATGGGGCGGGGGGCAATCATGTTAATTATGGCATTTTTGCTCTCTTTATTTCAAACAAATGTATTGAATATTTTATTTATTATTATTTCCACTGATACCGCAAAATGACAGCGAACTGACATAAAGTAAATGCTACAAAACTGAAAGCCTATAAAAAAAAATAAACGAAACTGCACGATGCAATTTCACTTATCTGTTTGTCGGTTCCATCTCTGCTGTCGCAAAAGAAAATGTTTTCTTGGATTCACCCAATTTGATGGAATAAAGATGAATAGAAAATTCCCCCGTCGAGCAGACCTTCTCTTCACCGCAATGCAGAATTATACAAGCCAAACGCGGTTCACCCCAGAAACCTCAACTCTAATACGAACCCATCCTATACACTTTTGACAATGGGCCTGACCTTCTGAACGCAGAGTAAAGTGGAGAGGTTCCATGCAGACACACAATAACGTGCAGCAGAATTTGAGACCAACAACTAAGTTGAGGTCGATTCATAGATGGCCACTTAAACTCCCCTATGCTTCGGGGAACAATAATAAAAGAATTTCTGTGGAGGGGGAGACTTGGGAGTGACTCTGAGAATCGAAGGGCCACTTCAACAAATTCTGTTAGGAGAAAAAATAAGTTGAGTTTGGGTCTTCCTGTTTCAATAGAAGCAGCTGCAAATTCATAGCGTTCTATGATGAAAACGGATGCATATGGGCGTCACTTTTTTTATTTAATTTTTTTTTTTAAAGATAGATGCCGAGTTTTGCTGTTTATTGGAAAATTTTGCAAAACACTGATGAGAGAGATAACAAAATTAAAATACAGTCGGACCGCTATTGAACTAACCTCTATTTTGCGAATTTCTCTATTTTGCGAACTTTTTGTTGGAACCAAAAACATTTCGCGAATTTCTTCGTAAAATAACCTCCAAATAGCGAAGTGCTTTCTTTATTTAACGAACTTTTTCTTGTGATCCAATATTTTTTTTCTCCCTATTTCTCAAAATATTTCTAAACATTTCAAACTTATTCTTTCTTTTAACACATTTTATGGTGATCAATGACCTTGAAGCTAGAAAATGTCAAAGCGAAAGTGCTTGAGCATCAGAGAAAAAAATTTAATTCTTCGTGAGGTGGATAAAGGCGTGGAAAAAATGATATTGCTTTAAAATTTGGTATTCCTCCAAACAGCTTATCAACCATAATAAAAAAAATCGCGATAAGATACAAAATTATGTTTCATCGAATTCTTGTTCAAAACGTTTAAAAGTATGTGTCTATGAAAATGTGGATGAGGCAAACAATAAAGCAATGAATTGCGATGAAGATGATGAAGATGGAAATGATCATGATGCAGAAATCAGTAAACATTCGTATGATGAAATGCAAAAATTCATTAATTTTAATATAAAATTATTTTTTTAAATTGAAAATACAGCGTATTCCCGGACAATGTTTTGTTTTATTCTTCCTTTCCTTGCAGATTTCTTTTTGATGAGTAAAATATATAAAACAAAGAGATATTAATTTACAAAATAAAGGTGTGATTAATTACTTTTCTAATAATATTTAGTGTTTATGAATTTAAAATCTGTTTTGTGTAGTTTAAAGTATTTTAAAAGGTGAATCTCTATTTAACGAATTTTCCATATAACGAACTTTTTTTCGGGATTTACTGTTCTTCGTTCAGTTACGTATTACTGTAAATACAACCAAATAGAATGTCCTTCTTCAGTCTTTCGTGAAACATTTTTATGTTGTCAGACGAAATGGAAATTATTTGAAGTACCTTCCTTAATTCAAAATTCAAAAGTAAGAAAACAATTAAACTTTGAAATGTAAGCACTGTAAAATGGTGATATTTGAACAAGAAGTCAGAACATTTAAATTATGCTAAATGATATTTTTGTTAAGTACTTACGATAAATTTTACTTCATTGGCATGCAAAATAGAACTGCAACTATTTCATTACAGAAATTTGGCAATTGAAACAAAATAATATAAATAAAAAGAATACCTTAGAACAGGGAATAACTTTTTTTTTCATTGCCTCTATTGATAACAATATCTGAAAGTAAAAAGTATGAACAGTGAGTTGGCATTAATAACCTTGAATTTCAAATTAAACGTTTGCTTGCATGGTTATTTGGCGTCAGTATTCTTGCTGTCAGAAATATTCCATCATTTCTTAATGTCACATTTTCATTATTTTTTTGGAGCACATAAATGAGAGTTTTCTGCTTGGAAAGTCTCAATATTTCTGAACATTGAAAAAGAATACTTTGTCAAAGTTTTGAAATGAATCGCAAACGTGTCATTTTTTTTCAGATTATTCAGCAAAGAAGTTTTCTTATGACAAAAAAAAATTATTTCTAAAATTACTTTTCCTTTGATTCTTTCATATTGACTTGACATTACATCCTTGAATTTCAGATATAAAGCAGAGATTAAATGCCATCTGACATCGTTTACAAGAAAGAATCGATGTCGACAAATTCGGAATGATAAGAAGGAAAGAATGGAAAACCAACCTCCATGATGTATGAATGGCAAGACCAATTTTTTGAGAACAGTAGTACTTAAACGCTGTCTTGAACTTCATGGTAAAGTTTATTCTCGAATATGTTTGACTGGAGAATCTTCTTTTACTATTTTGCTTTTAGGTGAAATTCTTCAATACAACGTTAGCCGAGAAATGAATCGTTTGCCAGTATATTATGGACAATTCATTTGTTGGTACTTCCTTTTCGGTCTTCATGCAATAGCAAGTAGCAGTTTGTTAGATTAGATAAACTATTTCCACTTATGGGATGAGTTTTGCCCAAAACCCTAGCGATCCATTTTCAACCTAAAATTATTTTCATGACCATGTTATTGTAGCAAAAAAGGAGAATAAAACAAACGGTTTTGGCTATTGATAAAAAGGTAAAATTATTATGACCAACATGGTTTCATGTAATTAGTAGTGAAAATAAATTCAAAGTTCCTAGGACAAAACTTACCTTTTTAGAGCTTACTCCCTCTGCTGAGAGAATTAGAAAAATATCTTCGCTCTTGGAAGAAAATACTTTTTGTAAAATAGTAATTATATTGCAGAAATCACTTACTGCATCTTTATTTTATATCGTTTCCCAAATGATTTTTTAAATCGTACTTGGAAAAAAAATCAGACTAACGCAGCGACAAAAACCCGCTAATTTTTCCAATAAGTTATTAGATTTTAAAGAATAATGCAACATTTATAAACATTGAGAATGGCAACTAGGAGGCAAATAAGATAAATGACTTAAAATATCCATTATATTCTCATTCAGGGGTTAAATCTTGTAACCTTTTCCATAAACAGAACAAGTTAAACTATTTATTATTGTCACGAAATCTTCAATAAACATTCCTTACGCTTCATTTTATGCACCAAAGTTT
>BGPR01000090.1:358024-421828 GCA_013235015.1 Araneus ventricosus | reverse complement strand
GCTGACTCGTTAAATAGAGGCCTGACCGTATAAAAATAATGTCTGGTCTTTTAATATGATATAGTTTATCGGAATTCTCTTGATATCCGTGACAAGAATACTCATCTGTTCTTCCTGAACTAAAATTCACAAATAGACCTGTTAATCAAATTTAAAATTAATTTTGTATCTCTACTGCATTAGAGCAAACAGCTCAGAATGTGGACAAAAGTGCGGAATAAAAATAAATACATTTCTTTGATTCAGTATTATATCAAATATCCATTACAGTAATCTCTGCTCATGGCCATCAATTACGTACGTGGATCATATCTATACTTCCTTTATTTGTCAAGAAAATGATATCAATAAGTAAATGAATGAATTCAAAAAGTTGGTCCTTGATACTTTCAAAATATCTACATGATAATTAAATAAGTAACATGACAAATAGAATGTCCTTCTTCAGTCTTTCGTAAACATTTTATAGTTTGTCAGAGCGAAATGGAAATTATTTGAAGTACGCTTCCCTTATTCAAAAATTGAAATAATGGAAAACAAACTTGAATGCACGAAAATGGTGATATTTGAACAAGAAGTCGGAATATACAACATGAACTAAATGATATTTTTTAGTTAGTAATTGCGAAAATTTTACCATTGGCATGCAAAATGAAACTACAATTAATACAGAAATTTGGACAATTGCCAAAATAATATAAATAATAAAAGAATACCTTAGAACAAAGGGAATAACTTATTGCAGCTCTATGATATACAAAATATCTGAAATGAAAAAGTATTAAACGTGAGCCGGTTCAATAACTTAGAATTTCAAATTAAACAGCCTGTTTGTACTGGATTATTTGGCGTCATTTCTTGCTGTCAGAAATATTCATCATTTCTTAATGTCACATTTCTAAGTTATTTTTGAGCACATAAATGAGAGTTTTCTTCTTGGAAAGTCTCATATTTTCATGACATTGAAAAAGAATACTTTGTCAAAGTTTTGAAATGCAACGTGTCATTTTTTTCAGATTATTCAAGCACAAAGAAGTTTTCTTATGACAAAAAAAAAATTATTTCTAAAATTACTTTTCCTTTGATTCTTTCATATTGATCGACAGATTACATCCTTGAATTGTGATATAAAGCAGAGATGTAAATGCCATCTGACATCGTTTACAAGAAAGAATCGATGTCAGACAAAATTCGGAATGATAAGAAGGAAAGAATGGAAAACCATACCTCATGATGTAAGAATGGCAACAGACCAATTTTTTGAGAATACAGTAGTAGCATCTAAACGCTGTCTTGGAACTTCATGGTAAAGTTTATTCTCAAGAATGTTTTGACTGGAGAATCTTTTCTATTTTGCTTTTAGTGAAATTCTTCAATACAACGTTAGCCGAGAAAATAATCTTTGCCAGATATATTGACAATTCATTTGTTGGTATTCCTTTCGTCTTCATGAATAGCAAGTAAGCAGTTTGTTAGATTAGAATTCTTAAACTATTTCCATCTATAGGATGAGTTTTGCCCCAAAACCCAGCGATCCCATTTTCAACCTAAAATTATTTTCACCATGTTATATGTATGCAACAAATGAGAATAACAAACAGGTTTTGGCTATTGATAAAAAGGTAAAATTATTTTTATGACCAACATGGTCTAGATAGATTAGTAGGAAAATGAATTCAAAGTTCCTAGGACAAACTTACCTTTAGAAATAGAGCTTACTCCCCTCTGCTGAGAGAATTAGAAAAATATCTCGCATCTTAGAAGAAAATACTTTTTGTAAAATAGTAATTATATTGCAGAAAACACTTACTGCATCTTTATTTTATATCGCTCCAAATGATTTTTTAAACTGTATTTTGAGAAAAAAATCAGACTTACCAGACGACTTTAAAAACTGCCGAAAAGCTAATTTTTCAATAAGTATTAGTGATTTTAAAGAAAATAATGCAACATTTAATAAACATTGAGAATGGCAGGAGGCAAATAAAAGAAATGACTTAAAATATCCATTATATTCTCATTCAATAGGTTGGCAATATGCTTTAATAAAGTAACCTTTTCCATAAACAGAAACATAGTTAAAAGTTAACTATTTAATTTGTCACAGAAATCTTCAATAAACACTTACTTACTTCATTTTATACTAGGGGTTGCATACATCCTGTCGTATATACGGAACTGTCTGAATTTCACTACCAGTCCTGTTCTATTAGCCCTGTTTTTGTTCCTTTTCGCTAAACTTTGCGTCATTGTAATTTTAAAATGATTTGCCCAATTTTATAATTATTGAAAGTACAAAAGATATAGATAAAGAAAAAACCAACTTAAAATATAATGGCTAAAAAGGATTACCCGCATCTTTTTTTTTATTATTATTCAGTGTTTATTTTATTCGTTTCATTAAACTTTATTGATTTTTTATCAGAGTAAAATAAACCATTAACTACCCACTTTTTTCATGTTTTATTTATTCAGAACTTAAACGTCCCGTATCAATGCTCTGCAATTTATAAACCCTCTTGCATACTACAGGTACTAGCACTGGGTAAAGTACTTTCAGCTTGATAGTTTAATGTCAAAATACTTATAGAACTTAACATACAAAATCTTTTATCTCTGAAACATTTAATTAAAATACAGTCACCTCTATTTAACGAGAGTCGCTAACCGAAAAAAACTTCGTTATATGGAAAATCTGTGAATAGATTCATCTTTTAAATACTTTAAACTACACAAACAGATTTTTAAATTCATAAACACTAAATATTAAAAAAGTAATTAATCCCACCTTTATTTTGTAAATTAACATCTATTTGTTTTATATATTTTACCCATCAAAAAGAAATTTGAAAGGAAAAGAATAAAACAAAACATTGTCCAGGAATACACTGTATTTCAATTTTAAAATAATTTATATTAACTTAATGAATTTTAGCATTATATACGAAGTGTTTGTTGATTTCTGCATCATGATCATTCCATCTTCATCATCTTCGTCTTCAGATTCAAGTGTATTGTTTTATTTCACACTGTCCACTGCCCTCATCCATGATGAACATGCTTAAACGTTTTGAAAGAATTCGATGATTCATATCAATTCTTTATCGATTTTTTTCATTATGGTTGATAAGCTGTTGGAGGAATACAAATTTGAAGCAAAACTTTTTTTCACGCCTTTATCCACCTCATGAAGAATTAAATTTTTTCTTTTGATGCCAAGCACTTTGCTTTGACATTTTCCATTAAGGTCCTATGATCACCATAAAATATGTTAAAAGAAAGAATAAGTTTGAGTTGTTAGAAATATTTTGAGAAATAGGGAGAAAAGAAAATATTGATCACAAGAAAACGTTCGTTCAATAGATACTTCCTATTTGGGGTTATTTTACGAAAAAAGTCGCAAAATGTTCTTGGTTCCAAGAAAAAGTTCGCAAAATAGAGGTTCGTTAAATAGAGGTCCGACTGTATCAAGTTATCAATTAAAATGAATATATCACGTGAACCAAACGATTTTTAAAAACAACCGTAGGTTAATTTTCTCGATAAGTTATTAATATTTTTTAAAATAACACTATCCATTTAATTAATCATTTGTTTTAGTTATATTTAGATTGAATTACCCTCTCAAACATCCGCCTTTATTTTAATTAAATAGGAAAATCTGTTTCAAGTAAAATTTGTAGGATCTCGCGTTTTCTCAAAAATTTCAGATTGCCCAAAACGATTCTTAAAAACAGCAGAAAGCTCATTTTTTCATAACTAATAATTTCTTAAGAATTATACAAAATTAATCAGTGAGATTGATGCAGAAAAAACATTTAGTTCTCATCTATCAAATTGGAGAAATCGTGAAAAAATAAATAAAAGGGAAAGATGAAATTCGTGTCAGAAGAGTAGAAACGAAAGAAGAAATTTCTTGCCCGTGAGGAGGGCCGGATAATTCCTCTAGGGGCAGGGTGAGTGGAGCAGGAACGGGTCTTGCACCTTTCTTTTTTAACTGCTTGGTTAGTTTGGTAAGTCCCATGTTTGAAGCAACACGCTCTATTTTGGGACGGACTCATTATCTGGAACTGCGGCCAGTGACGAGGTGACACTGAGCTGGCCCCCTCTCCAAACTCCGCGCCACTCCAACGGAGGACGTTTGGCCACTACGGCAAATGGCGGCGGATCTTCGTGGAATCGGATCGAACCTGCGGCCCCGGCCCCGGAAGGCAGACCTTACCTCGCGGCCTTTAAAATTCGCCGGAACATCGTTCCTTCACCTGTCAGAAAGAAAAAAATAAAACAAGTACGTAAAAAAAATTTAAAGTCAATTCACTATAGGGTGATTCGAGATATATGTGAAAATGTTGCTATAAAGATAAGTGGCTGAAATATGGAGGTGTTGACGATCCATGCCACTGCATACCCAAGACCAAGTCTAGAAGAAGTTATAGATATAATGAAAACGGTCGCAATGGTGGCAGTTTTCTCAGGCGTTAGAGGCGACCATGCTATGAGAATCAGGGGCCTCAAAATCTATACAACATACATCGCAGTGCTGTAAGAATTTACGATACTGTGTCTTAATTCAATTCACAGAAAGATTCTCAATCTTCTTAAAAAATAAAGAGTGGAAACAGTGGAACGAAGCCAGGCCAGAGAAGCATTGGGAGGAAATAAGCCTTGGGAGTTTATTGCCATCGAAATTCGAATGCACTCTTATCCGATGTTTCTCCAAAAAGCGAAAGCCCGATCAGGAAACCCTCCGACTATTGGAACAGGACACCTTTTTTTGTGCAAAGTCCAGCCGCAAGGACTCGTTTAGATTTTTTATTGGTATCGTGAAAGATTCGGAAAGACTGAAGGGATTGACCTTATATGTGAAAAAGGTCTCTTTTGACAGATGGCTATAGACATGCTTTTTCGTTCTTTCATTTTACTGTCATAAAGCTGAAAACATGGGAATTCGCCTATCTTTAGATTGGTTTATTGTCTGGAACTGTTACGAGAGGAAAGGGAGAATTTTGCCCTTGAAGAAACCAATTGGCATCATTGAAAGGAGACACCTCACGCTTTTCTTTAAGCGCTTTTAAAGTTTAGCAGTCATATTTACAATTAATTTGTAGGTTTCTATCAAATTGGACAAAATCGTCACGAAGTCTGTCTGTTTGTTGACCATATCATGCGAACACTATAATCTAAAAACTTGAATAGCTAGATGGATAAAATTTGGTACAAAGTTTTTATCGTCATGAATGAAGTCCGATATAATTTTAAATAAATAGGGTAAGACAGTCTGTCGGTCCGTATAATTTACTTTTGAAGAATCGTTATCTCCACGCGCATGCGATGTTCTGCTGTTCCTGCATTATACAGTCTGTCTTGGCTCACTGCCAAATTCTTCTCGAATAAAAGTGAATTAATTATGGAGTGTTTCTTTTTAATTTTTCTTTCACGCTGAAAACATTTCTCAATAAGAGTTGCATATTTGATTTGCGTTAGTTTTATTTTGTATATTTCGTAATGAATTTTTCTGAGTGGATTTTGCATTATTTTTTACTCTGACAGAACGAAAGTAGTTGTTAAAAGTAAAGTAAAGTAACAAACCAAAATTATGTCAATTGATTCATCAGTTCTGTTCTTCATGCTTTTTTGATTTCTTAAGCACTCTGCCAATGCATGATATTTTCAACGACAACTATCGGTAAAAATTTGTAACAATATCGAGATAGTTACTGGAAAGCTAAAAAGGTTGCTTAGATACAAATATTTTAGAACTTACATCATATAACTTGAAATTTGGTATTGGTCTTCTAATTTATCCACGGTGGGGAAGCACCCTTTGTGGGAAATGCTAATACGAGAAAGCTTAGGACTTTCACGCATGTTTTCTGTTCTTTCTAATTACTTTTCTTACCAAGGTAATGAATACTGTAAATTAAAAGCCTTTTAGCGCATTTAATTCCCTCAAGTAATTTAATTCGGACGTTCGGAAGTCAAAGATTGATTATATACTATTTTTTTTAAAGATAAAGATTTTAATAGAGAGAGAAAAGTAATAATTTTCTAAATTTTTTTATAAGAAAGAAGCAAAGACAATTAAATATTTTAAGTAATCCATTCATCTCAATCTTCTAACGCTTATGTCAATTCAATTTCTTTAACATAAGGATTATTGAAGTGATTTTAATTACTGAACTTCTACACAAGATTTGTATGCTTTGTTGTGTGCTATGGCTATTGATTCAGAATTACATGTTTTACTGCATTTCAGTCAGGGTATCTCTTTAATTTCCAATCAATCATTGTAGCGTGTATTAGTTTTATTTCTAAATGCATTTAAATCTTGAAGAAGTAAATTATTCTGTAAATTATTTTTAAAAAATAAAGTTGAATTTTAAATTATAAAAAAAGTTAAAGAATTTCGTAAGGTTAATATTTAAAACAAATTTACTTTAATCTGTTATGTTACTGCTATTATAACCATTTTATCATTCATTATTATAATAACATGTTATCTTATATTATATTAATTTATTATAAATATATTATATCATCAAGAAACAAAATAAAAAATATTATGAAATAAAGATTGAACAGTGCACAATAAAGAATCCACTGAAGATGAACTTTCTCTCAATGCGTCAAATTAACCCCTGAGGATTCAAAAATAAAAAGATAACGGGAATGCTTTTTCTGCTTTTACGCAAAAGAACACTACCTATTACAAATATTCTAAATGGTTTAATCTACTGCAAATTAGAAGAAAAGGCACGGAAACTTTATGTAACAACTTAACCACAAAATATGATTATATCGAAGCTTATTTCGAGGAACGAAGTGAAACATTTATTAAATACACAAATGAAAAAAGTAACAAACTAAATTGATGTACTAAATTGATTAAAGATATCACAATCAACATTTCAAAGGAAATAATTTTAAATTTTTTTCACTCTACCAATTTTGTAATGCAAGTTGAGATCGGCTTTCAGTTCTGAAACGCGTCAAGAACTATTTGGTGAATAGTATGAGCCAACCGCATTTAAAATGGAAATTGTCGCTTTGAATTTTCATTGAAAATGATGTGTACAGGAATTGCATTATGAAAAAATTATATCACCTCTCAAAATTAAAAGCAAGAAAAGGATTTTAAAATTTTGTGTCTCTTCCACACCTTTGCTTCTGTGTTCATAAAATTTTACCTGAATCAAAAAAAATAGCATTCCGTTGCTGCTACGAATATATCTGATTAATATTATTTTTTATCTCCCTTCTAAAGTTTACTTTATTTTGTTAGCCTAACACTGTAATTTGTTTTATTACCATTGAAGAATGTTTATTTAATTTATATTTTTTTATATCAGAAAACGCGTGAATAAACCACCAATAAAAAATTCATGCACACTTTGATTAGTCATATGTTATTATATATAAAACATATTGTTTTGCTTTAGAATCTCATTCTCATTTTTAAAGCATTTAAAAGAGAGATAAACAGTAAAAAAAAATAACACAATAGATTTACTTGTAGAGCTTTAAACTATAATAATTTTTTTTTTTGAATAATTATTCAATTTTACCTTAAAATACTGTTTAAAATTTTTTCGAGAGTATTCTTATATATAGTTTCTCTTTTTTCCTTGTAATTGTTATGAATATCTATCTTCACTTTAGACAAAGAGTAAACACCCTTTTTCCTCGTTTATGATCCAGCTCCAAACTTAGATGGCTATAAAGTGGTTCTCAGTTTATGGTAAAATTCGCATATTCTTCCACAAAGATAAATTGATGATTTATGAATTATTTCACTATTTTATAAAATTAATGCTAAGTGAATTTAAATTTAAGAAGAAAATTAAAAACAATATTTGACAAAAAAAAACAATTTTGAAACTGTCTGTTAAATAAATGGAATAATTGGATACTGGGTGATGTTCACCACTGATACAGGAATCAAAGACCGAAAGATACTACTGTCATTTTAATTATTTTAAATTAAACCAAAAAATCTCTTGTTTTAAATAAAAAATATTATATCTAAATGCTATTAAAAATATTAAATTATTTATATATATATAATTCAAATTGATAAGCAACACTTAAAAATCGGAAAGCATAAATGCTATTTCACATTTCATCATGAATAAAGTTTTCTCTTGGGAGGGGGGCCCCAAGAAAATAATTCTGCGCCCAGTCTCAAGCACGTTAATTAAAACTGGCCATCAAAAGCATGTATGTCATGCAAAATATGAAAATGATGACAAGAGAAAGCGAATTAATACTGTGACAACAACTGGTTCTTGAGCTATGTTTAAAGTTTCAAGTTCCAGCTCACGGGAGGAATTTTAAAATCAGATTGCGAAATTTGAACAAGATATATGTAAATAAATATATATATAAGGAGAGAACTAATAGAAGAATTGAAAAGATTGTAAGAATACTTAAAACAACGTAGCCTTGTCAACCAGAAAACATGATAAATATTTCAAATAATAAAAGCAAATATGGAAAAGTAGGCGGTGAGGTATTAAAAAAGTTTCATATTAATTATATTTCATGCTCTGATTCTTGAAAACCATGATGGCTTTCTATATTATTTCATAAATGTCGATTTGTCACTTAATCACTTTACAATGTAATTTGAATTTTGAAATAAACATAATTACTTAAAAATTTTACCTTAATATTCTATTATATTCATGCTTTTTACTTGTGCACAAACCCATTGTTAATGTTTGATCAAAATAAAAGATCTGTAAAGTGTTAGATATTTTTCTTGGTTTCACACAATTTCAATACCTAGATAAATAAATATGTATTTTAAACAAATAAATTAAATATTTTATTTACAAGTAACTTACTCCCCCCCATCACCCTTTCTTTCCCCTGTCCCTATCACCAAGTCAGATAGTCCAGTCAACGAAGGCCCAAACTGGGGATGAGAAAAACTTTAAATCATATAGTTTTGAAAATTAGCAGATACCCGTGAGGGACCGTTGAACATAAACAAAAGTTCCCTGTCCTGGAGGCGCAGCTCAAAGCTGCCATCTTGGATTTCAATCCCCTCTTTTAGATTTTCTTCAATTTCTCGAAAACTATTCAATTTTAAAATTATACGTGATACATCAAATTACAAATTAAAGAGAATGAAATTCTGCCAAATATTGTGGGGAAATTACAGGAACTAGTAGTACCGGAACGGTGAACTACAGAGCTGACTACATAGTGAGGCTCTATCGAATTGAAATGCATGTGCTTGGCAGACTCTAGGGAGGAAGTTAGCAGCCACTTACCTCTTTTTTTTCAATGTATTGTCGGTAACGCTTGTTACGTTTCATTGAAACAGAAAAGTGAAACTAAAATTTCTAAATTTCTCTCATTTTTTCGTCTTTACGCCATTATATGCTATATATAGCTAAGCTGCTAATTTATATATTTCTTACATCTGTAGGGATATATCAATTTCGAGGAAACTTCACTTGCTTGGATTCCATCTTGAGGGAGGTGGTTAGTGTTCTAATAACCCCAAATATTTTACAGCGAGATAATTGGGAAACAGACTAATGCATCAAAAAATCTATCTTTTTAAGTATTAAATACGTATTATTTGGATAAATTTTAGAAACGTAAATACCTGTCCCGTCAGTCAAGTTCACGGTTTTATGTCAAAACAACTGATATTGTTTGACCTCATCTGGCCTAACTTCATAATAGTTGTTGCCGTCCTCTAGTTGTCTTTTCTGTGTGTGTGTATCTTGTGTTTTATCTTTATCAGTGGGGAATTTGACCTCGTAGATCACACGTCGTGTGAGGCTCCTGCTCATTTCATTGAGTCGGTGTTGGTCACAGATTTTATGTGTTTAGTAATAAAACTAGCAGTCTATTGCCTTGAGTTTTACAAACGACCAATGTCCCCTCTCATACCTGCAACAGATATTTTTTTTTAAACACCCCTATGTGATCTCACATACATATTAGTTTTGCTGCATGAGTTCTTGTTAATAATGATAAGGCTTTTGACTGGGCATGGAAGAAAAACAAGAAACCGACTTTGGCTATTTTCAAGAAAATAGAGGCAGCTAAAGATGAGGGAGTTATTTTACCTGGAATCCATGGTTGATTTTCAACAAATCGTTTATTCTTTGACATCAATGGAGGTGCCAGAACGAAGGATATTATTCCGCAACTGTGACCCAAGAAGGATTATGGTGGATATGATATGACAGGGTTTTGAGAACCCAATTGGCTAACCAAAATTTTTGCTGTTATCAGAAGCTATACCCCACATAGTATTTTTTAGCAGATTGTAGGGAAAGAATATTTGCTCAGGTAGTGGCACTAAAAAAAATAGAACGGTGAATAGACCGTTAGATTTCAAGTGAAAATTCCTAATACTTGGATAACTGAACCATTTAATTTTTTGTGTGATTTCTTTTAAGTCTTTAATTTTATTTCTCTAGTGTGTCATAACTTATATAATTTCACGTGGAGACAAAATGGATTACCTCTTATTCGCCGCTTGGCAACAGCTCGCAATTCTGATTTGTTTACATCTAGTAACTCCATGAACTTAGTTTCATCTGTATCAACGAAATTCCTTCAAAATGGAGCTTGCTGGGTCAGTCTGATTTACAACGAAATGAATGACAAATTATAATATAGGTCTGTCCCATTGAGGAATCTTCCTAAGACGGATCCGTCTGGGAAATGAAACTAAACAGAGCCTTCAAGCTTTTTTGTGTACGGAGTTGAAGTTGCCCAGCATGTGGGACTATGACAGGACTCTGTTCCTTTTATACGTGTGGTGGAAGCTTATAGAGTACATTTCAGTGAAAGAAAAAAAAGGCATGCTTTAAAATTTTGGCGTAAAAAAGCAAGAATTTTAGAATTTTATTTTTAATTTTGAAAAAAGGATATTTTGTTAATTTTATTAAGTTAAAAAGTAAAATATTATGAGTTATAATTTTGAATAGTGAATCTGAACTAATTGCATCTTAAAGCCATTGGTCACCTTAAACTGTCCTTAAGCTTTAAAAAAAGTTTGTGAAATGGGTTGAACTCGATTTCTTCGAAAACCCACCTGAGGTGTTTTAACACAAATAGCTACCCAGAGATAAAAGTTGCCTTTCTTGGCAAAATAATTGCAGTGAGTGTGTATGCATGTATGGTTGTCTTTGAGTAACATTTCAAAGAAAAAGTGAGCATGTTTGAATTTTGATGTAAAAAAAGCAAGAATTTTAAGATTTTTTTTTAATTTTGGAAAAAGTCTAAAGTCCAAAAGTCCAAGCTAATTTTATAAAGGTAAAAGAGATAATTATTTATGTAATATAATTTTGAATTAATGAATTGAAATTGATGTTTAAAAGTCATTTCAACCAGTCTCTTTCAAGCTAAAAGTTTCAGAAATAATAACCATCTTTCATAACTTAAATTCCCTGAGGTTTTAAATAATACGAATAACCCAGAGGAGAAAGTTATTACTTTCTATTAAATAATTATTACAGTGATTGTGTAGGCTTGTATACATGTGGCGAAGCTTTTCTCTCAATCAAAATTCATTGAGAACAGTGGATGCTAAGAAGTTGTTGAAATGAAATTGTGCTAATTGGGGATAAAAAAAATTTTATTTGTAAATATCTTTATATTTATACATTTTCGCATTCAAATTTCTTTCAACATTTATATATATATATCTGCTACCACAACATTTTACCTTTTACCATTGATTTAGATTTTTAGCAATTGATGAAAAAATAATGTTAGAAATTTATGCCATTTCAAATAATTGAAATACTTTAATTACATGTATTTGAATTTCCATTACTAAAGTAAGTGACACCCATAAAATAGTACGGCGAGCGAGTTTAGCTTTTGAAGATGGATCACTTATGATCCCAAAAGAATCTGCCAACGTGACTTGGGTGTTGAATTGCGGAGCTTATAGGGAGGTGTAAACCCCTATATTCTTCAATTGTTTCAGTTACTATAAAGACCATTTCCAACTTTCCCCATAAAATTCTGAATTAAAATGTGATTATAAATCGCACCAAATTGAAGGTAGTATATAGTTTATTAGTGAAGTTATATTAGTTTATATGCAATATTCCATGAAATATAAGATATTTTTTCTGAAAAGCATTCTGAAAACAGTATTTTATGATAGTTTGGAAAAAGGTGTTAAATACAATTTGAGGCAATATACAGGAGTTTCTAATCATTTCAAATATATTCTCTAAATCAATTCGTTACTATTATTAGAAGCCAAAATACATGTTCCCAATTACCCCGCAGTCTCTGGGTTAATTTGGGAAACACTTCGGGCAAATAACGCTTCTAAAAGTGAGATTGATTAATAATAATTTTTTTGAAAGTGAGAAAGAACCTGTTAGAAATGTAGTCACAAAAAAATACAAACCCTCTTTCCATCACATATTATCTTTTTAAAGAGAAAAACATTGTGAGTCTGCAAAATTCATTCCCATTCTCTCAACTGACTATATGCTTTGCTTTTTTCACTTTAATATTTCCGAGGATGATTCTCAAATCGCTAAAGTTTTTTTAATATCCTCGAAAACCATTTCATTTTTATATTACAAATGATACATTGAATTAGATACGTAAAATTCCTACAAATTCATGAATTTATCTTTTCTTTCTAGTTCTAGTTTCCTGAGAATGGGTTCAAAATTGCTCACCAACTTGGATTTATCCCTTTTCAGATTTTCTTGAATATCTATTCTCAAAAGCTATTCACTTACTCAGTCACATAACTAAACCAAAATTAAAAGCATCTGAAAAAGTGTCCTGCATGTAGATGCTTTATTTTTCTTTATCTTAACGGTTTTGAAATATTCTAAGAAAACTGAAAAAGGGAGTGAATCCCAAGATGGCGGCAAATCTAAGACTCTATCTCAGAAACTATTTAAGCTAGAAGAAAATAAGAATTTATTTGTATGGGATTCTACACTTTAATTCTGTAAGTTCAGAGTTTTGTATTTGATGAATTTTAAAAATTGAATAGTTTCGTAGAGATAGTCAAGAAAAAAACTAAAAGAGGGGGGATGAATCCAAAATAGCTGGCTGCGACTCCTTCCCAGGACCGTAACTTTCGTATATTCAACAGGAGCCCCCTCACGAAATGTGATATCAATTTCAAATCGTGCCGATGTAGTGTTTTTTTTTTTTCATCCGTCCGTTGACTTGACAATCAAATAAGATTTTTTACTAATTTATCTTACTTTAAAACATCTATTTCAAAACTATTAAAATAAAAAGAAAAATAAAAAGCATTTGTAAGGAATTTTACGAGTCCTCTAATTTGTTTAAATCTATAATCTGAAAAATTGAATAGTATTCGGAGATATTTAAGAAAAATAAAGAAGGGAATTAAATCCAATGACAAACTTGAGATCCATTATCCAGAATATTAAAGCTAGAAGAAAACAAAACAAAATTTGTTGTGAATTTCTATGCCTTTAACTTGGTTGTATCGCATGTAATTTGAAAATTGCGCATTCGAAATATTCATGAAGAAAACTAAAAAGTGGGGATGAATCAGAGATGGGAACGAGATCCCTGCCCCACACTGATACACTTTCTAGTATTTCAACAGAAGTCCTTAAGAACATGTGTACCATGCTGAAATGCTCTACAAGGAGATGGCAATGAATTTGGGAAATTCAGTCCGAGATGAATATTGCAGCTAGGAACATATTTAGGTTTTCCATTAATCTAATAATGCAGCCAATGACACCTGAGACAATGGCCCTCAAATTGTGATCAAGCAGCCATATACTGTAAGGATCGCCAAGCAGTTAGCCAAATGATTCGAATGGCCACAGTGTCACGTTACTTAGCTTACCGCTTGGTCGATCGGTTCGGTCCTAGTATTCGTTTTTTAATTTTTATATTTTCCAATTATTTCAAATTAAAACATGAAAAATTAAAGATATTTTTGTTAAAAGTGATAATTATTTTATGCATAAAAATTACAGTTCATCTGCTATATGATACTTGAATTATGGTTAAAAATTTAAATTCATACAAGCTAAAAAATAATAATTATAAATACATCTTAATGGTGATAAATTATGCATCATAAACATTTTTTTTAGTTTACCATCATAAATTTGTGAAATTCATTCTACATTTATTAATCTAATTTTAAATATCTTTTCGTATAAGTAATTCATATTTATACTTTAATTATATTCAGAAAACGAATTGATAATTATATAAGGAAAACATTGAAAAATATTTTAAGATCTGCACAATACAAAACATGAGCGATTGTTCGTGCACAAGAGAAGCAAGGTTCTTTTAAAACGATCTCTGTGGATTCAATCTTCAACCTTCGATATTCTAGATATATTGATGTCCACTAGGAAAATCACATTATCAGTGAAGAAGCCCAAAACAAAGATAAACCTTCAGAGGTAATCGAAAAAAAAAGCCATTTTTTCAAAGGCTCAAGGACCTTACTTGAATATCCTCAAAAATAACTATTGGGAAATTTTGAAGAAGTGTTAAATACGCCAAACAGATTCCAGTGGCACGAAATTCTCCCACAAAGGATAAAGAAAGATCTGCAAAAAAAGTTGTTTTTGAGTCTTTTTTTTTTCCGTATTTCTTGGTATCAATGCTACTATAAACATTGTTTAAATTTTATTTTCTGGAATCTCTTATTCTCTAACTCTTATTGTTTATAAAAAAATCGTTGTTTTTAAACGAAGTTTTAATTTCATTTTTTAAATTTATTCTACTTCTCTAAGGATTTTAGCTATATTTATTCTAGAATATTCCAAATATCTGTATCATGCTAATCTTATAAAAACGATATAAAATTTACTCAAAATCCATAGGTGAATTAACTACGTTTGCTTAGAGTTTCCTGCAGTAATGAGTAGCTACTTATAGTAGAATTTTTGTATGATAGTGAGTAAAAAACAATTTACATATTTGTCCTTTTCAACCCATTGAAGTTTTGTACGATCTGCTCACGCATAATAGGATAAGCTCCTACTACTACATTCGATCATCAGGAATATTATAACAGCCGCAAGTTCAATGCATGAACATCTGCTTTTTTGTTTCCAAGATAAGGGTAAAAACGAAATATTTATAAATATAAAAAACCCAATATCATAAATACATAAGATTACAATTTTAAATACAGTTATTATTTATCACTTAAAATGTATTTCATAATTATTTTACTGCGTTATAATACAAATTTTCAACTGGATAATTCAAGTATCATAGAATGAATCAAGTTAGTTTATGATAAAAATAATGTATATTTTAATTAAAAAGATTTTTTTGATGCTTGCTTTACAATATTATAAAAAAAGCCTAAAATGAAAAAAGAAAACTGGGTAGGACCGGAACTGTTGACCAAAGCGGGTAGTAAGCAAGTACATCTGACAGCTGAACTATTCGCCGCTCGGGGCTGGTCGATCACTTTGGTGACAGTAAGGTAATGCAAAGCCTTGAGGGCAATTTTCTCCGAATGTGCTCTCATGACATTTTACATTAATGGGTGAACACAAAGTTGTATGCTACTAATATGAAGTTTCCATCCTCGAACTGAACTTCCTGCCATCTCCTTGTAAGAGCATTTCACTGTTTAATTTACGACTACATCACAGTCTATGAGGCCCTAGACAATGCAGAAGTCTTAGCCCCATTTTCTTTTGAATTCCTATAAAACCAACCAGTTATTTTATGTTGATTTTTAATTTAATCTCTTATAAGAAGTTTTAAGATGCAAATTTGACAAGTTGAATCAAAACATTTAATTCAGGATCACTCTTGAGAGTTATTCAGTATATTATCGCGTATAAAAAAATTAAGACTAAATTTAAAAAAGTCATTTTATGCCAAATAATAAGCAAAATGACGAAACAGCTTTAACACATCTCTAAATTCTACGTATTTATACGGCTGATATTTTTTTAAATCTATACTTATAAAAGGCAATGTTTGTGTGTGTGTGTGTCTGCGATGTCCAGACGAATCTATCGCATCTCATACAGCTATGAAATTTGGCACAGTGAGTCGTAATGGTGGATCAATGCACTGAAGCCGAAATTTTAAAATTGAATCTAGAAATTTTTTATTTTATGTTTTGGTTTTTCGTGCACTTTCAATAGAATGGTTTTGAATAAATGTTCGAAAATAGATAAACCTTCGAAAGCACGATTCCATTCTAATCGAAGGTTTGAATTTCCTAAACGGGATTACTTCTGAATTTTGAATTTTGCAATATTCAATTTTCAAAAATAAAATTATCTGAACCTTTTTAAACCTTGAATCTGATGTCTCTGAATAAAGATACTCATTTTGAAAATCTTTTCAGCTTTATAACTGCAACGAAGTTCTGGTCGATTTAAAACAAGAATGGTTAAAATATCTTTTCGTTTTTTAAAAACCGAATTTTTTCCTGGTAGTTGAACGGATATTTCTTCCTTCTTAGAGGAAGCTTCCGCCCGCGAAAAGCTCCTCAGGAACGTTGCGGGCAATTTCATTGGCCGATTTGTCTCAGGGTACGTCATTACTTCTTTGGCACTAGTAGAGGAGAGACAGTGTGATTTATTTAGCCTCGATGACTGATTTGTTATTTTTTAAGCGGTCTTAATCATTTCTTTTCCTTTCATACTTTGCTTACGGTACAAATATCAGATTGTAATTTTTAACATTGTTTTAATCTGGTACTCGGTCGAGAGGAAAAGAGGCGGACCAACTCAATAATAATATATATATTTCTTGTTTTGATTTCCTGCTTTTTAAAACTCTCATTTATGTAACCATGTGGGCTTTTACTCTTGTTAAGTCCGATTCCACGGCAACCGTGCAAAGCAAAATTGGTTAGCATATAGAAGAACACAGTTTAGAATTATAAAACGGCAAACTTGCAAAGGTAATTAATTACGGAAGGTTGTTAAATTTCAATGTTCCAGAATCTAAAAACGACACTTGATTTTAATTTTGGGTTTGAGTGCACGGATCTTGTATTAAATGATGAGCAAAAAAATTAAATTACTGAAAGTACCACAACATCCGGAGGTCATTCTCCAGTTGTAAGGCCCCAGGCAGTTCCCACTACTTTGCCTATTTGCCCTGCTCTGTGAGAACTCTTTAGTCACCTTCACTTTTAAAATTATAAACTGGAAAATAATAACCCAACCTCTAAAGTGCAAGCGAAACCTATAAAATAGAGGATGAAGAGGACTTTATAGGAGAGGAACTTATCAAACTGAAAAATAATGGAAATGATAATAAATCATGAGTTTGATGAACTCAGAACGCTGAGCATTGACAAGTGGAGATCAGTAGAACTGCTAGCTCATCGAGTGTTACTCCAAAATGCTGTTTTCGATATCCTAAGCTTAAAACTGCCAGCTTTTGATGGGTATCAAGAACTGGTTAGATTTTGTAGACAGTTTAAGAAGATCGATACCGATCCCAGTTTGATGATCATGATAAATTGTTTATATATTGCAATCAATGGAAAAGGATCATCCGGCCGAAGAATTAATCCACCGTCCGCCCGTTGGTGAAAGTTATAGCAAAGTTTTACAACTACAATCACTGTTTTGGTAAACACCTTCCGACAGAGGCCCATGTTAGAGATCTTCCTTGCGCAAGTTATTAAAGAATTCTGAGCAGAAACTTTCTTTAAGAAAAAATCCTTACGATAACTTAGAATCAAAACTACGAGCGTTAGAAATTCTAGGTGTTGCTAGAGGTAAATATTCAGCGAATTAAGCTGCATCCTTATCGAACCTGCTGTCAGCTGCTGACGATACAATTAAGAACATGGCAGAGATTCCGAGCTATTAATCGTAGTCATAGAGAGACTGAAAGAGAGCAAAATGATAAAAAATGAGTCAACCGCATGGATTTAGATGGTTTGTTTTATTTTTGTTTGAAGAGAGTATTCTATAGTTACTAAGCAGCACAAATATCAAATCTCCTAAGCCCTAGAATACTAATCAAAGTTGGTTTCAAAACCATGGAGAATTTACTCAACCCCTTCTGGTTTCTATTTTAATAGCAGCATCTGAGCAAAACTAAATCCATGTAAGCAACAGTAATTGGAATTACCGAATCTGGTGATTGCTTCCACATCCAGAAAACATGTCATCCAAGGAAAGCGGCAAAAGTTCTTCATCAGTCGTCGTTGTTTTATGCTTAGAGATAGGATATGTAATAGCTATAATGTAGAAAAAAACTTCGTGTGTGATTTGTGGGAAAACACCACACACTTTGTGCAGAAATATCCAAGCTGAATCAAAACTAGTGTTAATATCAGAAAAGATGACAGTAAAGAGACGATACCCTCGTAACAAGATGAGTCGCTCGCCAATTTCCAGGAGAACCCCAAATGTGTTACTGCAAACTTTAATGCTACTTTGAGAAGGCGAGATGAAACGCCATGCATGCTAATATCGATTCAACTTCACAGAGATCTTATATTTTGAAGAGTATTGCAGATGAAATGTAAATTTGGAGAGGCATGTAAAGAAAAATTGAGCCATCTCACTATTTCCAGGGACATTTTACTGATAGTATAAAATCAGACGTTTTACACGGTGTTTTGGTATCTGGGATGGAACTCTTATCACAATTGCTCTAGCCAAGATGTAATTTGCGGAACTATACCAATGAGTCGGTAAAGGCAAGTGGACAAGTAAGGAGCTATAGAAAGAATATTTCTTCTCTGATAAAATGTGCCAAATAACACAAATACTGATTGAGCTGACATTTCAGGCAAATTGGATGACCGGAGGTGTTAAACTGTTTGCTTCAGGTCCCAAAAGATAGAAACTAAACTTGGATGGACTGTTTTCGGAAAACGGTAGCCCAAGAATCTGTGACACCCAACACTGCTTGTCACAACCATGTTGAATAAGAAAACATTGATTCGGCGGTCTCTGATACACTTGGGACTTGTGATCCCTGAGAAGAAAAAATAAACTGGTCTCAAGAAGAGGCAAGAGAGCATTTCTTGTCTGTAAAAGTTAACAAAGAGGCAAGCTTTAACAATTCTTCACATACTTGATAACCACATCTACCTTGGGAAAGATAAACATGAATTAGCTGCTGTTAAAAGATTAGAGTCTACAGTAAACGATTGAAAGCTGAAAAACTTGATGATGCTTATGGAGAAGTTTTATCGAATGGAAACGAGAAGGCATCATAGAAGAAGCAAAGTGAAATTGATTTGCAATATCTACCGAATCGTCAAGTAGTAAAAGAAAAACAGCACAACACGAATTAGGCCCGTTCTTGATGCCTCGGCTAAACAGAAAGGATCCTTAGTCTTAATGATTGCTCCAGAAAAAAGGAACCTTACTGAACTGATTCCTTCAATCCTTCGCAGATTCCAAAATGAATCGAATAGGGATTTGCAGATATACGCGAAAAGCATTGTCTTACAACGAAAGCATTCTCTACAAATCAGTCTCTACTTCATAAAGATATGTTGACCATATAAGATCTTATGGTATAAAAATTGATGGAAACTGAAGTATCACTGCAGGGTGGTGTCGTCACAAGTAGTCCTTCTTGCTTCCCAGCTAAAAAAGTCCAAGAAAACTAGGTATTTGGAACATGTTTCTTCAGAAAAAAAATGTAGAATATCTGACGACAACCAAACCCAAATACCTTCAGATTTCAGCACCTCAAGGCTTAATTATTAATTTCATTAGTAACCAACTTGCTTGTATGATGTCGATGCAGATTGTGACAAAAACGTCAACCCATCCCACGGGATTGAACCCGCTTTCATAGGAGTTAGCAGGCAGTAGCACTAACCACATAACCACACAGGACTACACAAGATGGGAGTAAAATAATCTATTTGGAGTTTTAACGTCATAGCCCTAGTGGCGCCATTTAGTTTCGTAAAAAATCAACCATGGTCAGAACACGTGTTTCAAAGTCGTGAGATGAGTAATAGATGATTAGTAATATTTCTTTTGTTCACAATTTAGATTCTTCTGTTTCAATACAATTGTGTTCACTTTTCTCTCTTCTGATGTTTCCTCCATGCAAACGGCGCAAAGTCTGACTTTTCCCTTCTTTTGGGAAAAATAGCTAGTCAGAAAGACAACTGGAAATTAATTCAATTATGGGGAGAGTTTAAAAATGGTAAACATCAAATGTTTATTTTAAAAATTCATTTAGAATTCATTTTTCTGTAGTGGCATGTTTAAAAAAAATTTAGTGTCTAAGACACCTTTCTGGATTGGGAACTTTCCCGATGATGCATTCTTCTTACATAGTTATTCGATACTCACTAATTGAAAAAAAGGAACTGATGAAACCTTTGTCTGTCGGCTGTAAAATTAAACAATAATGATAATTACATTCTAATTTGGTTTTATAACTTTAGAAAAAATAAAGCTGCAATATTAGTATCATATGCAAAATATGTATTTAGAGAAATGTAGATATTATGCAGTTAATCTTCAGTATAAAAAATCAAAAGATTATTGGTCAAGCTTAACGATGTTGTAGAAAATCTGCTAAAGAATCCGCAAATTGACTGAAGACAAAATGGTGATTTTTTGTTGTCTCAAAAAATTCCGGCAGGGATATTTTAAAAGAAAACAAAAATAAATTTTTTTCAGATTTTATGCAGATTAAACTGAATGAAAAGCAGATTTTGCTGTCTTACACAAAAAATCTGCAGAATATTTAGAGAAAATATAATAAGAAATTCTTTTTGCGGATTTTATGCAAATTGAAGAAAATGCAGATTTTTTCTGTCTTCAAATATCTGCAGAAATCTTAAAAAAAAAATTCAAAATTTTTTTTCTGCAGATTTTCTTTTCGCTGTGTTGTTTCCGTGATTCAATACCTTCTAGAATCGATCTCCTTTGACAGAACTAAATGGAAAACCAAAGTATAAAGTAGATATTATTGAGCACTAAAGAAGAGCTTCATGAGCAATACGTAACTGAACCAGTTGATTGCCATACATCCCGTCGTATATACGGAACTGTCACCGAATTTCACTACTCAGTCCTGTTCTATTAGCCCCGTTTTTGTTCCTTTTCTCGCTAAACTTTGCGTCATTGTAATTTTAAAATGATTTGCGCCCAATTTTATAATTATGTGAAAGAATCAAATGATATAGTAATTAAAGTAAAATCAACTTTAAAATATAACTGGGCTAAAAAGGATTAGCCTCGCATCTTTTTATTATTATTATTCTACGTGTTTATTTTATTCGCTTACTTAAACTTTATTGATTTTTTATCAGAGTAAAATAAACCATTAACTACCCACTTTTTTTCATGTTTTATTTATTCAGAACTTAAACGTCCCGTATCAATGCCTGGCAATTATGGCAACCCTCTTGCATACTAGCAGTACCTAGCTGCTCGGGATACAAGTACTTTCACGTTTTGATAGTTTAATGTCAAAAATACTTTTATATGAACTATAACATACAAAATCTTTTTATCGTCTGAAACATTTAATTAAAATACCGTCGGACCTCTATTTAACGAAGTCGCTAAACTCCGAAAAAAACTTCGTTATATGTAAAATTCGTGAAATAGAGATTCACCTTTTAAAATACTTTAAACTACACAAAACAGATTTTAAATTCATAAACACTAAATATTATTAAAAAAGTAATTAATCCCACCTTTATTTTGTAAATTAACATCTATTTGTTTTATATATTTTACCCATCAAAAAGAAATTTGAAAGGAAAACTAGAATAAAACAAAACATTGTCCAGGAATACACTGTATTTTCAATTTTAAAAAATAATTTTATATTAACATGAATTTTATATTACATGAATGAATTTTAGCATTTCATCATACGAAGGTTTGTTGATTTCTGCATCATGATCATTTCCATCTTCATCATCTTCGTCTTCAGCGCAATTCAATGCTGTATTGTTTTTATTTTTTACACTGTCCACTTCAAAACCGCCTCATCCACATCTTCATAGACACATGCTTTTAAACGTTTTGAACAAGAATTCGATGAATCATAATTTTGCATCTTATCACGATTTTTTCATTATGGTTGATAAGCTGTTTGGAGGAATACCAAATTTTAAAGCAAAATCCTTTTTTTTTTCACGCCTTTATCCACCTCATGAAGAATTAAATTTTTTTCTTTTATGCTCAAGCACTTTCGCTTTGACATTTTCCAGCTTCAAGGTCACTGATCACCATAAAATATGTTAAAAGAAAGAATAAGTTTGAAATGTACACAAAAAATACAAACCTCTTTTCCATCACATATTATTCTTTTAAAGAGAAAAAAATGACAGAGTCTGCAAAATTCACCCCAAATTACCTCAACTGACACTATATGCTTTTATTTTTCTTCTAGCTTTAATATTTTCCGAGATGATTCTCAAAATTTGCAAAGTTTTTTTTAATATCTCGAAAACCATTCCATTTTTATATTACAAATGATACATTGAATTAAAGAGCGTAAAATTCCCTACAAATTCATGAATTTATCTTTCTTCTAGCTTTAATAGTTTCCGAGAAATGGGTCTCAAAATTTGCCACCAACTTGGATTTCATCCCCCTTTTTCAGATTTTCTTGAATATCTATCTCAATAGCTATTCAATTTTCAGTCACATGTAACACAATAAATTAAAGATCTAAAAAGTTCCTACATGTAGATGCTTTTATTTTTCTTCTATCTTAACGGTTTTTGAAATATTCAAGAAAAACTGAAAAGGGGATGAAATCCAAGATGGCGGCAAATCTTAAGACTCATTATCTCAGAAACTATTTAAGCTAGAAGAAAAATAAGAGAATTTATTTGTAAGGGATTTCTCACACTTTAATTTGCAAGTTCATGTATTTGTATTTGATGAATTTAAAAAATTGAATAGTTTTCGAGATAGTCAAGAAAAACTAAAAGAGGGGGGATGATATCCAAAATAGCGGCGCGACTTCCTTTCCAGGACCGTTAACTTTTCGTATATTCAACAGGAGCCCCTCACGAACATGCGTATCAATTTTCAAAATCGTACGATTTAGTGTTTTTTTTCCATCCGTCCGTTGACTTGACAATCAAATAAGATTTTTTACTAATTTATCCACTTTAAAACTAATTATTTCAAAAACTATTAAAACTAAAAGAAAAATAAAAGCATTTGTAAATAATTTTACGCCCTTTAATTTGTTAAATTCTATGTAATCTGAAAATTGAATAGTATTCGAGATATTTAAGAAAAAATAAAGAAGGGAATTAAATTCAAGATGGCGACAAACTTTGAGACTCATTATCCCAGAAACTATTAAAGCTAGAAGAAAAACAAAAACATAAATTTGTTGTGAATTTCATGCTCTTTAACTTGTTGTATCGCATGTAATTTGAAAATTGACTCGCATTCGAAATATTCGAGAAAAACTAAAAAAGTGGGGATGAAATCCAAGATGGCGGGACGAGCTCCCCCTCCCCCCCCCAGGACTGGATACTTTCAGTATGTTCAACAGAAGTCCCTCACGAACATGTGTACCATGCCGAAATGCTCTTACAAGGAGATGGCACGACTTGGGAAATTCAGTCCGGGATGAAATTTGGCATATTAGGAGCATACTTTTAGGGTATTTACCGATTAATCTAATAATGTGCAATGGCCAGTTACTTCGGAGACAATGGCCCTCAAATTGTGATCACAGCTTATATACTAGTAAGTGATCGCCAGCAGTTAGCGGCCAAATGGTTCAGCTGTCAGTGTACTTGCTTACTGTCCGCTTGGTCAACGGTTCGGTCCTCAGTGTTTTTTTAATTTTTATATTTTCCAAAATTATTTCAAATTAAATGAAAAATTAAAGATATATTTTTGATTAAAATATTAATTATTTTTATGCATAAAATTACTGTTCATTCATATGATACTTGAATTATGGTTAAAATTTAATTCATAAGAAGTAAAATAATTATAAATACATCTTTAATGGTGATAAATTATGCACATCATGAAACATTTTTTTTAGGCTTTATCATTCATAAATTTTAGAAATTCATTCTACATTTATTAATTAATTTTAAATTTATCTTTCGTTTACTATAAGTAATTCATATTTATACATTTAATTACATTCAAGAAACAGAATGATAATTATCATGAAAACATTGGAAAAAAATATTTTAAGATCTTGCACAATTAATAAATGACGATTGTTCACAAGAGCAACGGTTCTTTAAATGATTCTTGTGCGATTCAATCTTCAATCCTCGATATTCTAGCGATATATTTATTCATAGGAAAATCAATATCGTACAAAGGAAGCCAAAAACAAAGATAAACTCAGAGGTAATCGAAAAAAAAAGCCATTTTTTCAAAGGCTAAGGACTTTATTCGAAATGGATTCAAAATAATAATTGGGAAATTTTTCTGTAAGAAGCTTGCATTACGCCAAACAGATTCTCTTAGCCCGAAATTTCCCCAACAAAGGACAAAGAAGATCTGTACACCAAAAAGTTGTTTTTGTTTTCTCTGGTTTTTTTTTCTTTTGTTTTGCTGCTGCAATTGCACGCTACTTAAACATTGTTTAAATTTTATTTTCTAAATTTTATTCTCTAAATTTTATTGTTTATAAAAAAAATGTTGTTCTTGTTTAAAGTTTAAGTTAGAATTTTATTTTTAAATTTATTCTAATTTTTCTAGTTGATTTTTTAAGCTATATTTATTCATAGAATATTCCAACTATCTGTATCATGCTAATTTAATCAAAAAACGATATGAAACACTTCAAAATCCAAGGTGAATAACTACGTTTGCTTAGAGTTTCTAAGGTAATAAGAGTAGCACTATAGAAGAATTTTTTATGATAGTGAGTAAAAACAATTACATATTTGTCCCTTTTCAATCATTGAAGTTTTGTACGATCTGCCTACGCATTTAATAGATTAACAGCTGCTCTCTACTACTTACATTCGATCATCAGAATATTAGACAGTCCGCAAATGTATTCAATGCATGAACATCTACTCTTTTTTGTTTCCAAGATAAGGTAAAAACGAAATATTTGTAAATATAAAAACCCAATAATTTAAAACATTTAAGATTACAATTTTAAATACAGTTATTATTTATCACCATTAAAATGTATTTATAATTATTTTACTGCTTATAAATTAAATTTTAACTATAATTCAAGTATCATATGAATGAATCGTTATTTTATGCATAAAAATAATTAATATTTTAATTAAAAAAAATATTTCTTTGATTTTTCACTTAATATTAAATAATTTTGGAAAAAATAAAAATGAAAAAAAAAAAAAAACTGTGAGGACCGAACCGTTGACCAAGCGGACAGTAAGCAAGTACACTGACAGCTGAACCATTTGGCCGCTAGCGGCTGCCGATCACTTTGGTATATAAGCTGTGCACAAAGTTTGAGGGCAATTTTCTCCGAATTGGCTCTCTATTGCACTTTATTACATTAATGGGTGAACACAGTAAAGGTATGCTACTAATATGCGAAGTTTCATCTCGAACTGAACTTCCCAAGTCGTGCCATCTCCTTGTAAGAGCATTTCGGCACTGTTTAATTTACGACTACATCACAGTCTATGAGGCCCTTAGACAATGGAAGTCTTGGGGCCCCCATTTTCTTTTGAATTCCTATAAAACCAGTTATTTTTATGTTGATTTTAATTTAATCTCTTATAAGAAGTTTTAAGATGCAAATTTTGACAAGTTGAATCAAAACATTTAATTCAGGATCACTTTCAAGAGAGTTGGTTTCAGTATATCGCGTATAAAAAAATTCAAGATTTAAATTTAAAAGTCATTTTATGCCAAATAATAAGCAAAATGACGAAACAGCTTTAACACATTCTAAATTCTATTTATTTATACGGTTGGATATTTTTTAAATCTATACTTATAAAAGGCAATGTTTGTGTGTGTGTGTGTGTCTGCGATGTCCAGACGAATCTATCGCACTTACAGCTATGAAATTTGGCACACAGGTAGTCGTAATGGTGACTCAATGCACCTCGAAGCCGAAATTTTAAAATTTAATCTAGAAAATTTTTTATTTTATGTTTTGGTTGATTTTTCGCACTAATTTCTCAATAGAATGGTTTTGAATAAATGTTCGAAAAAATAGATAAACCTTCGGAAAGAGCAGACGACTTCCATTCTAATGAAGTTAGTTTCGAATTTCTAACGTAATTTACTGAATTTTGGGAATTTTTTTAAAAATAGTCACTTTTCAAAAATAAAATTATCTGGAATCCTTAAAACTCTTGCATCCGATGTTCTAATAAAGATATCATTTTGAAAATTTTTCAGCTTATAACTGCAACGGTTCTGTCGGATTTAAAACAAGAATGGTTAAAATATCTTTTTTCGTTTTTTTAAAATGAATTTTTTCCTGGTAGTTGAACGATATTTTTCCTCTAGGGAAGCTTCCGCCCGCGAAAGCTCTCAGGAACGTTGCGGGCAATTTCATTTGCTGACGGACCAGGGTACGTCATTACTTTCGCGTTCTGCGAGGAGATGATTTATTTACTCGATGACTTCGATTATTATTTTTAAGCGTGTCTTAACTTATTTCTTTTCCTTTCATACTTTGCTTACGGTGTAATAAATATCAGATTGTAATTTTTTAACATTGTTTGGATTTAACGGTACTCGGTCGAGAGGAAAAAGAGGCGGACCAACTCAATAATATATATATTTCTGTTTTGATTTCGTTTTTAAAACTTTCATTTATGTAATTGTATGTGGGCTTTTTTTTATTTTGTTAAGTCCCGATTCCACGGGCAACGCCGTGCGCGTACTGCTAGTTATATATAAAGCAACACAGTTTTTTAGAATTATAAAACGGCAAAAACTTGCAAAAGGTAATTAATTACGGAAGGTTGTTAGAATAATGTTCCAGAATTTAAACGACACTTGATTTTAATTTTAAGTTTGAGTGCACGGACTTTGTAGATAAATGAGATGAAAGCAAAAAATTAAATTACTTTGAAAGTACCACAACATCTCGAGGCTTCTGGGCCCTCCAAAGTTGCAAGGCCTCTAGGCAGTTCCCTACTTTGCCTATTTGCCCTGCTCGTGAGAACAATTTCCTTGAATTTAAAATTCCTTCAATTTAAAATTATAAACCGGTAACAATAACCCAACTCTAAAGTGCAAGCGAAACTTATGTTAGAGATGGAAGAGACTTATAGAGAGGAACTTATCAAAACTGAAAATAATGAAATGATAATAAATCATGAGTTTGATGAATCAGAATGCTATATTGACAAGTGGAGAATAGTAGAATCCAAGTTAGCTTCTCTTTTTAATGTGAGTGTTACTCAAAATGCTGTTTTTCGATATCCTAAGCTTAAACTGCCAGCTTTTGATGGGTATATCAAGAACTGGTTAGGATTTTGGGGACAGTTTAAGAAGATCGATACCGATCCCAGTTTTGGATGATCATGATAAATTTGCTTATTTATTGCAATCAATGGGAAAAGGATCATCTGCCGAAGAATTAACTAAAAACTGTCCGCCCGTTGGTGAAAGTTATAGCAAAGTTTTACAACTACAATCACGTTTTGGTAAAGACCTTCCGACAGAGGTCTATGTTAGAGATCTTCTTGCGTTAGTGTTATTAAAGAATTCTGAGCAGAAACTTTCTTTAAGAAAACTTTACGATAACTTAGAATCAAAACTACGAGCGTTAGAAATTCTAGGTGTTGCTAGAGGTAAATATTCAGCGAAGCTGTATCCTTTAGTCGAATCGTCATTGCCGGATGATACACTAAGAACATGGCAGAGATTCCGAGCTATTAATCGTAGTCATAGAGAGACTGAAAGTAGTGAGCAAAATGATAAAAATGAGTCAACACCTCGCATGGATTTAGATGGTTTGCTTTTATTTTTGCTTGAAGAGAGAGTATCTATAGCTACTAAGTGTTTTACTAAATATCAATCTCCTAAGCCCTAGAATACTAATCGTGTTGGTTTCAAAAACCGTGGAGAATTTACTCAAACCCCTTCTGCTTCTATTTTAATAGCAGCATCTGAGCAAAATCCAAATCCATGTGTTTTTTGCACTGGAATTCACGAATCTGGTGATTGCTTCACATCCAGAAACATGTCATCCAAGGAAAGGCAAAAAGTTCTTCAGAACAGTCGTCGTTGTTTTTTATGCTTAGAGATAGGATATGTAATAGCTATAATGCAGAAAAAACTTCGTGTGTGATTTGTGGGAAAAAACACCACACACTTTTGTGCAGAAATATCCAAGCTGAATCAAAATCTCCAGTTAGTGTTAATATCAGAAAAGATGACAGTAAAGAGACGATACCTCAACAAGATGAAATGCTCGCCAATTTGGTGAGAACCCCAAATGTGTTACTGCAAACTTTAATGGTTACTTTGAGAAGGCGAGATGAAAAAACGCCAAGTGCATGCTATTATCGATTCAACTTCACAGAGATCTTATATTTTGAAGAGTATTGCAGATGAAATGTAATTTGAGAGTGCATGTAAAGAAAAATTGAGCCATTCACTATTTTGTGGGACATGCATTGATAGTATAAATCAGGACGTTTACACGGTGTTTTTGTCTAAAACCGATGGAACTTATCATTGTAATTGCTCTTAGCCAAGATGTAATTTGCGGAACTATACCACGAGTCGGTAAAGGCAAGTGGCTGCAGGAGCTTATAGAAAACAATATTTCTTTCTCTGATAAAAATGTTGGGCCAATACAAATACTGATTGGAGCTGACATTTCAGGCAAATTGATGACCGGAGGTGTTAAACTGCTTGCTTCAGGTCCTGCAGCGATAGAAACTAAACTTCGATGGACTGTTTTCGGAAAAAACGGTATGCCCAAGATCTCAGACAATTCAACACTGCTTGTCACAACCATGTTGAATAAGAAACATTGATTTCCGATCTATGGTCTCTAGATGCACTTGGGATTCTAGATCCCTTAGAGAAGAGAAATAAACTGGAACCTCAAGAAGAGGCAAGAGAGCATTTCTTGTCTATTGTAAAAGTTAACAAAGAGGGGCGCTTTCAAGTCAATTGCCATGGCTTGATAACCATCTACCTTTGAAAGATAACTATGACTTAGCTGTTAAAAGATTAGAGTCTACAGTAAAACGATTGAAAGCTGAAAAACTTTATGATGCTTATGGAGAAGTTTTTAATGAATGGAAATGAGAAGGCATCATAGAAGAAGCACCATAAAGTGAAATTGATTTGCATGCCATTATCTACCGAATCGTCAAGTAGTAAAAGAAAAAAGCACAACACGAATTAGGCCCGTTTTTGATGCCTCGGCCAAACAGAAAGGATCCTCTAGTCTTAATGATTGTCTAAAAAAAGGACTGAACCTTACTGAACTGATTCCTTCAATCCTTCGCAGATTCCGAATGAATCGAATAGGAGTTTCTGCAGATATACGAAAAGCATTTCTACAAATCAGTCTCTACCATAAAGATAAGGACTATATAAGATTCTAAAGGTATAAAATTGATGGAAAACTGAAGTATTATAGACATTGCAGGGTGGTGTTTCGTGTCACAAGTAGTCCTTTCTTGCTTCCCAGCTAAAAAAGTCTGCAGAAAATCTGAAGGTATTTGGAACATGTTTTCTTCAGAAAAAAAATGTAGAATATCTGACGACAACTATGTTCCAAATACCTTCAGATTTTCAGCACTCAAGGCTTAATTATTAATTTCATTAGTAATTCAACTTGCTTGTATGATGTTGATGCAGATTGTGACAAAACGTCAAACTCATCCTGGCCGGGATTCGAACCCGCGTTCATAGAGTTAGCAGGCAGTAGCACTAACCACATGACCACACAGGACTACACAAGATGGGAGTAAAATAATCTATTTGAGTTTTAACGTCACCATAGCTCTAGTGGCGCCATTTAGTTTCATAAAAATCAACCATGGTCAGAACACGTGTTTCAAAGTCGTAGAGATGAGTAATAGATGAGATTAGTAATATTTTTGTTCAATAATTTAGATTCTCTGTTTCAATAAATTCGTGTTCACCTTTTCTCTTTCTGATAAGCCTTCTCTCCATGCAAACGGCGCAAGCTCCACTTTTCCCTTCTTTTTTGGGGAAAATAGCTAGTCAGAAAGACAATTGGAAATTAATTCAATTTTGAGGAGAAAGTTTAAAATGGTAAAACATCAAATGTTTATTTTAAAAATTCATTTAGAATTCATTTTTTCAGTGGCATGTTTAAAAAATTTAGTGCCTAAGACAATTTTCGATTGGGAAATTTTTCCTGATGATGCATTCCTCTTCTATACAAGTATATGGTCGATATCACTAATTGAAAAAGGAACTGATAAAACTCTTGTCTGCTGTAAAATTAAACAATAATGATAATTACATTCTAATTTGGTTTTATATCCTTTGGAAAATAAAGCTGCAATATTAGAGAATATGGTGCAAAATATGTATTTATAGAGAAATGCAGATATTATGAAATTGCAGTTAAATCTTCAAAAAATCAAAAGATTATTGGTCAAGTTTAATGATGTTGTGAAAATCTGCTAAATAACTGCAAATTGAATTGAAGACAAAATGCAGATTTTTTGCTGTCTCAAAAATTCTGCAGGATATTTAAAGAAAAAAATAAAAATAAATTTTTTTTCAGATTTTATGCAGATTAAATTGAAGAAAAAAAGCAGAATTTTTGCTGTCTTACACAAAAATCTGAAGAATATTTAGAGAAAAATATAATAAGAAATTCTTGTGCGGATTTTACGCAAATTGAAGAAAAATGCAGATTTTTTCTGTCTTCAAAATATCTGCAGAAATCTTTAAAAAAAAAAATTCAAAAATTTTTTCTGCAGATTTTCTTTTCGCTGTGTTGTTTCCGTGATTCAATACCTTCTAGAATCGACTTTGACATAACTAAATGGAAAACCAAAGTATAAAGTAGATATTATTGAGCAATTAAAGAAGAGCTTTTATGTAGATAATTGTTTAGCAAGTGTAATAAATGAGTTAGAATTGCAACAGTTCATACAAGTTGCTTCAGATATCTTAGCTGCAAGAAAACTAAAATTATGTGGTTGGGAATATAGTGACCCAACAGATAATTCTTCAAGTACAACAAATGTGCTATGGATGGTCTGGGAAAGATGTAGCGATTATCTTTGCTTAAATGTTACTAATATTACCTACGATCTGCCAGGAATATTGTCCAAAAGAGAGATTTTAGCTACTACACACAAAATATTTGATCCTTTAGGAATAGCGTGCCCAGTAACTCTTATTCCCAAAATTTTACTTCACCGCCTATGGAAGTTGAAGTTATCTTGGTACAAAGAAGTCGACTCAAATTCCAAGTCAGAATTTTGTAAATGGTTGAATGATTTGAAATATTTGCAAAGATTGAAAATACCAAGATGGTAAAATTGTGATCTTGAGACTGAAAATGTCTCTGTCGCGACTCCTCTTCCAACGAGTGACGTAACTGGACGCTTGAACTTTTCCACCAATCCAGAGCTGGCATCTTCAGCCAGGACTCTTTGAATATCATTCGAGAATTGGTGGGAAAATAATCCAAAAACAAATAATATGTGCAAATGAACATTCGAACTTTTTTGAATGCGCAATTTTGTATATAATCAACCTTTTCTTAATGTGTGTATTTTTAAAGAACCTTTATCATCATGTAAATAACCATTGCTTTGTTATAGTTGAGTGGCAACAGTTTGGTTACCCTTGTGCGGGGAGAATGTAAATAAGCAGAGGCGATTTCGCCACCATCAATAAAAGACGTTTTCGTTTCAGTGGCTTTCTCTTCCTTTGCATTGGATATGGATTCAAGTGGATCCCCAGCTCTCAACAGCGCTCCCGGCCCGTGAAAACTGAGGTAGGCGTAATTTATTTAATTTGTTGATTTTACGTCTAAAGTATTATGACAGTTTCACTGCCCTTCTTCTGCGATGTGAGTAAACTTGCATATTCAGCTGTGGCTTTTATTCGAGTGCAAACAAGAGATTCTGTTCAAGTTCATTGTTCCAAGCTAAAGCGAGAGTTGCACCCATGGGAAGGAAAGAAACTACAATACCTCAATTGGAATTTCTTGGAGCTACAATATGTGCACGTTTAGCATCCAATTAAAAACCATCCATTATAAAAGAATTTAAAGCTGATAATACTTGTATTTGGACCGATTCGTCTACTGTACTGGCTTAGATACAGAGGAATGAAGTGTAGGACATATTTGTTTACAACAGAATTAAGGAAATAAAGCAGTTGACATCTATCGAAGCTTGGAGGCATGTACCAGGAGCCATGAATCCTGCTGATTTGCGCAGTAGAGGCTGCTTTGTTTCTTATCTAATTGCATCAAAATGGTGGTAGGGCCCTGAATGGCTATATTTACCACCAGAAGAATAGCCAAAAGAAGATTTTAGTGAGGATGAAAAAGAAATAGCTCTTCAGAAAAAGAAAAAAAGATTATTTCTATTGAAAAAAGATCATTAATAAATCTTAATGCCTTTGATTTAGTTCTTACTCGTTCCTCAAGTTATCGCAAGACAATGAGGCTTGTAGCTTGGATATGTCTATTTGTTTATAACTGTAAACATCAAAATAAGAAAAAGGATGAACTTACTGTATCTGAGATAAATGAAGCAGAAAACCTCTTGATTCGTTTAATACAATATGAATCCTTTCATGGAATCGAAGTTAAACGGATCATAAGTCTTAATCCATTCATTCATCATGAGATTATCAGAACTAAAACGGCTGCATTTTAAAGAGATGATACTTCTGAGTTCAGAACTCCTGCTATTTTGCCAAGTGATCATCCTCTTGTAAGAAGTTTGGTAATGGAAGAACATATTGGAGTTTCTCATGTCTAAATTCTCTAAGAGAAAGATTTTGGATATTAGCTGGACGTAGAGTTGTTTCATCCTTTTTATAAACTTTTATAACTTGTAAACTTTATTCAAGTAAAAATGTTAATCCATCAGCACCACTACTGCCTGGAGATCAAGTCAAAGATGCCGCGGTTTTTCAGATAACCGGCATAGACTATGATGAACCTATACTTCTCCGAGAATATAAGAAGGTGTGGATTTGCCTATTTACCTCTGTGTTCATTTGGAACTAGTTACATCATTAACGACAGATACTTTTCTGCAAGCATTTCATTGTTAAGTTGCCCACAATAACTAAATCAGGAAGGACAGTTATAATCCCTCGCAGATTGTACCTGTGACAACAATGTTTGATTTTAATATTTAGCAATGCTCAATTCCGAATTTCACATTGCAAGGTGGGAGGATGAACAATATTATGACTTTAATTATTTTACCTTTGCATTTTGATAACTAAAAACTCTAAATAATATTTAATTAACCTCAAACGGTTGATTACTATTGCCCTTTTCTTTATATTACATGTTTTGTATTTGAGTGTCTATTTATATTATCTTTTTGAAAGTTTGTTTCAGGAATGGCAACGTTATTTTGGTAGAGTAGAAAAATGTTATTTCATATTTGAGTTTCAGTTTTTAAGTTTGAATTTTCATATAATAAAAATGGTCATTTGCAGTCGATAAACTAGAGTTTCCTTATTTAGAGTATTAATGAAGAGTTTGTTTTAGTTTTTAGAGTAAGTAATAATTTAGAAAAAAAATTCAAACAATGCCTCTGACACATGCTTTCGAAATTTAAAGATCTTCATAATAAACTCCAGCTCACCAATAGAGAAAGAAATGTCCTTAATGAAAAGGTTGCTTTCCGAGACAGCGTGAAGTGATTAGAGTAGAAGAATTGGGCTCGTTCTTGTATAAAGATTGTTATGATCCTCATGCACCCTTTAAGAAAAAAACAACTCGTAAAATTTGGATATTTTGAGTGGCAAAGGACAACCGAGAGAAGTTAACAGCAAAAAAAGTTGAAAATATAGAAAAAGAGTTTCCTTTTATTAAAAAAGAATATAAATATTTTTATGAATCCTTAATTCAAAAAGACAAAACATTAACACTCTTCATTGGGCTTCAGGTTCATTTTTATTGATTCTTAAACTTGTATATTATTTTGTGATCTTTTAATGCTGCTCCAACATCAAATTTGCTTAATTTTTCTTGTTCAATTTGTTATGAAAATATATAGAGCTTTACATTTATACAATTTTGCCAATTCATTATTATGCGTATGTATTTAATGTACCACCATTAAGTTGATGCAAAAAGGAGCATACACTTAACATATTCTTCCACAGCTAAACAAAAATTTTTTTTTGACGCGTGAATGGAAGAACATGTTAAGTGCAAAAGATTATTAAATTTATCTATAATTAAAAGAGCTATAGACGTGTCGTTAAACATAAAAAATTTTAAATGCTCTTTCGTCTCTGAAGTACCGCAACAGCAAAAATTGAGGGTAAAAACAGAAAAAATGCAACCTCAAAACTTTAAAGCTCTTTTTCTCAAATTCGCTTAATTGTCACTTAACATGTTCATCCACTGAGCTCTTCAATTGTAAATAGTCATTCAAAGAGCAAAAGAGACAAAAGGAAAATATATATCAGATATTTCAACATTAACTTATAGATTAATTTTTTCAAAAATTTCGAGAAAAAAAAAAAGAAACTTTGGAAGATTAATTTCTGGGAACATCCCATTCTTCCCCACAACGGTTTGGTTTGAAGACATGTCTTCTGAAGTAAAGCTAAGATGATTTATTATGATGACTGAGCTCGCGAGTTTCAGCTAAGTAACAAATGAAGAAATCGATGATTATGAATGGTTTATTAATGACTAAAGTTTATCGAGTTAAGTGTCAAAGTAAATGTTCTTCTCCACTTTTCAAGTTATCAATTACTTTTCTTATGAAGATATGACTAATTGGAGCATTAAATCAAGCTGAAATTACCGAAATTATATCCATAAATCTAAAATCCCAAGAAAAATGCATTCCTTTGTTTCTGAAGTCTGATGTCTATTTCTAGAAGAAGACATTCTGCCAGGTATTACATGCCTAGGAGAAGTTTAATTTAGTTTTGTTATATTAACGTCCCGTTCTGAAGCAACAGGAGGGCTATTTTGGGACGGACCTCGTAATTTTGAACCTCTGTCAGATGACGAGGAAGACACCTGAGCTGGCACCCCCTTTGCAAAATTCCGCACCACAACAACGGGAGGACGTTTGGCCCCCTACATATGATTTAACGTGTGCCTAGGAGAAAACACTTGATCTTCCAAACTTACTGTTCACGAAGCAAATTGGAAACAAATTATGTCAAGTCAATATTGTTGCTTTCTTCTACAGACTGGATTTTCAGAATCCCAAGAAGTGTTTTATGTGAGGCTGCAAACCACAAAATCAGGTGTCTCTTATAGTTTTTTTTTTTTTTTTACAAGAATTCAAATCAAATGGTTTGAGAAATGGAAGGAGTCCACATATTATGCTTTAAAAACTGAAAGATGCTCAAAACTCTTTAGCATCCACTGAGGGACGTGGCGAACATCTCCATTCTGAGGGGGAAAGAATGTACGTTCGGATTTTATTGGGCCGAAAGCAGTACCTCCACATTTTAATTAAATTCAAATGATAAATTAAGTGTACCTAAGTTAACACTCAATGCGCAAAATATATCCGCAAAACGTTTCTTTATATCTTAACAATATATTAACAATGAAAATTGAAATCTTAAAATATACTAGCCGCTCTCGCCGCTTTGCGGGCGGGTTCGCGGCCAGCACCCACTTTGCTCAGCACTGCTCCTGCCACCTTGCTACTTCGAGGCTCTCAGCCAATACTTTTTCAGTTTTAAATACGGCATGAAGATCAGTGGAACAGACCATAAAACCATTGTAGATTTCATATTCTTTGTATATACCAAACTTTTTTACCATATTGTTTTAATATGGTAAAACCTTCAGACAGTTCGCCAGCTCCAACCACTCGACGTATTTCGACAATTTTTGTGTCATATGAAAGCTTATGACGCCTAAATATGTCATCAAGGGTCGCCTGCCCACCACCCCATTTTTTAACGAAATAGAAAAAAACATTTATCCACCATACATTCTCTATATGTTTTTTCGATTTCGTCTAAAATGGGGGTTGGAAGAGGGCAGACGACATTTGATTACATATATAGACGTCATAAGCTTTCATATGAAATAAAAATTGTCGAAATCCGTCGGGTGGTTGTTGCTGGCGAACTGTCCAAAGGGTTTTCACCATAGAGAATGTACAGTAGGAAAGAGTTTTCCGATTTCGTTCGAAAATGGGGATGTGGTGGTGGCAGGCGACCCTTGATGACATATCTGGACGTCATAAGCTTTCATATAAAATAAATCGGTTAGGTGGTTGGGGCTGCGGAATTTCTACAATATTTACCCATAGACAATGAACAGAGGAGAAGTGTTTTTTTTTATTTCGTTTGAAAATGGAGGGGGGGGGGGGGCAGACGACCATTGATGGCATATCTAGACGTCATAATCTTTCAAATGAAAATGTCGAAATCTGTCTGGTGGTTGGGGCTGTCGAACTGTCTGAGGCTTTTACCATATTATTTTAAATATATAGATCCGAACAGTTCCATCACAATGGCGTATCAAAAATATTGTGAAATACCTATTGTAGGTAATGGAAATTGTTTATTTAGAGCGATATCATTCTGTATTTATGTATTCGAAGACTTTCATGCCGAAATTCATGAAAAAATTATACAAAACATTACAACTACGCTGTTAAAAATTTTGGTTCAACGTTTCACCAAAATATGATGCATGGATAGTTGTTCCATCAGCTGGTGCTTTGATTGAATCATGGAATGGTTTTACATTGAACTATAGAATGGTAATAAGTTCAACCATGGAATGGTAATACCATTCTGTGAGAAACATATTGTGATGTCTCCCCTCTTTCCCACAACGGCCACCTCAGCCGAAGTTCCCGAGGGAACGACACAAGAGGAGTGTAAATGGGTGATAATTTGCCAACCTTACGCAAGCATACAGGGGTCCAGCAGAGTGCGGTTTCTTTTGGCACACCGCCCCCGTGTAATCCAATCAACACCATTGAGGAAGGCACACGACTGCGGTTGGGTGATTTGTACAGCTTGAGGACGAATCACCAAGAGGTAATCCATCAAAAACTCCTTTGACCTCTGAAGGTAAGATGCTTAAAAGGGGAGGAAAAAGAAGAGAGAGAGGAGATGGAAAGTAAACAGGCGGAGAGCAATCTCCGTTGTGTTGATTTGAAGATCCGAAATCGGAACTGAGACGACGAACGGGCGTTTTGACCCCGTGTTAGCCGAAGCATCTCGGCTGGAAAGTGTCCCTGTGGTGGACCGTTGCATATTATCGAGAGGTTGTCAACATTGATATTTTATATCCACCCTCGGTGTTTTCCATAACTCACCCTGAGTTACCATAGACTGCTGAACTCTCATAGTTCACCGAATTTTCACGATAGAGTTGAACCTCAGAGTATTCTCACCTTTAGTAACTTCGACATAGTCAAGTTACGAAGTGTTCATTGACTCTCGCGATTTATATCCGGGACTTGTTTTATCTTTGTTCTTGCACTATGTATATACCAAATGTACATAAGTTTGTAATATAGAAATTTAATCAGATTTTCATTAAATTTAAAATGCTGAAATTCTGTGACTTCTTTAAGTCTGTTGATCCTTGATCAAACCCCGGTCACACTGGGCCACGACGCCACAATATGTACCATGTGTCCTTAAAATTGTCCCAGCAATATCGATTTTATGCCAATGACGCATTTGCTATATGTATTCATAGACTTTACGCCACCCAACCCTCAGGGACTGGCTTAGCATTTATTTACCCTATAGTATATTTGATGAGCGTCTGACAAACGTATATGCCAAATTTCATGAAAATCGCCCTATAGTCCAGTCATTAGGTAGTTTTTTCAAAACAAATTCTGGTAGAGTCGCAATTTTTTGCTCCTAAATGTTTTTGGGGTGCTGATTACGAATCTGAGGTTTCCCACCAAAAATTATTGTTGGAATTTTAGTTATAGTAAAAAAAAAAACATGAAAAAATGGACTTTCCCCCAGTTTTTGCTTATAACTCAAAAACTATCAATTTGCTTATATTATCATCATATATCAAAATAATCAGCACAAAATTTCCTACAATTTATGTCTATACTATTTTTTCGTTACGGTTACCGTTTAGGCGCTATAACTAATTGAAGTTTGGCGAAAGTTTAACTTACCTGCTAGCGCGGCTTGAACAATAACAAATCTTCCTATTTGTATGCACTAAAATTTACTATCTTACTATTAATACACTTTTTCTGCCGTAATGTTCCTTGTGCAAATAAATTTTTCATCTGTTATATTAGACTTGAAAGTAATTTAGTCCCGCGCAACGCCGAATGAATCCTCAAAAAAACAATAAATGCATGCCATTGCATTCTCTATCTCACTGGGATATTTGCTCCTTTTTCTTTTCTTTTCATTAGCGTTATTGCGTTTATACAGATTTTTCGCTGACTAGTAGAATACGATATATAATAGCTTTCCCCTAATCATCACCCCTTTTTTTCAGCTTGCTGGAACACAGTTTCTCTCGCACTATACGTTCGTATCTGATACAAAACATTACGTAGATGAACTGGAAGTCGTTCTTGATGTTCTAAAAATTCTTTCGTTATTTCTAATCCACACAGAAAGCAATTTTTTTTAACTGAAAGGAGTTATTGTTGAACGTGTTATTGGGGATTCACACATAGATACCGTGGTTGAACCTATTTTCAAGACGGCAGCTGTCAGTTTTGTGTTCACATATTTTTTCTGACATTTTTTATGCACTTTGATGGATATTTTATCAGTCAAAATATTCACCTTTCCCTCTTTTCTTTGTATGCTTGCTCGTCGAAATGATTCCACCCCCTTTTCTTTCACCTCTACCACTCCATAATTTCCATTCTCTAATTCATTGTCTCACATAAAACACGTTGCCATGGTACACTCACTGTCGAATTTAATGTAAACTTATTTAGTTGTGTTCATACAAAATAGTGATGTGTCGTTCACTCCGGAACGAATCCGCGGATCCAACTCCTTAAAAGGAACGACCGGATCCGATTCCGACCAAAAGGAACGCATCCGCAGAATCGGATTCATGAATCGGAATCGGATTTACTGATTCCGCGGCATCATGATTCCGATTCAGAATCGCTTATTCGAATACATAATCTTAGAAGAGGGTTTGTTTCGTTCTGGAATGAACGATATATCATTTGGGGTCATGGGATGCAGATAAGTTTCTTCGCGTGGAGCAGGAGACGTTAAGATTGATTTGAATGAATGCAATCGGTTACGCTGTGCATACAGATCGATTTCTGAGGTTGCTTACAAAGGAACCAGTAGAATATTTGGTTTGATCAATGACTCTTTTGATATTGCTTTAGAAGTAAAAGAGTTGCTAGTAAAAAGAATTCATAATAATTATAATTAAAAATAATTATAATTTTTTGTTCTTAACTCAAGATTTCAATATCAAAAATAGTTTCATTAGTTGAATCTCGGTACAATGAAATAAATAGATCTGATAAAAACTATTTAAGAGAAAAATTTGAGTCTGTACTTTTTTCAAACAGTCAAGAATTTTTGGTATAAAAGTTTAAGATAAGTCAACAAATAGGCACGCATTTTAAAAATTATTAAGAAATAATATTTTTCCATTATATATGAGTAATTTAAAGAATTACTCACACACATACGTCGAATTTTCTTTTATATACCTTTTGGTTTTGAACACTTCATTTAAGTATGCCATCCTGTGCACATGCTTATGTGGCAAGGTGGGTAGAACGCCATGTTTCGTTGAACCCTGCTGACATGGGTTCGAGTCACGGGCAGGCATTGTCGTTGCAAGACAAAGTTTTGAAATTTTAATTTCGTATATTTTCTTTATAAAGTCATTTTATAATATTCGGCATTTTATTTTATGTTACTCTTTATTTCCAAACCTGATTTATTATTAGATAGCTTTTAAATAATTCCTATTCTAACTTATTAGTTCCCCCATACTTATATATAATTTTAAGGAATTATTTAAAATTTATCTAATAATAAATCAGGTTTGGAAATAAAGAGTAAAATAAAATAAAATGCTGAATATATATTATAAAATAAGTTTTTAAAGAGAATATCCGAAATTAAAATTTTCAAAACACTGTCTTGCAACGACTATCCCTACTGAGACTTGAACCCGTGTCAACAGGGTTCGTATCACGACGTTCTCCCGACCAAGCCACGTATGCACGGGACTTGCGCTGCATATTTAAATGACATCTATAGTTTGCTCAAAATTTAAAAGCAATTAATTCAACTGACAGGAATTTACTAAAACATTACATTTTGTTAATATAGTTAATAACAGATTTTAACAGCAGTGGATCTTTGATAACTGCAAAGAGTTGTTTGATATTCCTTGATGATGATTAAAAGATTTTTTTACCGTATGGAGCTCATTAGAATTGGATGAGATTATATTTAATTAGAAAGAAACCTGAGCTGAAATTTCATCAGTGAATGCTTCAGTAAATATATTGTTTCCAACAAATTAAATGACATTCATGGGAAGTACTAACCAGATAATAGAAATCAAAAGCGTTTAAAAATACTGAAGGTTCTAGGAAAGTTTCGTTAAATTCACTAACGACATTTTAAATAATTAACAGAAATGTTAATTTGAAAATAATTAGTAATTAAAATTAATTAGTAAAATTATCATCAATATAATTAATTATCTAATTATAATTATTAATCAAAATTATTCATTAAAATTAATATCAATATCATTAATTATCTAATTATAATTATTAATCAAAATTATTCATTAAAATTAATATCAATATGACTTCCCAGCACAAAATTTCCTACAATTTATGTCCATACTATTTTTTCGTTACGGTTACCGTTTAGGCGCTATAACTAGTTGAAGTTTGGCGAAAGTTTAACTTACCTGCTAGCGCGGCTTGAACAATAACAAATCTTCCTATTTGTATGCACTGAAATTTACTATCTTACTATTAATACACTTTACTTTTTTAATACACTTTTTCTGCCGTAATGTTCCTTGTGCAAATAAATTTTTCATCTGTTATATTAGACTTGAAAGTAATTTAGTCCCGCGCAACGCCGAATTAATCCTCAAAAAAACAATAAATGCATGCCATTGCATTTTCTATCTCACTGGGATATTTGCTCCTTTTTTTTCTTTTCATTAGCGTTATTACGTTTATATAGATTTTTCGCTGACTAGTAGAATACGATATATAATAGCTTCTCCCCAATCATCACCCCTTTTTCTCAGCTTGCTGGAACACAGTTTCTCTTGCACTATACGTTCGTATCTGATACACAACATTACGTAGATGAACTGGAAGTCGTTCTTGATGTTCTAAAAATTCTTTCGTTATTTCTAATCCACACAGAAAGCAATTTTTTTTTTAACTCTAAGGAGTTATTGTTGAACGTGTTATTGGGAATTCACACATAGATACCGTGGTTGAACCTATTTTCAAGACGGGAGCTGTCAGTTTTGTGTTCACATATTTTTTCTGACATTTTTTATGCACTTTGATGGATATTTTATCCATCAAAATATTCACCTTTCCCTCTTTTCTTTGTATGCTTGCTCGTCGAAATGATTCCACCCCCTTTTCTTTCACCTCTACCACTCCATAATTTCCATTCTCTAATTCTTTGTCTCACATAAAACACGTTGTCATGGTACACTCACTGTCGCATTTAATGTAAACTTATTTAGTTGTGTTCGTACAAAATAGTGATGCGTCGTTCACTCCGGAACGAATCCGCGGATCCGACTCCTTAAAAGGAACGACCGGATCCGATTCCGACCAAAAGGAACGAATCCGCGGAATCGGATTCATGAATCGGAATCGGATTTACTGATTCCGCGGCATCATGATTCCGATTCAGAATCGCTTATTCGGATACATAATCTTAGAAGAGGGTTTGTTTCGTTCTGGAATGAACGATATATCTTTTGGGGTCATGGGATGCAGATAAGTTTCTTCGCGTGGAGCAGGAGACATTAAGATTGATTTGAATGAATGCAATCGGTTACGCTGTGCATACAGATCGATTTCTGAGGTTGTTTACAAAGGAACCAGTAGAATATTTGGTTTGATCAATGACTCTTTTGATATTGCTTCAGAAGTAAAAGAGTTGCTAGGAAAAAGAAGATGCAAGTAAAAAGAATTCATAATAATTATAATTAAAAATAATTATAATTTTTTGTTCTTAACTCAAGATTTCAATATCAAAAATAGTTTCATTAGTTGAATCTCGGTACAATGAAATTAATAGATCTGATAAAAACTATTTAAGAGAAAAATTTGAGTCTGTACTTTTTTCAAACAATCAAGAATTTTTGGTATAAAAGTTTAAGATAAGTCAACAAATAGGCACGCATTTTATAAATTATTAAGAAATAATATTTTTCCATATGAGTAATTTAAAGAATTACTCACATACGTCGAATATATTACGTCGAATTTTCTTTTATATACCTTTTGGTTTTGAACACTTCATTTAAGTATGCCATCCTCTGCACATGCTTACGTGGCAAGGTGGGTAGAACGCCGTGTTTCGTTGAACCCTGCTGATATGGGTTCGAGTCGCGGGCAGGCGTTGTCGTTGCAAAACAAAGTTTTGAAATTTTAATTTCGTATATTTTCTTTATAAAGTCATTTTATAATATATATTCAGCATTTTATTTTATGTTACTCTTTATTTCCAAACCTGATTTATTATTAGATAGCTTTTAAATAATTCCTATTCTAACTTATTAGTTCCCCCCCATACTTATATATAAGTTTAAGGAATTATTTAAAATTTATCTAATAATAAATCAGGTTTGGAAATAAAGAGTAAAATAAAATAAAATGCTGAATATATATTATAAAATAAGTTTTTAAAGAGAATATCCGAAATTAAAATTTTCAAAACATTGTCTTGCAACGACTATGCCCGCTGAGATTTGAACCCATGTCAACAGGGTTCGTATCACGACGTTCTCCTGACCAAGCCACGTATGCACGTGACTTATCCTGCATATTTAAATGACATCTATAGTCTCAAAATTTAAAAGCAATTAATTCAACTGACAGGAATTTACTAAAACATTACATTTTGTTAATATAGTTAATAACAGATTTTAACAGCAGTGGATCTTTGATAACTGCAAATAGTTGTTTTATATTCCTTGATGATGATTAAAAGATTTTTTTACCGTATGGAGCTCATTAGAATTGGATGAGATTATATTTAATTAGAAAGAAATCTGAGCTGAAATTTCATCAGTGAATGCTTCAGTAAATATATTGCTTCTAACAAATTAAATGACATTCATGGGAAGTACTAACCAGATAATAGAAATCAAAAGCGTCTAAAAATACTGAAGGTTCTCGTAAAGTTTCGTTAAATTCACTAACGACATTTTAAATAATTAACAGAAATGTTAATTTAAAAATAATTAGTAATTAAAATTAATTAGTAAAATTATCATCAATAATTAATTATCTAGTTATAATTATTAATCAAAATTATTCATTACAATTAATATCAATATCATTAATTATTTAATTATAATTATTAATCAAAATTATTCATTAAAATTAATATCATTATAATTAATTATTTAATGAAAAATATAATTTTATTGATTATGATTCATAATTATATTAAAATACAAGTTCAATAATAAAGATTATTACAGTAATTATGGGCGATAAATCCATTTACGTTTCGGAGTCGGAACGAATCCGCGGATCCGGATCCGCAACCGGACTCGGATCCGTAGATCCGACTCCATGAAAGGAACGAATCTGACACATCACTAGTACAAAAAGAGATAGTAACAACTCGAAGGCCTTTCGAAACTCAACTGATACCATTCTGTTTCAGGCACAAGGGAACTTTAAGCTCCCTTTGCTATGGTTATTGCTTCCGAGATTCCGCTTTTGGATACGCTCTTGGAACAGCAAAGAATAGTTGTTGCTCGAGGGTTTCTGGGGTTACTCGAACATTCTGAGAAAATATTGGTAAACGACGGATGGAAATCTCAGTACAGTTCCCTATGGGTGTTTCTGATTGTTTGTATCGGTCATGGGATACAAACCGAGTCAGATTACATTCCGGAAATATATCCCCAACGACGCAGGTGGATCACCAAAGGAACAGGGCTTCAGACAGACGAGTGCATTTGCTAAGACGTGGAGAAATACGAAATGTAAAGCAGGTATGGGACAATAAACAGGGCTATGTTGAAGTCTCCCTAAATTATCAAAAAATTCTTGAGATTTACTCTGTTGCTTACTTTGCAACCGCGAAAGCGAAAGCCAGGTAATACCAGGGGTAGACGATTTAGAACGAATTTTGTGCAGATTTTGTTAGTATATTCATAATATAACTGTTAAAATCTTTATTTGAGCAAAGGACTTTACGATAGAAAAAGTATATTAATTAAGCAGAAATTTATTTAGTAAGATAGATAATTTCGCGCATACAGATAGGATGGTTTGTTGTTGTTCAAGCCGCGCTAGCAGGTAAGTCAAACATTCGCCAAACTTCAACCAGTTATAGCGCCTAAACGGTACGCGTAACGAAAAAAATAGTATAGACATAAATTGTGGGAAATTTTGTGCTTAAAAAAATATAAATTATACTACTACATCATATGACCACGCGCGCGGTGAGATAACAAAAAGTGCGAGAATAATCAGGTGTAACATCGCCCAGCAGCTCCTTCTCCATTGGGTTAAGAGATTACATCGACAAAAACCGCATCACCGCATGCAAATATAACTAATAACAAAGCTGGCGATGATGCCACAGAATAGAAAAAAAGAGATGAAATTTTCAGCTTGAGGTTTAAATTTTGAAGCCACATTATGCTGTATCTTGAGCGCAAGATGAATAACATGTGTTCTTTTAACTAAAGATATCAGCCTTTATGGTCAACTATTAATGAATTACGATGCGAGAGCGTATGGCGGCACCGATGCGAAATGCATACTGGGAAGGCGACAAGCGACCTTGGTCACAACCACAAAATTAATTAAAATTCAGCGAACAAAGATATTTTAACAAAACTTCTTTCAAATCAGGGGAAAATGTTCCAGTTATTACCTCACAAAATTTGAAAAAGATAACTAAATTAGAGCGTCGGATGAAGGAAATTCGAGACTGAAAATTTTTTCGGAAAAATTGACTATTTTTTAAAAATTTTCTAAAAATTAGGAAAATTAGGCAGAAGCTTCAAATTACTTTTATTGAAACGGAGAAATTTTGCACTTTACAATGATATAAAAACTATGGTTCTACAATAAGAATAAATGCAGAAAATTCGCGAAAATAAGCAAAAAAAGAAAAAAAAGCTCCCGAATTGACCACTTAAAATTAAATAAATAAAAGTCTAATTCGAATTTTAAATGTTTAAAGCGTTAGCTCCCTCTTGTGCTTATCCATCACTGTGAAAAATTTGGTCGCCGTAAGTCCAACAGTGTGGGTGTGCATCAAGAACAAAACAAAAAGAAAAATAAATCCGAACATACATACATTCTTTCCTGTTTTATATATATATATATTTTGCTTTTTTTTGCGTTTTTCATTTCACATTTTATACTCTTTCATTTTTCGATTTATACTCTCTCTCTCTCTCTCTCTCTATATATATATATATATATCGCGAAATAGTCAGAGTATTTTGTAGAATTTCCATCCTTAAAGTCTTTTCAATTAGCAAATATATCTAATGTCCATAGGAAACACTTAGATATATTCTATAGAAACGTTTTAAAATATGATTCCTTGTAATACAGAGTCCATTGAGTATCAGAAGCCGAGTTACCACCGCTGTGCCGAAGCATCCGAATGATAGTCGTCGCAACGTGAACCGGGAACTGAGTCCTAATAGACAGGAGACAGCCCAACCTCGTTGAGGATGTATGTTCCGTCATCGGAGTGGGCGTCAGCCCTATAACATTAGTATGCCCACCAGGGAATCGAGAACCCGCTTACTTATCCGGCGACTTCTCATCCACGCACTCGTGGTGCCTCTCCAGTGGAGGACGTTCATTGAGTAGGTTTAACTTGCACAATTGTCATAGCTGGTGGAAAACAAAGAATTGAATGTTTGGTTTTTTAGACTAACAGTTCATGTTCGTGTTGGAGAATGATACTGCTATTATGCTACGCTAATTAAAATTGGAATCATGGAGTATCTTTAAGTCGCCTTGCTGCTGACGAATGATCGCTGCAACAACTGCGATGATAAGGTCGGAGACTTAACAGCCATCATCGGACATGGCCTGCCCCTACCGTACGTACCGTCATTTACTATACCTACCAGGGAAGTGGTAACCAGCTTACTTAACCAGTGACTTCTCATACATGTACTCGTGGTGCCTCCTGTTGGGAAAGAGTCATGCAATAATAGATCTTCACATTTTCTTGTCGAAAAGAGAACGTTATAAGACCTGCATAGTCTCATACAGCACCAGAATACGCAAACCATGGGAAGAAAACTACCTCGGTGGAATAGATTAAAACCACCAAATTCCTCCATTGCAAAGTTGAGACTGCTACCAAGAAACAGCGGTCGCAAGCGTAACTTGAAATTCGTGTCACAAGACAACAATATTTATATCAAGAAACTGAAAGGACCCCATATTTTCCCACTAAGTATGGACTCGATTTGGCCTTCATTGCAGATTTTTGAATCTGAAGTCTGAAGTTTCTTTTCTTTGCTTTTTATCCAACTATGATAAGTTTTCTGTATTCTTATTCGCATACGTAACCACTATAAAAGGGTCGATATTAAACTAATCTTAGATATTATCTCCTCTTTATTCATCTAATAAGCTGGCTCAGAAAGTATTAAGTTTATTTACATTTCTTATTTTTGCATCAAGTAATCAATCTAGTGCCAAAATCTTTATCGATCAATTTTTATAAACTCGTGAGGATCATTGAATCCTTTAAATCTCAACCACATGATGCGATGGAATAATTGTTGTTAACCAAACTATTCATTGAAATTTCACTTAAAGGGCAACAGTGTTCGAGTGTGGAAGGCTATTGCTTCGAATCATTAATCACTCTTACTAGCTGAGAGAGCAAAGCAAGAGCCTTATCAAGTGCTAAAAGAGTCTTTTATTAAATACCAGCCAGTAGCCTAATGAAATTACATCTTCCGAAAGTGCTACTAAGCTTCGGTCGATAACGGAATTAGTTCGCCAAATATCGTAATGAAAAAACCTTTTCCGATCGGCAACGAATTCCTATCGCACAGGAATGTTGTTTGCGATTCCTTTTCGCAGAATTTCAGCAGCTTTTCCGCGAAAAGTTTTCGTATCGAATAGTTCTCCCGCTGTCATTTGTGAAACTAGTTTTCCAGAAATAAGTAATTTTAGGAGCCATGTATGCGATAGAGGGGTTATAAATTTCTGATTGATTGTATTGAAGAATTTTCGAAAGGTAGTTTCCCTAGAAACTTCATATCCAGCTGGAGTGAAACGAATATTTTATTACTTTAGGCTGATAGTATGAGTAAGTACTGCGAGCATGATAAGGTTAGGATAAGTTAAAATTCGAGATGCTTAACTAAGGCCTTAATTATGTTTATATCTTAATGAGGAATATATGTAAGAGCAACAAAAATAATCAACATTTTGGCGAGTTTCTTTCGTCATTTAAAACTCATTTTCATCTGAAAGGAATGAAAACAACTCAGGTACTAATTCAAACCCTACCTCCCCTTTTAAAAAGTTATATCGAGCCTTTATTTGACACAAATTTCAGTAAACATTGCTCTAACGTCTTATTTGACAGTTTAAGTAAGATTTAATAGTACCTTTTACATATTATGTTTTTCTTATAAATCGTTATAGAAATAATATATGTTAAACTTAGCGAGACGGAGTTTCGATTTCATATTAAAAAGGGGTGTATACCGTTATACTATAAAACTTTTGTTTCAACCATAAGCACTACGAACACTGTTCACCCATTATTTCCTTTGCTCCTTATTTAATTGACCAACAAACCATTGAGAATATGACATGTTGCGTAACTCTATTGTTAAAAACAAGCAGTAGTGTTACGATAATTGCGTTTACACTTCTATTAAACTTAGCAACTTAACTAGCAATACTTTCTTCAGTCGTATAGTATTCTCGGAATGTTTTTATACGAATTGCTATGGAAGCAGTATTTCCCTCGTGTGTTGAATTTTTCTTCAGTCTACCTAAATCTGAGAGAATGTAATTAAATTGAGTAAATAGTGAACAATTTAAAAGTATAACTTCAATTTTTTACTGTTCATCGCACATTGTTGCTATTATAAGGGGCAGTGTGAAAAGAAATAGACAGCAGAAGTTCAAAAATAATGGGCAGTGTTCGCTAAAAGTCCATCGGGATAACACAGACCTTAGCAAAACAATTCAAATAGGAATATTAAACTGGTGGAAATTATAAAAAATAAAATTACGTGGCTTTCTTGTGTATTCAAAGCTATTAACTAATTGTATTTGTACAAATGAAGCCCCTTTCATGCGCCAATGAAATGAGTGCTAATGATTGCTACTAAATTTCCCGGATTGTTTAAAAATCCGCAAAACGTAAAGGCTTTTCTCTTTTAATTAAAAAGGTTTATAAACGGTTTTTAAAATAAACAGTGGGTATAGGAGAACAGCGGGTAGTATGGCCCACTCAAGGAAAATTTAATATAAAATTTATATTTTTAGTAGGAATGAGCTATAATTGTTCAAAAATTTTTTTTCAACACTTTCCTTCATGTTGATTCTATTCAACAAATTTATCTTCTCTATGCAAATTACGTATGATAACTAATTTTTATGTCGATAATTTACAAAAATTTACATATGTCGTGTAGTATGGGCCACACTAAAAAGCACAAGGTTTAAAATAAAAACGAATATTTTTTTTTCCTACAAATGGATATATTTCGATTCTGTATCCAAATTACAATAATAGAAAGAAATTTTCTTACATTTCTATCGCTATTTTTTCTTTTTGCAGAATAATTTTAAGCGCACAGTATTGGTCAGAAGCAGCCATTTCAGACAGTTTATTTTTCAAAATGCTTGCAATTGAAATTAGCTTAGTTATATTAACATCCCGTTTTGAAGCAACACGAGGACTATTTTGGGACGCACCTTTTGAACCGCTGTCAGATGACGAGGATAGCGACTGAGCTGGCGACACCCTCCCCTCTCCAAACTTCCGCGCTACACCAGCGGGAGGGCGTTTGATCACTACATATGATTTAACGTGCAACAGGCCCCATATTCGGGGGAGGTTGGATGTTATTGGGTTTCGAGCCCGGAGCTCTCCGGCCCTAAAACTGTTGCCTTACCTCTAGCCCACCTCGTCCCCCTTTGCAGTTGCAAGTTTTCATTGCACACATCATCCACAAATCATTCTTTTCGACCCTGGGCTTCAGGATTTTTCTTCAACTTAGGCATTTTTTTGTAAAAAAGTATATTTTACACGCATGGCCCATACTACCCGACCGACATTAAAAAGAGAAACATGGTGATGGCTAAAGTCGGTTAAAGGTAGCAAGATGAAACTTTCACACCATAATCTAAATAATGTAAGCTAAATAATAACACTAGTTTCCTAATTTTATTCTTACCCGTAAAGGTGCAAGGAGTCGTCAGAAGTACATGAAGCAACCACTTATACGGTCACAAACAAGGAAAATTTCCTGAAGAGCGAAACAGAGCAGTTACGTCAACCAATATCTGCACATGCAGACGGATGCTATGGTTGTACTGTAGGCAAAATAATGGGTTGCTATCTACCGGCAGGTCCTAGAAATACTAGACGGCCCATACTATCGGCCGTTCCCCTATAGTGACATGAAAATATAACTTCGTTGAAATCCAGATCAGGAAATTCCATGCCTTTCGTTAAGTTGTGAACGAAGAAAATAGTATTCATAGGACGTTATTAGTGGAATATTTTTGAATTTCATATTTATATCAAAGTAAAAATATTTTCTTATAATACTTAAGAATTAGCTTTAAAAAATATAATTTTTAAAAAATTAAGGAATAAATTTCAAATTAGACAACATTTTAAAAGTGCCCATCTCCCTGTCTGCGCCTAAGGGAGGGATTAATCTCTCCAGCCCCTTTGTACAGCAGTGATCGAATTTCGGTAAGGCGTGGTTAGATGGTGTCTCTTATCCTTAGACTCTTCTTTCTTAAAACTTTGATTCGGCACCAGATTACCAGCTATGAAAAAGATAGTTAGTAAATTTTCTTTTTTCTCTTAATAATGACGTTAATTATAACGGTGGTTTATTTTCATTTATTTTATTTACGTATTCATTAGTGCCACGAGTCATTTCTGTTTACCATTTCATGCAGTGCTGAGGCTCTGGAATGCGAGTCGAGAAGCATGAAAGACTGCAGTATGTTGTTTTAATATGAAACAAGAAATGTATTCGTACCTCCTAGTCATAAATTTGCCGCGTTGAGTTAAATAATTCCAACTAGTTGAATGAAGAGCCAAAATTTTTCTTTCTAATAACGAAGGAAATCAGAAAGTGAAAATTGTAATAACCGGCTGAGTTTTCGGCGCATCATCTTCATTCTTTATAGCCTTTGGGGCCAAAAACCACAATTTTCACCTCCTATCTTCGAAGCAAAACGTGCTTTTTTGGCGTTCAATTTTGATTTTTTTTTTTATCTAGCAACCATCGAGAAGCAAAGCCAATCCATCACTATCTGCAGAAGCTCTTTCTGGAAACTCTGGGTATCATTTACTCAGCAGATTTCAGGCCATTTGGGTTTAGCAAAATATAAGGAAAAGTTCCACAGATGGAGTTTTCTTCTTGGGGAAAATTTTAAAAACTTTGTTTTGAGGCTGAAATGTTGAGAATGTGATTTTACTTTTTTTGTCTCGATAACTTTCAAGGGCAGAGAAATTCAGTTTTAAAATATTAAAGAACTTTTAAATGTTAAAAATTAAATGCTCTTGAAAAATACAGAACTGTTGAAAACTAAGCATTATAGTAATGGTGTGTTGAAAGTTAGATATTCAGTTTTGGAACAAAATGATAAAGAATATTTTCTTTCTTCTAAAATGTTTCAAAATGTTGAACTAAATGTTGCGCCTTCTACTAAATTCAACAAAAAACACTTATGAATACGAAGTACTACATATGCTATACATTCTCTACTAACAAACCCAAAAGTAATTGTAAGATTTCACTTCAAATGAAGCATTAGGGCTCGATGGACATCAGTAGATAGTAGTTTTTTTTTATTACGGATTGATAATTTTGGACAATTAAGGAGCAAATTAATGTTTGAATAAAAGGTATTTCCTTCATCTTATTTTTATAGCGACCCATTGCTATTTTAAGTTCCATGTCTAAGATTTATGAAAGTATAATCCATAAAAGGCTTTTCCACCAAGTTAAGAACCTAATTTCTTCATCTCAACATGGTTTTATTCCTAGACGTTCAACTGCCACTAATTTATTCTGCTTGACAAATAAGATTATTTCTTCATCTCAAATTGGCTCACAACTTGATGTTATTTACACCGACTTTTCGGAGACCTTTGACTCTATCGATTTTGGCATTCTTTTAAATAAGTTACATGGTCTTGGTTTTCATGTTAACCTGACGGATTGGATTCATTCTTATTTATGTAATAGGACAATCTGTTTATTTTAATAATACTGTTACACGTGAGTTCTCGGGAACTTCCGGTGTCCCACAGGGCTCTAATCTTGGACCTCTACTTTTTACTTTCTCGTATACGAAGTATACAAAGAGAAAGTATTGTTATCATCAAAAGATTCGAACTCGAGATTTTGACGAATCTCCACGTTTTAGTCCTCCCTGAGTCCGAAAAACAATTTTGAAAATTATGTCTGTCTGTGAACACGATAGCTCGAAAACTATCAGAGCAACGGTAATGAAATTTGGTATTTGATCTTTACACTTAATTTGTAGGTTTCTATCAAATTTTGGACAAAATCCGTCTACGGGAAGTCTGTCTGTCTTCCTGTCCGCGGTTATGTGGACACTATAACTCAAAAACTTGAATAGCTAGATGAATAAAATTTGGTACACAGTTTTATCATCATGAATGTAGGTCCTTATCAAAGTTTGGACGAAATCCGTCGAAGGGTTGATGGTCTGCCGGACTGCATAATCGCATACTTGTAAAAATTATATCTCCTAAAAACTGCTAACATTAATTATAGATCTTTGCCCAAATTTCGTTTCAATCGATTGAGAAAACGGCGTTCAAATTGCATATTCAATTTTTTTAATCCGATTCTCCATGCGCATGTTTACTAGTAGCAATCTCTGTGCACGCGGAAGGATTACGTCACTATGACCTTGAGCCGGAAAGAGTGGAAGTATGTGTTTATATGCGTTTTAATAGGTACGTATCTCTTTGAATTTGATTCTTTACCTAAATATTTCACAATCACTATAATCTAACAATGAAAAACTTCCTAATAGTCATTGCATTCCGGGTTACAGTAGGTTCGAATTTTTTTATCTACGCGGGGGGAGGGGAAACAGCAACTTTTTTGAGAAGTATACGAGAAAGTTTAGGGGACACCACTCCCGCTGGTCATTTTATTCATTAATGACTTTACTAGTGTTTTTAAGCACTCTGAGTGTCTTTTATTTGCTGACGACTTCAAAATGTTTAGTTCAACGAGTTCCAATCTAGATGCTGTCCTTTTGAAGAGTGATCTTGATTGTCTTTTTAAGTGGTGCATAGACAACAAGTTATACCTGAACATTGAAAAATGTAGTATTCTTAGTTATACTAGAAAAGCTCAGCCTTTGAATCATGTTTATAAAATTAATGATCTTGTTTTATCACGCTCAAATTCAGTCACAGATCTTGGTATCATCTTTGACACTAAACTTGATTTTACCAACACATTGATTCTATGGTCTCTAAGGCATATTGTAGGCTTGGAATTCTTAAACGCAAAACTAGGGAATTTTCGAGTGAAATTGCCCTGAAGGTTTTATACTACGCTCATGTACGATCCAGTCTGGAATATTGTAGTATTATTTGGGATCCTAAGTACCGTAATAAAATTGAAATTATTGAGCGAATTCAAACCAACTTCTTGCGATATTTACTTTACAAGAAAAATGGAATTTACTTACAAGATATATCTTCTTCATGTCTACGTGATATGTTTAATATGCATAGTTTGTGTTCCAGACCAGATGTTTCTTGTGTTCTTTTTTTCTATTACAAGGTTCTTAATGGTTCGATAAATACTGATATACTGACCTCTATAAATTTCGCTGTGCCTCTCAGATCTTTAAGAAACCAAAATTATTTTCCAAATGTTTATTCAAAATTTAATTATATTAACAGATTCTCTTTATATAAATTTATAAGACTTTTAACAGGATCTCTGATGAACTGGACGTTTATCATATGTCTCCTACTGTTTTTAAATCGAATTGTTTTCAACTTTTAAATACATGACCTGATTTCTTTTTCTGTGTTTTACGCTTGACTATACATATTAAGATTTTTATGCGTTTTTCTCATTTTTTTATTGATCTTGTGCTTGTGTGTGTTTGACTTTTTGACCCATGCTTTTTTAACGGTTTTTTGATTTAATGTTCTAAATTTTTTAAAACAATTGTGTGATTTTTTATAATTTTAATTTGACGGTATGCAACATGGACTTTTAGAACCTCAGTGTGTTTTAGTGCTTTTGTAATTGCTGTTTTCCTTTTAAAATATTTATGTGTTTACATTTTTATAATTAATGAGTTTTTGAGCTTTGAACAGTTGTATTCTCTGAAGTTACTTTTTTCTTTGTGCTTTATTTCACTTTGTGGCTTGTGTTCTTTGTATGTTTTTGATCATGCACTCTGTATATAGAGTCATCTCTTGTAATGTGCTCTCTTTGAATATAAAATTAAATAATATCATATGTATGAAATCAAATGGATGTGTTGAATTCCTGAAATTCTGCAGTTGATTGATTCATCCATAGATTATTCCAATATTCTTTTAATAAGGGTTCTTATCGCACGGACGACAATATTTAAAGGACTTCAAATACGCTAAATGTGTATCCTTATTTTAAACGTACCGATAATAAGTTTCTTCTGGTGTTTCGTAAATCTGCAGTATCTCGGTAAATTAAGTCTATTGTATTTTAATCGTATTAAAAGATAAAAATTTGACTTCTCGATAAAAATGTTGAAGGCTGAAGGTTATGTTTCCCATAAAACTATTTTCGAAGAATTTCCTTCTTAGGCTAATTTATCCTTCTATACATGTTACGCTCTTTAAAAAAGAAAAGGACAATGTCGGTCGTTCGCAATACAAATGCTAACACGTTCGGGTACAACTCAACTGTGAGATTAAAAGTTAAAATTTTTCTTAGGCTTAAGGAAAAGCTTATCAAGCTGAACTATTCGGTCATACAAAGCTATATTTGAGTTTTTAAATAACTTTTGTGTATTTCCTTGCAATCTCATCTAACGAAATGTCCAGGAATTCAAGAGGGAGTTGACGTTTGTTTCCACGTAAGGTTCCTTAGCAATAACAACTGTTGTTGTTGAGAGCCTGAAATAATTCGACATTTTTGAAATAACATATTAGAAATAACGATCAATATCAATGAATTAGAGGCTGGGACACAGGCATATGAATTTCTGCAGGTATATAAAAAGAAATATTGAGAAAAATTTCGGAAATCAAAAATAAAAAGGTAATCGGGTGTAACTCATGTACCAGATTAACGTGCCCCTCACGTACATCAAAGGAGCACTAGAGAAAAAAACACGATGTCCTAGTGAGAGTGGTAGGGACCAGGAAGCTACTAAAGATACCACACCTTTATCGGTAAAACCCGCACTTAGGCATAAAGAAATATGGGCGCTTCATTATGCAGATTACATGCGCCCGAAGGAAGGTTAAGCTTTCGCGGTAGTACCCACGGTGGGAAAAAAAAATTATGGATACTGGTCTAAATGCAAGACTTTTGTAAGAGATTATTTTTATTCCAATAGCTTTGCTAACTAAAAGATGTAAATGGCGATCATATCTATGTCTTATGAATAGAAGTTGAACTTGCGCGTTTTAAATCGTCAAAATGTTCACATTTAATTGATGTCAAAATGGAGCTCCAATTAGGCATCTCTCTCTTTCTTTGGAAGTCAAAGCAGAATAGGGCTTTAAGTAATTGCATCGGAAGCTGTTAATTTTTTGAAAAACAAATTAATCGAAGCTTCTGTGGACTTTAAATCTGTGAAGTTGAGACTTCATGTTGGTGTGATGTGAGTTTGAAACTTATGCAATGTTCTTCTTTTGACAATTACACATCTTTAACCCCCCCCCAAAAAAAAAAATCTTTTAGCATAGATTCTTTAATTAATAAATGAAACGTACGATTGATTTGATTTTTAATGTTTCTTCGCAATTCACACTCGAAAACCTTTTCCTTTCTGCTTGAATTCATAGAAACAGAATTTATTAAATTTCCAGAAAACCAGTGATCCACACGAAAACAATTGCTGAAGGTACGACACAAAAGCACCCTCTACTAAATTATAAAATATTCTTCATAATTTTACCAAGTTTTCTGATATTTAATAATCCTTAGATTGCTACTCTGAAAGATTATTTGGCTTATTAGCAGTCCCTGCCCTGGGTAAAGTGTGTACTGGGTGCATCAGAATTGATCGCTCAAATTTGTTGAAGAGGTAGGGAATAGCAAAAAACGATTTCATATAGAAAAATATGGCCGTAAACGATCGCATGACGTTGTAAAGGGCGTTTTGTATCCACAATTTCCGTTCCTACTGTTATTCGTCAAAAAAACGTGGTTTTAACATAACGAAGCTCCATCACATTACAGTGATGTTATGCGTGATTGCTTGAAAATTTAGGGCTCAATGGATTGGTCGCGGTGGGCCAACATCTTGGCTACCATGATAACTAGAATTATCTCCAATCGACTTCTTTGTCTGGAATACAATGAAAAACATGGCATACGAGACTCCTGTTGCCATAATATGGATCTCGTAGCACTTTTATCAGCTGCCGGCGGAAAAATCTGGGAAATGCCGGGCATTTTCTAGAAAGTCTGGCTCTCCATGCAACGACGTTGTCAGACATGTTTATAGCAAATGGTCGAAATGTCGAACACTTCTTGCAGCAGAGTACAGACGATGCGGAAATAAATGTATTTTTTTACTTACCACTGCCTTGTTCTGCTTCCTTTCCATCACAAACCGGGCAGATTTTGCCCTACTATATGACGCTTGCGCCTGTATCTTCCTGTGTGAAATCGTCTTCTTTTATTATTCTCTACATCTCCAGCAAATTTAATTTTGATACAACCTGTGTATACGAATCATCCCACACCAGGAGGCACACGAGTACGTGGACGAGGAGTCGCCGAATAAGTAAGCAGGTTTTCACTTCCCTGTTGCATATAGTAATGATGTGGATTCAGTTACTGCACTCCGATGACGGAACATGTTTCCTTCGGGAGGTGTTGGGGCGTGACTGGTGATGGCTATTAGGACTCTGACCTCAGTATCCAAGCTGTCGTGGCGGTCATTCTTCAATTGGCCTCGGATGCTTCAGCAGGGTGGGAGTAACTCGGTTTACAGTTACGGTATGTACGAAAATTAGAACGTACATAGGGAACATAGGGAAAGAATTTTGCATTGCTCGTGACTACGGAAAACTGACAGACTATAAAGGAGACTCTTAAAATTTTTTTTTAGAAACTCCCTATTATTTTTTTGTACAACTGCAATTCCAAAAATAACAAGTTGAAGGAAATTACATCTGCAATAAGCTGTTTTTATTCGCATGAATAAAATATGTTCCCATGATGAATAATTTACAAGCAATTTGATCCAAGAATATTTTACAATAGTGGTAATTCAGCCGTCGTGAATCAGGAATTAAACAACCCAACACCCTCGGTATTGTCAGAAAGTTGAATTCGATTCAAATTTGATTTCTCATCCGAATATCAAAGAAATAATTCATTCGTGAAAAATATTCATTTTCCTATTCGCGGTAGCTCGAGTGATGCGTCTGTAGTTCTATTGAATCCAAATGAAGTTGAGAATGCAGAAATATTTTTTTACTGAAACCACCCAATGCTGGCCTCCGGCGTTTGAGAAAAGAATGCAAATTAACGAAGTGAAGGCGATTCTGAAGATTTTCTTAATGCAGAGGTTAACGGGAACAGAAGACAATTCCAGAATCGTTTTTAATCTCTTTCCGAGTTTCTGTTTTAAATCTGGTGAGTCGCTTTATTTAGTTTGATTGTAGCAAGGAAACGAAAGTTTATTTGCTAATTTATTTATTTATTGGATGGATGGATTTGCAAAAAAGGAGTGGTGTGGAAGAAAGTTCTGGGGTTCGTCAGGGTGCTTGTGGATTTAATTGGGTTATCTTTTCGTCTTAACATTCTTCGTTAGTACTTAATATCCTTTCGAAAAAATACTTTAATATATTTTCTATAATACTTTGTACCTTGAAAGTTGTCGAAAAGTTTTAAGATTAAGCATGGTTTTAATGTATATTGTTCACTATTTTACTTTAAAGAAGATAAATATTATCCTAATAAAAGCATAATAATTTAAGAAATTTGAGTTTTTGATTCGACGAGAGTCGTTGCACTCTGGAAATCTATTACTTTGCAACGAAAGATTATTCAATTCCCCTTCCCCCCTCTTTTTTGTCTCATGACTAACTTTGTTAAGTGCATTTATAATTAATGCCGTTCCGGCCTAGGGAATAGAAATGACACTATCATTTCGAAAGCAAACTACCCAGAAGGAGTAAGAGGATCACATGGCAACTAAACCACCCTCCCCTTTGCAGATACCGTCACACCCCTAATAGTCGGAGAACCGGCAAACATCTTCCTCTCCTAGGCACAAGCACCAAAACCTCCACGACACGAGATTCACCTCAACCCTCTTTTAGAAAGTCCGCCAAGCCGTCAATTGTTTTTTTGTGCGAGCTTTTTTTTTGCTTCCTTTTATATAGCCTTTATTATAGTATTAATAATAATTCAATAAACTATTTTACATTCAAAAAACAGGAAAAGCCTTCATTTTACAGATCTCATATTCATTTCAGAAACCTGTCGATCAATCAAAAATCAGTTTAAAAACCAATCACCAATCGTGCTAATAACAAATTTTTAAGCGCATCAGTTTCATTCAAATATCTAAGGAACTACCTCAGATTCATGTATTAACATTCACGATGGTAAAAAAGCACCTTAAATGCAACACAGCAATAATCAAATTCTGAAAAGTATTTACAGTTTTTAAATTTGTCCTTAATTTAATTTTTCTTTTCACATACCAGTTTTGGTGTTCTTGTAGTTGTCATTTGCATCTTATCCGCCGAAATTTGACAAACATTTTTTTTCTTTACTACTAGATTCCTTTAAAGGACAGAATATGTTAAAAGCTTAACTCTAAAGCACAAGTTTTGCATAAAATATCATAAATCAATATGCGGTTTCAAGTGTGCTTCCCTACCTCGAAAAGTCTTTTTGTAATAAGTAAATGTAGGGTTTATATAGGCATTCAATTTGTATTAGCTGTTTCGTGGAGTCATATTTAAAATATTTTCAATTATAAGCATTTTCTAAAAAGAGTCGTGAAAATAGGCTTACTATCTCCGTTATTTAGACTTGAGAAATTTACATAATTTCACTTATTTATCTTTCATAGCATTAATTATAGATTATGAAGTAAATGTGAAGAACGAATTTTCTTGTCACTTTCAACAATGAATGTTTATCTGCTCATTCGATTATGCCCCATGTAGACCTACTTAGAAGTTTAGTATCACAACTACCACAGCCAATTCAAAAGAATATTTGCGTTGATACTTCCACTTTCTTAGGTTCTGGATATGATAGATTTTATCACACTTTTAAGAAAGAATACGAAAGAAACGATAATCAATTAAATCAACTAATCAAAAACTGTCGTGTCACACTTTCAAGATTTATTTAAAATTAATTTATTTACTAAGAAAAATAATAGTAATAATTCATTTCATTCTCAAAATTATTTAATTTACATAATGTTTATTTTAATTTAGCGTAACTTTGCATTGCAGAATTTTACTGTTAAAAGGCCGTGTGCTTACTCTTACTTACTACTTCTTTGTTCTAGGGTTATTGTAAAAGAATTAATTGTGGTTTAAGAAAAAAGGCTTGGAGCATAGTTTTCTTTTGGCGAGATAGGGTCGCCAAACGGTTGTATAAAGTGATATTTTTGGGATCAAAAAGGGGTTATTAGAGAGACAGTCAAAGAGATATAGACGGAGAGGGTGAGAAAGAGCCCTGGAGCCGAGATTTGGAATTAGCAGCGAAGAAGCTGCAAAATTATGCTAAAAAGGGAGAAAGGCTTCTCTTTAGTTGCAACTAAGTTGAAGAATTGAGCGCGGAAAAATCTCTGGTGAAGACGACGCTTGTCGGCTTGGGAAGCCCAGCTTTTTTATATTTTTTTGATTCAACGCTAAAAATTTATGGCTGGACTTGCTAGTGCCAACTTAGACATTACATTCTGGTTCGAAGCTGGGCTATAGGCCATGAGGCTTGAAATATCATTGATGTCTGGTTTGGCTGATGCGATATTAGATCCTGACACAGCATGCGTGTGGTGCGCCTAAGATGTAAAACGAAAATGCTAAATTGACTCGTATATTGAGTTCTGCTACTACATCATTTAGAGAGTGAACGATGAAGGTGAACTTGAATCAGCACACACCCTACCATTGAATTGTGCCGTGCCTGGCGCATTATCCTAGTGCATTCTGTGATTTTTTGGGCCACTAGACACAGCCCCGACAAAATGTACATCAGGAAACGTCCTCCTTCAGCTACCTCTGAGTGTTACCTAACCCCAGCAAATGGATAAGTACATTTTGTAATATTTTTTTGTATGCTCAGGCATTTAGAAAGGGATAATTTTCGGGATTAATTATCATTTTGCTTAATTCCAGAATTTTTTTAAAGTTTAGTATTGTAATAAGTGGTACTTCTTTACTGCCTTAAATTTTGTCACATGAGTGTTACTTTCTTAAGACCAGTTTTTTGAACATAAATTGTTATAGAGTTAAAATTTTAAAAAAATGAACTTTTAAAGAATTCCAAATAGTGCAGTTGTATTCATAAGATTAATTATAATGCTTTGATTTCATGTTTAAAATGCAAAGTTTTGATTGCAGAATATATTCACAGAGTTTAATTGTTAGATTGACTTTAAAAGTCATTGTTTTTCCTAGGTGCAAAAAAAATTAAGTTAAAAAAATGATAAAATTATTTTAACAGCTAAAGATTTGGGGTAACCATTTGTGTAAATTTTATGTGTGAGAGATCTAAGATTGCAACTGTTATTGAAATTTCGAAATCATATTTTGTTTGTTTTTCTATTAGAAATGGATTTTGATTAATTGCATTTTATTTAGTAAGTGTTTGTGTTGAGAGTATTTCATGTGTTGATATGCATAGGTGATTTGATGTGATATGTATTGATGACTTGATAACATTACACCCATTTGGCTATGTTAATTCACCCAACAAAATGTTTTGACAAGGATGTGTTGATTTAATTTCATTTGATATGTGCTTTTTATGGTGGCGCCCCTTTTTTCGAATTAAAATTTAACAAAACACAGCGTTTGCATATTCAAGATTTTTATAAAATTATTAGAACCTTGGGTATTTTAAAATAAATGTACTAAGAAAAATAAAGGATTAAATTGAAATTTTTATGGTATGATTAAATTGCAATTTTAATGATATGATAAAATTGCTTGTAGCAAATTAGGCTTAATGAATGACTGTTATTGTTGACAACAGCAGATCTAAATCTTGAAAACAAATGTTCATGAGTATTAATTACTAGAATCTCAGTAATTATTAATCAATATTATATTCAAAAAAATTAACAACATCACAAAACCTAACAGAACTCATTCAAAAAGGTGCCTTTAAAACATTAAAAAAGAAAACGAAGAATCTCGCCAAGAAGTACAGTTTATGGAATGAGGACCTCAGAGTAACCAGAAATAAGGTTAACAAACTTTTTAAAACTCTATTTTAGACACAAGACAGGAGGATTTGCTGCAGAAGAGGTCCAGAGATCGGAGATAGAAAAGAAAGGGCCAACTATAAAAGACTACTTCGTAACATAAAAAGAAAGGCCTGGGAATCATTATTTTCTTATCCATAATGAAAAGTTTGGTTTTTTATCCTAACTCGTATTCAACAGAGGTTCCGGTGAAAATTTCATTGGAGTTAATCCAAACAACTCGGTTAAAGATAAAATGAACTTTTTAATGGGAAATCTTTCTCCAGGTCCTACTCCTAGTGATAACATGGAATATAACCCAATTTTTGGCCCTGATGATCCCAGGAAGTTAGAAGATATTGAAATGATTTTTAATGCTCTGAAGGGTGGGAAAGCCCCGAGCCTGGATCGTATAGACTACAAGATGTGGAGAGCTGTCTTCAATCACGACAAAAATTTTATTCTTGACTTGATTAATACTTGTTTTAAGTTTAACTATTTTCCTGAACACCTTAGGAATGCTAAGGTCTTTTTCTTACTTAAAAGCGAAAAGGACCCCAAACCCTGGACTTCTTACCGGCCAGTCTGCCTACTCCCAACTTTGGGTAAAATTATCGAAAGGCTTTTCTTTCTACATCTCAACAAATGGTTAGATCGAAATAATACTATACATTCTCAACAATACGGCTTTAGAGAGGGTAAAAGCTGCGATCTAGTCATCTATGATCTAGCGGAGACAATTAAAGACCGTATGCTTTCAGGCCACTAAGCCCTCGTCTCCTTAGACATAAAATCAGCCTTCGATAATATGAATTGGCCGGTTTTTTTAAATAATATATTTGAACTTTATGGTTTTCCACCATTTTTAAAGAATTTTATCTACTTTTATCTTAAAGACACAAATAATTTTTTTTTATATAAATCATGTTTTAGAGATTTCTAGACCATACTACAGAGGCTGCCCACACGGGTCGGTGATCGCTTCAACATGGGATATTTACATTAACTCCATCTTTACAGAGAATAACCCTGAACTATATATCCAAGCATTCGCCGACAACTTGGCACAATTAATCAAAAAACGAACGGCCAGGGAACTGGCAAGTAAAACCAACTTAACCCTGGCTAATATCTCCATGAAACTCGAAAATTTACAACTTAGAATTTCCATAGAAAAGTGCAGGCGTTGGTGTATAGGAGAGTCGCCCCCCGAACATTCTCAAAAAGAAATTCCACGGTCCTTAATAGAAAGCCTACCTTCAAAATCAACAATCACTCAATTAAAGTATATGACAGCCTGAAGATTTTAGGGTTTACCATAGACAATAAACTCTCTTAGACCGACCACTTTTTAACCTTACATTCAAAAGCACTATTTTTATCTTCTAATTTTAGTAGCGTTTTGAAGTCTCATTGGTGTATGAATAGAAACATAATGAAAACTTGGTATTACACCGTCATCGAGAAGACCCTGCTATATGGTGCGAGTGTGTGGGACGAGGCTTTAACCAAATATCAAATCGACAGACTTCACAGCATCCAAAAAATCTTATTACTGAAATTTACTAGGACTTACAGAACCACATCTACAAACGTTCTCAATGTGCTCACAGGAATTCCTCCCCTTCATATTGTAGCCAGTGCCGATTTTCTCAAGTTCCGGATCTGGGCTAACCGAGTTAATGAGTACAATACAATTATTGACACAAATATCTTCTAAAAACACATTCAAATTAAAAAATATTTCATCTAACCTCAAACTTATACAGTTAAAAAACAATATCCCAAATGCTGATTACGAGATATGCGCGGACGGGTCCATAATCGAAAACGAGACTGGATTCGCCGTGTGTATTCTCAAAAACGACATAAACATTCAAAACCACTTATTCAAACTGAACACTTATAACTCTGTTTTTTAGGCGGAGTTTTCCGCAATAGATTCTGTGGCCGACTGGGCGGTCAAAGAAAATGCTAAGGTGAACTTACACGCTAAATTCAATTGAGCGATTTTTGGACTCCAAAAGGGAGCGAATGAAAAAATTCTCTTTTTCGATCTTTTAGTACGAAAAATCGCTCTTTAAAACACTTTTATCGCCGCAAACCAGTTCCCATTTCCTGTCCGTCAAAAAACAGATCACGGAATCGGAATTATCCTTCCTAGTTCAATCCTTTACGGAGTGTTTTCTAATTACTGTTTCTCTCACGAGGGGGTGTCTGAGAAATCATTGGTTAATATCATCACGTGACCTTTCCTTATCTCTGTTTCTACTAGACCCGACAACATCAGCCGACATTTTGTTTGATTTTAGCTCGCGTTCTTCATACACCTTAACAGATGAAGAGCCAAAAAAAGATTATTAAATCTTTTTAATTAACAACATCGATCCGGAAGGTGGATAGAAGCATTATGATGGGTAAGTAACCTTTACAAATTCTAAAATTGCACTTTAAAGGATTTCCTAGATCAGATATTTTTCTGACACGGCTTCACGCCAAATCCTTTATCGACTGTGTGCAAAGATTATTAGTAGCTTAACTTCACAATACACTTTGTGAATTCGTCATTATTTTAATATTTTTCTATTGGAAATTAATAATGAGTCTGATTTTCTAATATGGCAATAACCCCACTTACCGCGATTTTTTTTTTTTTTTTTTTT
>BGPR01000090.1:341069-356320 GCA_013235015.1 Araneus ventricosus | reverse complement strand
AATTAGCTTTTTCCATTTCTCTCGCATCTTCATACTTCCCTATAAGAATGTACTCTAGATGTTGAACTCGGTGCTGTAAGGTAAATATCTTTATATATTTTAAGAAATTTGATTTTTTTTATTGATTTTAGGCTATGCTATTTAATCGACACTGACATTTATAAAATGCATGGATGACTTGTTTCAAATGCCAAAAAGTTGTTACAGATAGATTCTCTGAGGAAGTAGATAGTAAGACTGAATAAATAAAATTGATTTTTTTCATTGTAGATTAGTAATGAATTTGCTTTAGAAAGTTATATAATGCATAACTTCTTTTCTAAATATGATTATATGAGAAATATAACTGTGTTTATGTGAACTAATTAAAAATTATCATATGTTTAGGAAAATCCATCTATTAGTGACATCCATCTATTTAATATAGCTGCAAATGCTTTGCAACTTATTCTAAAAAAATTGCACAATTTTTTATGAATAATTTTATTTCTCTCATTCATAAAGAATTAACTTTTGCTTTAGTTTAAAATTTTGCAAGCCATTGCTTGGTTACTAACTAAAGATTCTTACTGTAACTTTTATATAACAGGTATCTAAGGTTAACAGAGGTCCTATGATATACTTCAAAACAAAAAGCTAAATATTGTTTAAAAATTTGCAAATATGTGTGCGAAACAAATGGATGTGCGTCTCATCTTAAAAATGACAACAATCAATAGAATGGTGTGGGGAGTATGTGTCAAGACCTAATTCCATAATTTCTTCAAACAGTTTATTCAAAACCTTTTTTACTGTTCTGTATGTGAGAATAATTAAACTACTAGTTTGTAAAAGACATTTACAGCAAATTTTTAACTTTAAATGTTTATATGGAAACAAAAACTAATTGTTAAAAAATTCTGTTTGAACAATGTCCTTCATTATGTTGCAGAAATTTTTCTTTAATTAAATAATTTATTTAGCAGGTTTCAGGAAATCAGTGGTTCAAATTCCCCTCTTATGCCCTATTCAGATACATTGGGCTAAACATTTTTCAGTCATTATTGTTTAAAATGAATTATTTTAAAAGCTATGGTTAAATTATGCATTTAACTTTTTTTCTGTGGAATAAAAAAAATTCTTAACAATTTAAAAGGAATATTTTCAATATTTTTTCTAATTCAAATTCTTTTTTCGATTTATAGGTGAATGGTTGCTTAAAGAAGCAGTAGTCTTGCAAACCCAGCCCTGTATTTTGTCACTGGAGAAAAGTTCTAAAGTAGCCATTTTATAATTTTGGACAAAAATCCAGTTGAAGTTGGACAATGTGCATTAAAGACATTTGATGTAGTGAAATAAAAAATATTCTTAAGTGTTCAATATATTTAACTTCATGGATACTGCTATATATAAATTAAGCAGCACTGCCAAGAGTTCTGTCGAAAATATAGATGCCATTCTTTGCTGGACAGTGTTGTAAATTCTCTTTTCATTATGTGTATCCATTATGTAATCAAGGAAAACTACATAAATAACCAATTTTAGTTAGAATTTTACCAAAATGTAATCACAGTTGTTTTATATAGAAAAATGGATTTGTTTTGGGAAAGGTCCAAGATGAACATCTGCCATCTAGGCAAATATTATGACTCAGTTTTTTATGTGTGCAATGTATTTAAATAAATTTGACCAAAATATCTAGCTATTGGTCAAAAAATAAAGAGCTATGTTTGATTGTTAGTTTAGTGTGTAATATTTTTGTTTGGATTTTATCAAAATACCACGCCACTCACAGACAGCAATTGGTAGAAAATTGTAAGTTTTTCATTTTTTTGTAAGTAGTTTTCTAATGATTTGTGCAATTGAGTATAAATGTAGTTAAAAATTCAGACTGTTAATTTTAGGTATAAAGTTTGCAGATAAATATGTGTGTAATATTTTTATGAATGTCAAAAATTTTGCTTGGGGTGTGTAATCAAGAGTGTTTTTCGTAACATCTTTTTTTTTACTTATTTATGTTTTACCTGTATTTAAAACTGCCTTTACACCAATAACATTTACACACTCTAGTTGGTTACATTTTGCTTCCATGTAAATATAGTATAATAATTTTAAATTTAATTGTAACACATTTATATTCTTTCTTTTCAAATTTATTTTAAGCTTTTAATCCATGTGCAGTTCTGATTATCTTTATTGGGTACATATTACAATAAGTTTTTATTCTGTAATTTATCATCAGTTCGATTCTATATTTCATTAAGCATTTTTCTTCTTGGTTGTTATTGTAGGAAGTGTAATACTTGGTTGTACGTACTACAGTGAATTTATGTAAAAATGTATTTTTATGTTGTAATAAAAGTATAAAAATACTGTGCTGCTGTTATTTGTTACTTGAGTTATTATCTATAAATTAGCATTAACATTGTAGGATCATTTGGGTGTACAATGGGAAACATTCTGCAAAACTTTGACCTAATTCCCTTCTGAACATATCCTTGACATATATTATACTTGAATGCAAATTTTAAAATTCCTGAGACATTAAAAATAATAAGAGATATCTTCATCTTAAATCCTACATAGTTTTATGCCACTTTATTTTTTCGAAAATTATTTATCATTGTAGATTATCCATTCGAAAGTTCAGGAAGAAATTTAAAATAATAAAAATTATCTTTAACCAATGTATTAATCACACTTATTATATTTTTTATATATACATTTTTAGAATGTTAATGAGAATTTCTTAATCAATCTGGATTTCTTATAGAGATTTACTTTCCATTAAGATTATTAAAATTTTTAAATGTTTTGTCTCTTATTGATGTACCAATTACCTAACTGATCAGGTCATTTATAAGCATAAAACTAGTTATTATTATTATTATTAATTGTGCATTGGGATGAGTGTTTTTAGTTTTAATTTTTCCACTATTGGACATTAACATTGTAGGATCATTTGGGTGTACAATGGGAATTTTCCATTCTCTGCACTGTTACTCCTATAAGAATGTGGCTCCTAGATGTTGAACTCTGGTGCTGTAAGGTAAATATTACTTCCTAAGAAATTTGATTTTTTTTTATTGACTAGCTGCTTATCGAATCAGACACTCGGAGCATTTATAAAATGTGCATGGATGTTGACTTGTTTCAAATGCCAAAAGTTGTTAAGCAGATGATTCTGAGGAAGATAGTAAGATCTGAAATAAATTTAAAAATTGATTTTTTCAGCCATTGTAGATTAGTAATGAATCTTGTTTTTAGAAAGCAGTATAAATGGCAATCCTTTTCTAAAATACAGATTATATGAGAAATATAACTGTGTTTATGTGAACTATAACAAATTATGTTTTAGGAACGACCATTAGTGAGATCCATCTATTTAATATAGCTGCAACAAGCTTGTAACCACCAAAATTAAAGAATTCTTATGAATAATTTTATTTTCCTATCTATAAAGAATTAATTGCTTTGTAGAAGGAAAATTTTGTGCTTGGCTGTTTGCTACTAATTCAAAGATTCTTACTAAATTTTATATAACAGGTAATTCAAGGTTAACAGAGGTCCAAGTGATATATCAAAACAAAAGCTAAAGATTGGTTTAAAATTTGCAAATAGGAAAATAAAATGGATGTGCGTCTCATCTTAAAAAATGACAAATAATCAATAGAAATTTAGTGTGGGAGAGGCCGACTCTCCCATAATTCTTCCAAAATACACCAAACCTTTTTACCGTTCTATGTGAGAATAATTGAACTACTAGTTTGTAAAATATATTTACAGCAAATTTCTAATTGAATGTTTATATAAAACAAAATCTAATTGTTAAAATTCTGTTTGAAATAATGTCCTCTGCATTATAAGGTAGAAATTTTTCTTTAATTAAATTAATTTATTTAGGCAGGTTTGCGGAAAATCAGTGGTCTGTCTAAATCTCTCTTCATGCCCTATTCAGATACATTGGGCTAAACATTTTCAGTCATTAATGTTTCTTAAAATGAATCATTTTAAAGCTATATAAATTATGCATTTAACTTTTTTTTCTGTAATAAAAAAAATTTTAATAATTAAAAAAGGAATATTTCAACATTTTTCTAATCCAAATTCTTTTCAGATTTGACAGGTGAATGGGTTGCTTAAAGCAAGCAGTAGTCTCAAACCCAGCCCTGTATTTGTCTACTGAGAAAAGTCTCAGCAGCTTAGCCTTATAATTTTGGACAAAAAATCCAGTTGAAGCTGGATAAACGTGCATTGAAAAGAGATTTGATGAGGAATAAAAAAAAATATTCTAAGTGTTCAAGAGACAATCCCATGGATACTGCTATATAAATTGCTAGCACTGCCAAGAGTTCTGTCGAAATATAGATGCCATCTTTTATTGATGAAAATAAATTCTTTTCATTATGTGTATCCATTATGTAACTCAAGGAAAAACTATATTAACAACTAATCTTAGTTAGAACTCTAATAAAATGTGAATCACAGTTGTTTTATATAGAAAAATGACTTATTTGGGAAAGGTCCAGATGAACATTCATCTAAAATATTATGACCCGCTTTTATGTGTGCAATATTTGTTTAAATTTGACCAAAAAACATCCATTTCACACAAAAAACAAAGAGCTATGCTCTGATTGTTAGTTTAGTGTAAGATTTTGTTTTGATTTTATCAAAATACCACGCCACCTACAGACAGCAATTGCAGAAAACTGTAAGTCTTTTCATTGTAAGTAGTTTCTAATGATCTATAGTAAATTGAGTATAAAATGTAGTTAAAAACTAGACTGTTAATTTAGGTATTAAAGCTCCAGATAAATATGTGTACATTATTTTGAATCGCTGCACCTTGGTGGTTTGGGGTGTAATCAAGATGTTTTCGTAAGATCTCTTTTTTTTTGTAATTTATTTATGTCTACCCAGATTTAAAACTGCCTCATACCCAATACTAACATTTGCTACACCTAGAAGCTTACTAGCATCTTGGTTTCCCAAATATAGTAGTTATAAATAATTTTAAATTTAATTGTACCATTTATATCTTCTTCTTTTCTAAATTTATTCTGTGTTTTAATCCATGCAGTCTGATTATCTTTATTTCAAAATATAATAAGTTTTTATCTGCACTCCATCACTGTGTCTGATTCATATTTCATTACATTCTTTTCTTCTATTGTTTTATTGTAGGAAGTGTAATACTTGGTTAGTACGTACTACAGTGAATTTATGTAAAAAATGTATTTTATACAATAAAGCATAAAAAATACTCAGCTAAGTATTTGTTTGAGTTATTTATCTATAAATTAGGCATCTATGCGCATTATTTGTAATAATAAATGGAATAAAAAAACTTATATTCATTTTATATAAAAGCTATAAGTTAATTAATAGAGTAACTATTCTTCATGATTTGTTAAAGAAATAAAAGGATTTGAAGTATTATTTTGGCAGTCTCTCTGGTTTTAGAACTTGCAAAATATATATTATTATGTGTTTGCTAATCTATACTATTTTTATATTTATGTTCCAAGCTTGATGTTATTCTGTGTCGCAAAGAGCAATTAATTAGCCATTGCTTAAAGCTACATAAAAGTTTTGAGCAAAAAGACTGGTAATAACTTTTAATTGTTAATATAGAATTTTAATCCTGTGTTGCAAAAAAGAGTAGGTCTTATCGTTCTGAATTTTATAGCCTAGATAAAAGCATTCTGTTTAAAATTCCATCATTCTTTAGACATAAGAAATGTAATATACTGCCTTACAGATTCTTTTTTAGATATCTATTCCACTTTAAAACCAATTGGTATTTTTCTCTAATTAAAATAACTGTAAAAGTGTTTTAATAATGATATATTGCATTACATGAAAAGATGTCCTTGAGTAGGAGAGTTTGTGGAAACTAATATTAATAGTAGCCTTAACCAGGGAAATGCTTACAGCTCTGTAGCCATCCTCCTGTATTATATTTTTTGGTTGACTCATCTGTCAAGACTTACTTACCTGGAAAGCAAACCCAAAAGTCTTATAATTAATATTTTCTAAAAAAATTATATCTGTAAAAAGAATGAGTAAAATCATAGTAACGCTGTGTGTCGGATGTTGTTGTATTGATACAAATGGAAAACAAAATCTGCAATTTTAAAAGAATATGGCGGGAAAAGGCAGAATGAGAAATGTGATTTAGAGAATACAGTTAAATCTTCAAAAGAAAAAAAAATAGATATTATCAGTTTGTTTGATTTTGTAGGAAAATTGCTAAATAACAAAAAAAAATTGAATTGAAGACAAAAAAATGTAAATTTTAAAAAATCTATATATATTGAAAGAAAATAAAAGATTTTTTGCGGTTAATTTTATTAAATTGAATTGAAGAAAATGTAGTTTTTCTGTATTCAAAATCTGCAGAATATTGAGGGAAATATATAAGAAATCTTTTTTGTAGATTACATTGATATAAAATGCTGATTTTGCCAGTTCCAAAAAAATCTGTAGAATATATAGAGAAAATTTTATGTTGATTAAATTGAAGAAAAAAATATAGATTTCTTCTTAATCTCAAAAATCTGAAGAATATTTAAAAGAAAAGAGAAGAAAATTTTCACAGATTAAATTGATAAACTGCAGATTTTTTATTCTCAAAAAATCTGCAGAATCTTTCTACAGGTAACAGTAAAAAAAAAAATCTTGTGCTCTTTTTAGCTAAGATGAAAAAAATCTATTTTATTATAAAACTGTGCTATATAGGTTTGCAATTGTTCGATTATAGAAATCTTGTTGTACTGTACAGAATAATGCTGGTATTAAAAGAAGCTAACTTCAAAATTGTTTCTACTAGTTTTAAAATAGCAGAAGTGATGAAACTAAGGTAAAAGACTGTTTTATTTAGTAAAAAAAAAATCTCCTATAAGATAAAATAGAAGTGCATTTTATTTACCCTTGAAGGATGGGAGATATTTATCTTTCAATACCTTAAGGGTATGAAAGTCACTGTCCAAGTATTATTTTAAAATGTTTTCTTTAAACGTTCAGAAAAGTATTAATACCTTAATCAATATTAAAAAAAAGCATTTTAAAAGTTTATCATTTACAAACTGATCCAAAGGAGCTGGAATTAATAAACTATTTCAGAAAAAAAGAGCGTTTTTTCTTTAAGGCTCTGAAACGAAGTTATAAATCAATCAAAAAAAGGATCAGTCATAATGAAAATACTCTAAAAAAAAGAGCTGTTCCTTCATAAACGTCCCTTCTACATTAAAATTAATCCAACAAAAGAGCTGAAATCATTATTTAAAATACATTGTCACCTGTAAGGGGAGATTTTCTTTAATATCGCCCTTTAATGATTAAAACGATGAAAAGGAGCTGAAACTGTTCATAGTAAAAAAGGAGCGAAATCTGCCTCCACATCTTGCCTATGGAAGGATTTGTAAAACGCCTGTTAGACGATGCACTTACAGATGGAAGGGGAGCGAAATTCACCTCCATCGGAGCGGAATTTCTGCCTGCTCTGTTTAAGTGCAAGCATACTGGATAAAATGCTTACTATTTTCCGCTTACCTAAAACCACTATTGACAGATCAGGATTTTACAATAAGGTCAAATCCATTACTTATAAAAAACAAAAAAATTTGTGTTCTGTCTCAGGGTCAAAGTTTCCCGGGAATAATGGAAATGAATTGGCTGACTCAACAGTTATTGGAAAGTTGACCTTTTTCATCTCTGCACACTATTCCCACTTAAATCAAGAAACTATAAACAAATAGAGTGGAAATAATTATAGGCAAAAAAACCAGATTCAGAAAAGGCTGGGAATTAGGCGAGAAACTTTATAGAGTATGTCAAAATTTTAATCAATAACAATTTTAAATATATTTTCTCAGTGGGCACAACTTCCCTATTTTACCTAATTAAATGTTTCTTTTTTTAGTCTCCTCTAACTACAGCATTTCAAATTCTTGGCGCGACTGAAAAAATAAATGTAGAACGTTTCATGAAGGGCTGTCTGGCCTTGTGCCAATAAACCACCAACCAACTAACTAGAACCAACCAAATCCAAGAACACTAGCGTTTTAAACTTTCGATTCCCCATACTATACGTCTGCAGGCTGTGGTGGGTGGATGGGGACCATTATATCTTTACAAGCCCACTCACTCAAAGAGAACTCCATTTGATCAAACTAAGATGAAATATAAAAAAGCTTGGTTTGTTAATGTTCTAAATAAACAAAATAAAATAATAAAATGAAGCTTAGAACCAGTGGAATTGGGTTATTTGCGAAACGTGACCTGGAGAGACCCTGATTGATCTTAATTGTGCCTTTTGAGTCTTCTTTTTAACTTCTGATTTTGGCATGTGACTAAGTTTTTTACTCCTTTTATTCTACAGGTCATGGGCTTTTTATACTTGAGACCTTGAGATTGGATTTTACCTGGGCTTTTATTGTTTTCATTCTCTGACTCTAGACTGATCATTATGCTCCTTTTCTTTCTACTTGAGCCCATCAGCCTAATCTTTCTTTTGGACGTCTAGACTTTTAATAACTTTTGAGAGCATTTTATATTGTAATGTTTTAACTTTGACTTATTTTATACATGGATACAGTTAAAGTTATGATATAGAACAAGAAAATCTTGACAAGGATGCTTTTAAACTTCTAGATTTTAAAAAAGAGAGTACTTTTGAAAAGATATTAAAGAGATTTTAAGAGCTGTATTTTAAACCTACCTGGTCCTGGAATATAAAATACATAGGTACTTGTATGAAGCAAAGGTGAGAGATGGCTACTGGGATTGTTCATGAAATCACTCAGTAGCCTCCCTCTGCTTCATTACAGTTAAATCACCAATATAGAAGACCTACTGACTTTCTGTAGTTTACTATGTTACTTAAAGTACATCCTCTTTTAAAATCTCTCATTTTAGATTATACTTTAGCCTCAAGCTGCTGGGGGACGGAAAATAGGACTAGTTTTTTAACTCTGACTGCCTTTGTAAGGTATAATGATTCCACATGCAGACTTGGACTGTTGGTAGATTGACGGACTTCATCCTTCTACATTATAATCACTAAACATAAACCTTGAACTTTAATTGTATTGACTTATACATTATGGTTTTATCATGGATGTTTAGAGTGTTATAATGTGCTATTTGAGGTTTGGCTTTGTGTGGAGCTCTATTTGATGTTTTAATGTGTGTTTAATACTGTATCTTGTGGGTATGATATTTACTGGTTTAGCATATGAGAATCTCTGACTTGGAAACTTTTTGCCTTAAACCGATTGACTTTAAAGGATTGCCAAATGACGATATGTTACGGCTGTTTCGTATTTATATATAAATTACAATTGATAAACTTGGTATGCTTGTTCAGGATTAAAATATTTTGAAATAAAAATTATAATACAAAATCCTTCTATCGTTTTAAATTAAAAATGAGATTACCAATTGGCAAAATATTTTTGCAAAACGCAGAAAAACTAATTTTCTTCCGTAATATTTGTTATATAATGAATTCAAATCTTTTTTCAAAAACATCAATATAAGAAAGGTTTTAATTTTAATTTTTTTAACAATTATTCATTTCTTTTACTAATAAAACATGAAAATAAACTAACCAAAAGTTTTTCCTGGTATAAATTATGAATCTCTTGCTTTAAACTTTCAGTGGTACCTAGAATTGTTAGTGTTTTTTATTAGCCCTTCATGTGCATCTGTGTTCGTATACTAAAAAAGAATAATGCTACAAATTCAGTATAAAATTAATCTCCTGAAAAATTGCATTAAGTAAAATGAGGGAAAAATGTACAGAAACACAACTAGTGTAACTTGAAAAAGCTAATTAAAAAAAATCTAGTGTAAAATTATTTTGTTGATAACATTTCGTAAGCGATATCAATCCAACGAAAACGCCAAAATCTTGCTAAATTTTAATACCTGTTGACTTGTAAAGCTTGATACTGACCTTTCTTCTTGTTTTAAACCTCAGTGAACTTGAGATTACCAAAAGTTTCGTCGATCGAATTAAGGAAACCCACATAGAGACATACACCACAAAATATGTATACAAAACACATACAAACCGCAGCTTCCCGGGTAGATACCACTGAGCTTAAGCTTACAACAGATCTTACATTAACCTAATGAATGCCTTGTAAACATTTGGAGCTGCTTACCAAAATAAATATCATCTGCTTACAAAGCTTTATAACATTGCCTTGTTGAATTTGAGCGATTGATTCTATGTTTCTTTAGGTACTGCCAGACAACTCTTGAATCTTAATACTCAAAGTTATATTTTCAATTAAAATATTATTTATTTATTAGCCTTACGAAACAGGTAAATGGATATAGAGATATTAACTGCAAAGGATTTTTGATCTAATTATCAATAAGCTTTAGAATTCTTTAGAATCCAAGGAAAAATACAAACGATATTTTAAAAGAAACAGAAACATTTTAAGAAAATAATGTATAGTGAATTACACTGCTGCTCTAGCACTATATTAAATTTCATTTTATTTCTAGAATCTGTCTATGTATAACTAACGATAGATAATTTTCAAAGATATACCATTTCTGGAAGTTAGCCTTAAATATCAGACTCTTAGATTTGCCAAAATTTCTCTGGTTTAATTTTAAATAATTAAAATTTGAATTAAAATTGAAAAATGGCACCGAGGTAGCATTCCACCAGTGCATGTACCAAATTTGGTAGCCTAGGTCGATTCCATATTACCTAGACTGCCAATGACACAAGGCACACAGACATTCATCTTATTAGTATTAGAGATTGAAAATTTAATCTAAAGCCTGAAGGAAAATGTCAACATATAAATTGTACTACTAAAAGGTAACATTTTGAACTTCGTAAGATAGTATGGAAAGCAATTTTTTTTGGGGGGGGGGAGAATTTGTCTGAAACTTACAGCGAATAATGGTTTCAAGAATTTAATTATCCGACTGCTTAATTAACTCTGCGCTTTGGAAAAGTTCACAGGTGTCTTCCTTTGTCTTAATAAGTAAAAAAATGCATGAACAAGATGTGGGTTTAGGAAGAGAAGATGTGACCATGAATTTATTTGATGGTTAAGACTATTATGTAACACGGTCGGACAGTGTTATGAACTTTATGTTTATCGCGGCAGGAAACTCTAACACCCCTGCCCATGTGTGGTTTTAATGGTATTTCAACAGAGTACTGATTTTATATGCCAATTTATTTTAATTTTTGACTGCAAATTTTAATTTGGTGTGCATTTTAGAATTGTCACTTCTGTTAAATGTAAGCATGAGAGTCTATTAGTGTAACACTTTATAAGAAGCAAGTTATTGATTACTAATTTTCGTATGTACAAAAGAGAACATTTTATATAAAATATAGTCTTTGCTGTAACTACTGCCACTCTCATGTAGTCTGTACAGTTTCTTTATTTGACTTTATAATTAGGGGCGTCCAAGGCTGCAGCTGTGGGATCACAGCTCCCTCTCTGCCTGTGGCTGAGTAAACCCTGCAACAGGTATTGATCAAGAACGCTTAAAGTCGAGATTATGGATTTGAGCAGCTGCCTACAACGCCTGAACATTGAAGAAGTCCAGTCCTGCGCTTCTCCTGCACCATTTGTATTATATTTATCTTTTTTGAGTATATAAAAGTGAGCATTGATCGACTCTGTTCCGAAAGTAATATTTGCCTTTAATTTAAAACGGAAAATAAACTTTAGCCAAAAAAGTTCTTGTAAAATCTTTAAATATATGCCCTATGATTCTGTGGGATGACGGATTACGCCAGTAGACAAGAAATGGTATAGTTTTCGTACTTGAATAGAATGGAAGATTCCCTAATACAGGATTTGAGAAGAATCTCTGAACACCCAATAATATCTTCATGTAAGCAATTAATGCCGACGCCATTATTACGAAAAGTTTGACAGATTTGATATTCAATTGTCCTGTCAGTTTGGGATTTAAAAATATCGAATTGCTCAAAGCAAGATTTGGATTTAATTACTGCCGGTTCAGCTGGATAAAAGGCAGATTGTCTTGTTGAGCTTTTTAAGCCTAACGACTTTAATATAGAGCAAGTCTAATAAAAAACATCAAGCACCATGCCTATCACCCGTGGAAATAAATACCTGCCTCTAACTTGCTTACTATTGGGTCATAATTCCAAGGCTAGTGCATCTAGTCAGTTTTTTGTTATTCTTCTGGCACAAAATGTTCTGAGCAGAAGTAGACAAACTACCTCATTAAATCTGCAAGAAGGAGTCATGGATCCATTTGAGGCAGTTCTTAATGGCCCAGCAGGAAGGTCTTGTTTACTCCCACCATCCCGCTTGAGCTATGGGATTAAGATTTTCTTCTGACGTTTCTTTCCATAAGAATTTAGAGGTCAAAAACGCTATATCTCTAGAATTTCAGATCTTTAGATACACAATACAAAAAATATGGGATTTTAAAAAATAATACGCATAAGTATATCTATATATTTCCACCTTTTATTTCTTAAAGATCCTGACTACATAAGATTACTTAATTGCATACAATGTCTAGAGCTGAATTCTAGAGTTAAGGCAGATTCATAAAGTCTACTGTATGTTAGGAATAATACAATAGGAGTAATGGAATACATTATGAAAAAAGATAGAAAAACGAAATATTGTGAGGATGTAAGAAATCATTCTTCACCTATAAATGCTATTTTATGCCGATGTTCCAAATTTTATGGACCATAGATTTTGAATTGTAACTGTAATGACTGGGCAGTCCTGGCCTTATTACAAACTACATTCAAGCTTCCCACATAAGGTGTATTAGTGACAATCTCATCAAGCCCTTTCTCATACATGTATAGTCAGTGAGTTTAAAGGTGCTCAACTGAGATAAAATACCTAGGAGTGGCAATGGGAAAACCCAAAAGGGGAAAAAGATGACTTGTCGAATTGATAAACAGATGCAACACCGCAACATTGGTGTAGTTCAACCAACTGAATTCTATGAGAAGAAACAGAAAACTGGAAATGTGATCACATCAGGAATCATCAAAAAATTTATCCAGAGAGACCATCCAGTACAGCTCACAAGTTAGCAGCTATGTGTACTGGGTAATGGCACAAAAAAACACTGAAAGGAGAATTATATTGATTAATTTAAACGTTGCATTATAAAGTCTCATTAGAGAGGAAACTGAGTACTATCAATCTATTTATTTAGATAGAGCTTTCAGTGACCTTCTACTTACAAACTACAATAAAAAATGGGTTGAATTTTTTTATTTTTAACGAATAATAGCCTTAAATATCAATTAAATGACTGAAAAAAGAACAGCCTATAAGATAATAAAATGAAATTTTATTATTTAGGAAATCTCTTGGGGCGAATTACCCTGATGAAATTGGAATTGTAATCTCTTGTTTCTATAACTATTTTATGCTGAAAAATGATTGTTCTTGGGAGCTGAAAAGGCGCCCAGTTTGAATAAAGTTTACAAATTAATTTTAATATGCGATAAGAAGCAGAAAAAGAGAAGTTATATATAGAGATTAAACCTGGGAATTTCTAGGATAGAAAAATCAGCACCTATCACTTTATGCATCACCTTTATTTATAAGATATATATATGTGTAATACCACATCATGTCCAGCAATAAGATATCCTTTTAGCATGAAGGTCAACTGCCTTACTTATCTTCTGGAAGAATTCTTAAAGAATGCAGCTATAAAGAACTGCTGTATTCCCAACATCAGAGAACTTTATTATTTTGGAGATTCCAAACAAGGTACCTTTTGGATCTATCACTGGATTTTTTTCTTTTTGCTCTGTTTTGAAAAAGTTCCTCCCTTGAAACTCAAGGATAATTTCATCTGGTGCTGCAAGAAATATAGATGTAGAAAGATCATTTTCCTCCAAAGTTCGCACCAATGCAGGCTGAAGTGGATAAGCTCTGGCTTCCAGCTGGAATCTGAATCAATAAACTGATAAGGCGGATTCCTTTGCTATATAGATTTTACGCCTTTGAGAGGCGTAGACTTGGCTGTCGTGCCCAGAGTTCACAATACGCTGATGTTCTAGCTTCTACTCATTTCTTTTTTCTAAACAGAAAGAGTGATGATATCAGGCAACCGGGATGTATATCCAGTATCTTCTAGTAATCCCTCAGGTATCTTCACCATAACATTTCCTTTCATCTTCAGTCTATAGCATTTTTTTGTTAATTAGATGATTTTGGACTAAAGTAATTCTGGAATCTTGGCTTTTAGTAAGCATATAATTAATTTGCTTGTGGGCCTAATGGATCCTATAAAGTAACTATTTTACACAGCTAGATATCAATAATGAAAAGAATGTATAATCAATTAATGGTCCATCTTGGCTAAAGAAATGCGGTTACAGGAGTTAGTAATCATTTATTTTGCACCCAAATAAGCCCTCTGTAAATCTGCTCTAAATGGATTTTAAATGTCTATGTACATCATTACAGATAATTATTAAATAACCCATTATAAGCAAAAAGTATGTTTTGTAATTAACAAAGTTCTCCATCTTCAGATGGTGCTATACTCTACATAAGTGATGTCTAAAATATAAGGAAAATAACCGCAAGTAATTACTATGACGAGAAAGAAAATGCGTAAATATTGAGCAGATCTGGGCGTAAGGCAGCCAGGGAAGTGTTGTCTTATGACTGGTTGAACCTTTAACCACTAAGAAGAAAAGTGGCAACTAAGGACAAAATTTGAAAGTTTCAGGGCTGCTTATTACAAAAGGAGGATCCAAATTAATCCATTAGCTGAGTTTTGCTTGCTGTCATAGGCGGAATACTAATGTGCTGAAAAAAAATATTTATCCGATTCTCTGCACCAAAAGTAAACATTATAAGATATATTCGCTCTCTTTCTCTTCATAAACTCTTTCTTTTGAAACTATTAAAGAAATGATATTAAGGATAAGGAGCATCTTATGTATATATATGAAATATAAGGCATTATGGATGGCAGGAAATGATATAAGTTGATATATATATATACAATATTACAGTGAATCTCTTTAATAACTGTATACTTTGTGAGCAAACTCTTTTCTATCCTCGCAACTACAAAATAAGTTATAGACATTTTAAATGCGAACCAAATGGCGTTGCACCTTGACTGCTCATGTAAGACCTCGACTACCTTGGTACTCTAAATACTTCCTTATTTAGGAACTAGGGATATAAACTTTCTTTCCTGAACTATATAACTGAATAGTAAATACAACTGGAACGGAAGCACAG
>BGPR01000090.1:220288-340040 GCA_013235015.1 Araneus ventricosus | reverse complement strand
GGGCTAAACATTTTTCAGTCATTATTGTTTAAAATGAATTATTTTAAAAGCTATGGTTAAATTATGCATTTAACTTTTTTTCTGTGGAATAAAAAAAATTCTTAACAATTTAAAAGGAATATTTTCAATATTTTTTCTAATTCAAATTCTTTTTTCGATTTATAGGTGAATGGTTGCTTAAAGAAGCAGTAGTCTTGCAAACCCAGCCCTGTATTTTGTCACTGGAGAAAAGTTCTAAAGTAGCCATTTTATAATTTTGGACAAAAATCCAGTTGAAGTTGGACAATGTGCATTAAAGACATTTGATGTAGTGAAATAAAAAATATTCTTAAGTGTTCAATATATTTAACTTCATGGATACTGCTATATATAAATTAAGCAGCACTGCCAAGAGTTCTGTCGAAAATATAGATGCCATTCTTTGCTGGACAGTGTTGTAAATTCTCTTTTCATTATGTGTATCCATTATGTAATCAAGGAAAACTACATAAATAACCAATTTTAGTTAGAATTTTACCAAAATGTAATCACAGTTGTTTTATATAGAAAAATGGATTTGTTTTGGGAAAGGTCCAAGATGAACATCTGCCATCTAGGCAAATATTATGACTCAGTTTTTTATGTGTGCAATGTATTTAAATAAATTTGACCAAAATATCTAGCTATTGGTCAAAAAATAAAGAGCTATGTTTGATTGTTAGTTTAGTGTGTAATATTTTTGTTTGGATTTTATCAAAATACCACGCCACTCACAGACAGCAATTGGTAGAAAATTGTAAGTTTTTCATTTTTTTGTAAGTAGTTTTCTAATGATTTGTGCAATTGAGTATAAATGTAGTTAAAAATTCAGACTGTTAATTTTAGGTATAAAGTTTGCAGATAAATATGTGTGTAATATTTTTATGAATGTCAAAAATTTTGCTTGGGGTGTGTAATCAAGAGTGTTTTTCGTAACATCTTTTTTTTTACTTATTTATGTTTTACCTGTATTTAAAACTGCCTTTACACCAATAACATTTACACACTCTAGTTGGTTACATTTTGCTTCCATGTAAATATAGTATAATAATTTTAAATTTAATTGTAACACATTTATATTCTTTCTTTTCAAATTTATTTTAAGCTTTTAATCCATGTGCAGTTCTGATTATCTTTATTGGGTACATATTACAATAAGTTTTTATTCTGTAATTTATCATCAGTTCGATTCTATATTTCATTAAGCATTTTTCTTCTTGGTTGTTATTGTAGGAAGTGTAATACTTGGTTGTACGTACTACAGTGAATTTATGTAAAAATGTATTTTTATGTTGTAATAAAAGTATAAAAATACTGTGCTGCTGTTATTTGTTACTTGAGTTATTATCTATAAATTAGTATCTTATGTGCAGTATTATTTGTAATAATAAATGGAATAAAAAAAACTTATATTCATTTATAAAAGCATAAGTTACTGATTAGAGCAATTAATTTCTTATGATTTGTTAAAGAATAAAGATTTGAAGTAATATTTTGGCAGTTTCTCTTGTTTAGAACTTTGCAAAAATATATATTATTAGGTACGTATAATTATACTATTTTTATATTTATGTTCCAACATGTTATTCTGGTACTCATGCAAAGAGCACTAATTAGTTATTGTTAAAGTTATTAGTTAAAGTTTTGAGCAAAGATCATAATAACCTTTACTGTTAATATAATTTAACTTGTGTTGCAAAGAGTAGTTTTAATGTTTCTTAGAATTCTTATGCAGTTTTAGAAACAAAGTATTTTGTTAAAATTTCCAATATTCTTTTACATATAAGAAATGTAATATACCGTTTTAATAGATTTTTTAGGATATTCATTCCATTTTTTAAAAATTAAATTTCATATTTTTTCTTCATTTTAAATAACTGGTAAAAGTGTTTTTAATAATGTATATTGTACACATACAGTGATTCTGAGTAGGGAGAAAGCCAGGAAACTAATATAATTAGTAGCCTTAAATCAGGGAAATGTTTTTCACAGTTTCTGTAGCCACCCTCCTGTATTATATTTTTTAAGCTGACTCAGTCTGTCAAGACTTTACTACTCGGTGCAAACTCAAAAGCCTTATAATTAATATTTTCTAAAAATTATAATTCGTAAAAGAATGAGTAAAATTCATGCGAATAACGTGTGTTGTGTGCTTTAGATGTTGTTAAAGGATAAATGGAAAATAAAATTGCAATTTTAAAGAATATGGTGGAAAATATGTATTTAGAGAAATGCAGATTTAGAGAATACAGTTAAATCTTCAAAAAGAAAAAAAACAGATATTGGTCAAGTTTAATGATTTTGTGAAAATTGCTAAATAACTGCAAATTGAATTGAAGACAAAATGCAAATTCTTAAAAAAATCTACAGGATATTGAAAGAAAAAATAAAGATTTTTTTTGCATATTTTATTAAATTAAATTGAAGAAAAAATGCAGTTTTTTTCTGTATTCAAAAAATCTGCAGAATATTTAGAGGAAAATATAATAAGAAATTTTTTTGCAGATTACATTGAAGAAAAAATGCCGATTTTTTGCTGTCTTGCAAAAAATCTGCAGAATATATAGAGAAAAATTTTATGCCGATTAAATTGAAGAAAAAATACAGATTTCTTCTGTCTTCAAAAAATCTGAAGAATATTTAAAAGAAAAATATAAGAAGAAAATTTTCTGCAGATTAAATTGAAGAAAAACTGCAGATTTTTTTGTCTTCAAAAAATCTGCAGAAATCTTTCAAGAAAATTAAAAAAAAAAAAAAATTCTGCAGTTTTTTTTTAGCTGGGTTATTAAAAAATTATTTATTATAAACCGTGCTATATAGTTTACAATTGTTTCCATTATAGAAATCTGTTGTACTGTACAGAATAATGCTGGTATTGGGTACACCCCTAAATTGTTTCTTACTAGTTTTTAAAATAGCAGAAGTGATGAAACTAAGGTAAAAGACCGTTTTTGTTTAGTAAAAATCTTTACAAGGATAAAATAATAAGCAGCATTTTATTACCTCAAGGGAGATATTTATTCATAATGCTCTTTATAAGGTACAAAGTCACTGGTCTCGTTATTGCTTTAAAAAATGTTTTCTTTTAAATGTTCAGAAAAGGTTAATAATTAATCAATATTAAAAGCATTTTTAAAAAAGCTATCAGTTTACAAACTGATCCAAAAGGAGCGAAATTAATAAAACCATTTCCAGAAAAAGAGCGTTTTTCTTTTAAACGCTCTGAATGAAGTTACAAATCAATCAAAAAGGATCGAAATGAGTAATGAAAACATTTCCAAAAAAGAGCGTTCTTTCATAAACGCTCCCTTTCACATTAAAAATTAATCAACAAAGAGCGAAATCATTGCTTAAAATATTGCTCAAAAAGGAGCATTTCTTTTAACACGCTCCTTTTAATATTAAAAACTGATGGAAAAGGAGCGAAATCGTTCAATACAAAAAGGAGCGAAATTCGCTCCGAATATTTCGCTCCGCGGAAGGATTGTAAAACGCTCCGAAAGGACGATGCACTTTCAAGTACGGAAAGGAGCGAAAATTCGCTCCATCGGAGCGAATTTCGCTCGTTTCGTTTAAGCGTGTACATACTGACAGCTTTTCATTTATTTCCGCCATCAAAACCACTAATACCAGATCAGGATTTGCCAATAAGGTCAAATCCAATATTTATAAAACAAAAAAATTTGTGGGCCTAACCAGGGTCAAAGCTCATGTGGGAATACCCGGGAATGAATTGGCCGACCAACAGTTATTGGAAAGGATCTTTTCATTCCTGCACACTATTCCCACTTTAAACAACTTCTAAGAAACTTTATAAACAATGAGTGGAATAATTATAGGCAAACCTATGATTCAGTGTCGGGAATTAGGGCGAGAAACTTTATAGAGCATGTAAGCCCAAAATTTTTAATCAATAACAATTTTTAAATATATTTTCTCAGTGGGCACGGTCCCCTCCCATTTTACCATCAGCGTTTTTTTAGTTCTCTCAATTACAGCATTTTAAAATTTTTATGCGACTTGAAAACAACGAACGTTTGGCGCAGTATGGCCAAATTGGCCCTTGTGCCATTAAAACCACACCAACCAACCAACCAACCAACCAACCAACCATCAGCGTTTTAAACTTTTCGATTCCCCATATTATACGTCTGCAGGTCGGTGGGTGATGCGGACCATTATATCTTTACAAGCCCACTCACCAAAGAACTCCGCCTGATCAAACCGGCGGATGAATATAAAAAAGCTTGGTTTAATAATGTTCTAACAAACAAACAGGCTGTCACTAAAATGGAAGGTGCTTTCAGAACCAGTGGAATTATTTGCGAAACCGTGACCCGGGAGAGAGACCCCGATTGATTCTAATTGTGCCTTTTGAGTTCTTTTTAACTTTGACTTTTTACATGTGTGTGAGACTAAGTTTTTTACTCTTTTATTTCCTACAGGTTTGCTGGGCTTTTTATATTTGACATCTCCTTTGGAGATTGATTTTCGCGCATTCCGCTTTTATTGTTTTATTCTCTTGACTTCCAGACTGATTTGGCTGAGCAAGTCTTTTCTTTCATTGAGCCCTATCAATTAATCTTTCTTTTTGGACGTCTAGACTTTTATCAACTTTTGAGATATTTTTATATTGTACGTTTTTAACTTTTGACTTATTTTATACATTGGATAACACAGTTGTGTTAAGTGATACATCTAAGAAATCTTGATACAAGGATGCTTTTAAACTGAGATTTTAGGTACATGAGAGTACTTTTAAAACATATTAAAGATTTTAAGAGTTGTATTTTAAACCCACTCGGTCCTGAATATAAAATACATAGGCACTTTGAAGCAGTTGTTGGTGAGAGATGGTTGGTCAGATTGTTCATGAAATCACTCAGTAGCCTCTCTGCTTTGCTGCCACAGTTAAATTCATCATTGGAGAAGACCCACTGGATCTTTTTCAGAGAAGCCATTATAAACATTTAAGCATTAAATTTATCCTCTTTTAAAATCTCTATTTTTAGATTGACACTTTTAGCCCTCTGCTGCTGGGGACTTTACGAAATAGGACTTAGTTTTTTTAACTTGGATCGTTTTGTAAGGAAGGGTCGGATTCCGGACATGCAGACTTTGGACTGCTGGTGATTGACGGGACTTCATCCCCTTTCATATTATACTAAATATAAACCTTTGAACTTTTATCATATTGACTTATATTATTATGGTTTTTATTTATGTGATGTTTAGAGTGTTATAATGTGTTATCGAGTGTTTTGCTTTTGTGTGGAGTTTCATTTGATGTTTTTAATGTGTGTTTTAATACTGTATTTTGTGAAGTGATATTTACTGTTTTATATTATGAGAATTCTGGACTTAAACTTTTTTTATTTTAAACTGATTGACTTTAAATAGATTTCAATGGACGACATGTTACGGGTTGTTTCTATTTATATATGTACTACTAGCTGATAAACCAGGCGTTGCTCAGGATTAAAATACTTTTGAATAAAATATTATAATACACAAAATCCTTCTATCGTGTGAAACGTTTTTAAATTAAAATGAGATTATCAATTGAAGCAAACGATTTTTAAAAAACGCAGAAAACTAATTTTCTCCGTAATATTTGTTATATAAATAATTCAAATTTTTTTTCAAAAATACTGAAGTATAAGAAAGGTTTTAATGGACTTTTTGGGACAATTAATTACTTTTTGATTAATAAAAAACATGAAAATAAACCAAATCAAAAGTTTTTCCTGGTATAAATTGCGAATTTTCTGCTTTTAAACTTTTCTTTTAGTGTTTTCCAGAATTTCGTTAGTGTTTTTAGCAACAGTTCTTCGTATGTGCATCTGTGTTCGTATACACTAAAAAGAATAATGCTACAAATTGTGCATAAAATTAATTTTGAAAATTTTATTAAAATGAGGGGAAAAAATGTACAGAAACAAAATTAGTGTAACTGAAAAGCTAATTAAAAAAAATTTGGTGTAAAATTAGTTTTTGTTGGATAACATTTTCGTATGATATCGAACGAAAAACGCCAAAATCTTGCTAAATTTTTAATTACCTGTTGGACTTTGTAAAGTTGACATTGACCTTTTTCTTGTTTTTAAAACCTCATGTGCGGAATTTCTTCGAGATTGAACAAAAGCTGTCGATTTGAATTAAGGAACCCACATAGAGACATACACTGCATAAAAATATGTACAATAAACATACAAAACCCCAGCCTCCCAGATACCGAGTTTAAGCTACAACGACTTACATTAATCCAATGAATGCCTGTAAACGACATTTCTGGAGCGCGCTGTTGTCAAAAATGTATTTCATCTGCTTACAAAAGCTTTATAACCATTGCCTTTGTTGGAATTTGAGCGATTGACTTATGTTTTCTTTTAGGCATCGTTAAAACACAACTCTGAATCTCGTAATACTCAAAGTTATATATTTTCAATTAAAATATTACTTATTTATTATTTCGAAGAAAATGCAGGTAAACATGACAGGAGATATTAACTGCAGCGATTTTTTGATCTAATTAAATAAGCTTTAGAATTCTTTTAGAATCAAGGAAAACATTGCCAAACGATATTTGAAAAAAAGAAACAGAAACATCAGAAAATAATGGTAAAGTAATTACACCGTTGCCTAGCAACGGAGTATTATTAAATTTACTTTATTTCAGAATCGTCTGCGTATAATCAACGATAGACAATTTTCGTGCGATAATTACTTCGGAAGTTATTCTTGAAGAAATGACCTTAGACGGCCAAAATTTGCTTAATTTTTAAATAATTAAAATTTGAATTAAAAATTGAAAAAATGGCACCGAGGTGCACATTCCCACCTTCAAAAGTATACCTGTACCAAATTTGGTAGCTCTAGGTTCATCTGTCTGTTCTGTAGACCGCCAATGGACACACACAGACATTCATCTTTATTAGTATTAGAGATTGAAAATTTAATTAAAATTGAAGGAAAAATGTCACAGATATAAAATTGGTATCATTAAAAAGGTAATATTTTGAACTTTAAGATGGTATGAAAGTAATTTTTTTTTTGGGGGGGGGGGATAATTTGCTCCGAACTTACAGCGAAATAATGGTTTCGGTTAATTTCTAATTAACTGACTGTTTAATTAACTTCTGCGCTTTGAAAAGTTCATAGGTGTCTTCCCTTTGTCTTAATAAGTGTGCAAAGTTTGGTTGAAATCGGTGATGTGGTTTAGGAAGAGATGTGGACTTATGACTTTTATTTATATTAAGATTATTATGTAACACGACGATTGGGGTGTTGGTGAACTTTAAGTGTCGGTCGCGGCAGGCAGTCCCCAACACCCCCTGCCTGCTGTGTTTTTAATGTGGTAGTCAAATGAGTAATGATTTTATATGTCAATTTATTTTAATTTTTGACTTGCAAATTTTAATTTTGGTGTGTATTTTAGTAATTGTCACTTTCCTTGTTAATGTGTTGAGAGTCTATTAATGTACACCTTTATAATAGTTAAGTTACGGATTATCAATTTTCTGCATGTACAAAGAGAACATTTTGATATAAAATATATGTAGCCTTGCTAAATTACCGCCACTCTTTGGCGAAGTCTGTACAGTTTCTTTTATTTGACTTTATAATTAGGGGGCTGTCCTTGCGCTGCGCTGTGGGATTCGGCTTGTGCCCTCTCTGCTCATGAGTAAACCCGCAATAGGTATTGATCGTTGAACGCTTGGAAGTCGTGAGATTTAAGGATTGACAACGTCTACAACGCCGAACATTGAAGAAGTCCTGAACCTATGCTTCTCCTAATCGATTAGAAGACATTTATCTTTTTTGAGTATATGAGTATTGATCGACCTCAAAACCCAGTGCAATATATTTGTTTTAACCTTAAACGAAAATAAAACTTTAAAGCCAAAAGTTCCAGAAATTTTTGAAATAGCAGTCTTCACAGATTCTTTTGTGATGACGGGATTTACGCCATAGACAAGAAATGTAGACAGTTTCTTTTGTACTTGAATAGGTCGAATATTCTCCTTTAATACAGATTTATAGTTAATCTCTTGAATAATTCGGTCAATATCTTCTTGCTGTAAGCAATTAATGCCGACGCCATTATTACGAAGTTTTTTTTGACAGATTTGACATTTGAATTGTCCTGTCGAATAGCAGATTTTAAAATATTTAGAACGTCAGCAGACTTGGATTGACCATCAGTTTGTTCAGTTGGATAAAGTAAGATTGTCTTGTTTGTTTTAAGTCTAACGACTTTATTGACAGAGCGTTGTGTCTAATAAACATCGGGTCCATGCCTACTTCATCTGTAAAGGAATAATTCGTCGGAATTTGCTTACTGCTTGTCATAATTCGTTATTTAGTGTGGATCTATTGCTCTTTTTATAGTTATTCTTCGCAAAGTCGCAAATAAAACCTGAGCAGAAGTAGACAAATCACATTTCGAATAGTACAAATTCGTAATAGTTGAGTCAAGGGATTCATTTGAGGCAGTTCTTCTTAATGGCTCAGCAGGTTGTCTACTACTCCAACATTCCCGCTTGGAGTTACAAGATTAAGATTTTCTTCTGCGATCAAGCCTTTCTCCATAATATCTAGAATGTCGAAAACGCCATCTCTAATTTCCAGATCTTTTTGAGACATAATAATAACAAAATATGTAGATTTTAAAATAATACTAATAAGTATATTCAGAGACATATTTTAATTCCTTATTTCTTAAATATCCTGATCAAGTACAAGATTGCCTAATTGGCGCCATAATACAATGTCTTAGAGCTGTGAATTCCCTTTATAGTTATGAAAGGATTATAAAGTTCACTGGTATGGCGAGAATAATACCAGGAGTACGAATGTTATCATGAAAAGATAGAAAAAATCCAGAAATATTGTAGATAGACGTAAGAAAACTGTCTTCAAATTATAAAATGTCGCCAGTTTTGGCGCCGATGTCTCCAAATTTTTGAGTACCATCGGACCGATAGATTTTGAATTTGTAACTGGGTACTAGGACTTGGGGTCCTGGGCTCTGATACAACCTATGACTAAGCTCAATACAAGGTATTAAAAGACAATCACTTAAGCTCCTTCCTCACACATAGCATAGTCAGTGAGTTTAAAGGTGTAAAGCCCAACTGAGACAAAATTAGACTAGGAGTGGCAACGGGAAAACCCAAAGGGGAAAAAAGATGACTTTGTCGAACTGATAAATGAAGATGCAGTACCACCGGCAAATATTGGCAGTAGTTTTAAATCAACTGGAATTTATGATAGTGAAACAGAAAAACCGAAATGTGACTGCCATCAGGGAATCATCAAAATTTATCCAGACATATGATCCAGTATGCCTATGTTAACAGCTATGTGTATTGTGCATGTATACAAAATAATTGAAAGAGAATTATATTAGATTAATTAAACGTTACATTACAAGTCTGCTGAGAGAAACTGAGACACTATCAATCTATTGCTGAGATAGAGGTCAGTATCCCTCTTACTTACAACTACAATAAAAACGTTTAATTTTTTATTTTTAACCATAATACCAGCACTTAAATATCATTAAATGACGAAAGAACAGCCTAGATAATAAAATGAAATTTTCTTTATTATTTATAAATTTTCGGGGGCGACACCATTTACCCCGACGAAATTGGGAATTGTGCACTTTTGTTTATAAATTTATTTTTATGCTTAAAAAAATGATTGGTTTCTAGAGTTTTATATGCCAGTTTAAATGGTAAAGTTTACTAAACACTTTAATATATGACAATAGTATGAAAAAGAAAAAATATAGTTATATATATATAGCAGAAACATTTAAACTCAGAATAAATTTCTGAGATAGAAAAATCAGTACCCACTTACCCCTACGTACCTTTATTTATAATATATATATGTGTGTGTGCAATACCATGATTATGTCCTTGTACAATAAGATATCCTTTTAACATGAAGTTGCCTTAACCGCCTTAATATCTTCGAAGAATTTTAAATAATGCAGCTTATAAAGAATCGTCAGGTTCTGCAACATCAGATAACTCTTATTATTTTGAGATTCAAACAATAAAATTTTTTGGATTCATCACTGGATTTTTTTGTTTGTTTGAAAAGTTCTCCTTGAAACTTTAAGGATAATTTCATTCGAAAGGTATGAATATAGATGTGAAAGATCGGTTTTCCCTCCAAAGTCTGCACCAATGGCATGAAGTGATAAGTTTCGGCTTCAGTTGGAATCTGAATCAATAACCGATATGGATTCCTTTTTGTCATATAGATTTTACGCCTTTTGAGAGGCGTAGATTTGGCTACACAAAATTATTTCGTCGGCTGCTGACAGCGTTTCAGCTTTCATCATTTTTTTCAAACAGAAAGAGGATATCTATTGAAAATCGGGATGTATATTCAGTATCTTTCTAGTGCATCTCTAGGTATCTTTCTCATTCGATAACATTTCTTCGATCTTCTGCTCCATAGTTATTTTTTACATTAGATGATTTTTGACCAAAGTACTCTGTGAAATTTTGGCTTTTTAGTAAGCATATACTCAATTTGCTTGTGGCCTACTTGATCCATAACTATTGCCATTAGTGATATCAATAATGAAAAGAGATGGCATCGTATAATCAATTAATGGGTCCATCTTTTAGGCTAAAGAAATACACAGGAGTTAGCAATCATTTATTTTTAAGAATTCCGCAAAATAAGTCTTCTGTAACTGTTTCAAATGGATTTTAAATGTTCAGTGTAATATCATTAAGCAGATAATTACTAAATGGGTTCATTACAAGCAAAAGTATGTTTTACCAACAAAAGTTCTCCCATCTTCAGAGTGGTGCTATAACTTCATACAGTGATGTCTAAAATATAAGGAATAACCCAAGTAATTACCATATTTTGAGAAAGAAACAATGCGTAAATATATAAGATCTGTATGCAAGGCAGCCAGGGAAGAGTGTTGTTCCTATGACCGGTTGAACCTTTAACCACTACAGTCTGTGCGGCAACTAAGGACAAAATTTGAAAGTTTGTATGTTTATTACAAAGAGCATCCACCAATTCATTAGTTTAGCTTGTTGCTGTTTGTAAGGAATACTTACTGTGCTGAAAAAAAATATTTATCTGATTTCTGCACTAAAAAGTAAATATTACAGACATTACTTTTTTCTTCATAAACTTTTTTGAAACTATTAAGAAATGATATTAAGGATACATATCTTATGTATATATAAGGAATATAAGGTATTATGGACATATAAGGAATGATATAAGGATATATATAAGGATAAGGATACAGGACTAATAATCGTATTTTGTGAGCAAACTCTTTTTTTTCTATTCCTAACCAAAAATAAGTTATAGACATTTAAATGCGAAACTGTACCATGTTGCACCTTTGACTACCATGGTGTGTTGTTCCTTTGACCATTTGGTACTTCTAAATACTTCTTATTTAGGGGGAACTAGGGATATAAATTTTTCCTGAATTATATAATTGAATACAAATTGGTAGGCCAAATCAAAGTTTCAGTATAAAAAATTGTTTTATATTAAAGTATTGATTATCAATCCATATTTATTTTTAAAAAACTATACAAAATCTACAATAAGGACAGTTTTAGGATAATAATACAGTGTACTCCCGATTATCCGGGTTAATCACCGGGAGGGATCGCATGGACAATAGAAAAGTACGGATAATCCGAAAACTCCTTTTTATTAAAGAAAAAATCAACATCAGTACAAAAATATAAAAATTACTTACATTTGCAGGCTGTATAACATTATAACATCAAACTAGGAATTTTCCTTTTAACATTTACTGCTTAAAAAAATCTGTGATGCGTCTTTGCTTCTGCTCTTTGTTCATCTCTTGTCGTATATCGACACATATTTTACGAACCGCAGTAATGTCACCGTAATCAAATCCTCTTTGCCCATATAATCTAACAAAGTTTTCACGGATTGTTGAGCAGCAGAATGAGAAATTGTATTTTCCTCATTTAATACATCTTCTGCATCAGTACTAGCTGATTCTCCATTATCAAGTTTTTGAAGGATTTCTAATTTTTGTTTAACATTTAAAACGTTTCGTTTTCGATTCACACCATTCATTTTTACCAGTAAAAAATTTCACGCTACTAACTGACGATAAACAAGACACAAAAACTAAAGAAACACGTACGAAAGTGAAAGAGGGCGAAGAAGTTAAAGAATTACGTGTCAGGGAGAAGCGTGTTCATACGAGAATGAGCTTACAGGAAGTGGACGATTCATTTTTCGGAAGATTAGGGGTTGGACCGGTAGAGATTGCACGTGGAGGAAGAAAGCAAAAATCTATTCTTTAGCTTCCGCCGTCACGGCTCACTAGTTTCAAGGAATGAATCTCTCGATCGAACATCAACATCGATTTTACATGCATGATTAAGCGTAAAAATGTTTCTCTTTAAATTTTTTGTGAGTCCGAAATGAGCACGGAAAATCCGCAAACCGGATAATAGAGAATATACTGTACTAACAAGAAAAAATCAAGATGGGGATGCTGCACTTAAATTTGTGTAAGAAAAATGATGATAGATTTTTCAAGTTATGAAGTTGAATAAAGATGTCCATTAAATGGTAGCATAATGAAAAAGAAATTAAAACAAATTAAAGAAAATCAAAACTGTGGTTGAGGTTAAAATACAATGAAATTAACAATAAACGAATGAAAAAGAACGAGGAAGAATGCGATGGATGATTTCTTCAGAGGCCACCATCCATCCAGATTCAAAATTAGAATAGGTTTCCTGTCGACAGAAAATCTATTCTAATTTTGAATTTCTTTGTCTTAGCAATTTTTCCTGGATGCTGCAGCAATTTGAGCTCACCAGCAAAATTGCTTCTATTATTGTTCTTTTGTCTTTATTAGATATTTTTTCTATACTTATATCCAGTAGCATAATGAATATATTTTTAAATTAATGAAGTTTAAAAAAATATGAAATCTTGTAAATTACATGCTTTTATGTACAGAAACTTGAGATTTAATCAAAAATAATTATCTTATTAATGATGATTAATGATCAGAATTCTTATGATTAAGAGTTATTTTCTCATTAATGTTTTTTTTTTTCATAATAAGTGCAGGTCAAAGGTACAACACCCGCCGGTCAGAGGTACCACACAATGTTGCACCTTTGACCACCGTGTAGGTTTTCTTAAATAAATAATTAAAAAATGTTTAAATTGAAAATTTTGGCCTTTGAAAATATCTAACAAATCCAAAACAAATCATAGTTTAGGTTAGCACTCACAACAGAATAGTTAGCTTACAAATGAAGCGAATAAAAAATTAATATTGAAAATCGGTCAAAAGTACAACACTCTCCCCTACACTCATGAGAAAACTAGTTCACAGCAAAAATTTTGAATACCGTTCTGTTCTTAAAATAAACGTGATTGATATTAAAAACGGTTTGCTGTTGACGTATCCAATTCGGCACACCAGAAGGTTATCGAAAAATCGATTACAAAATTCCATCTTTACTAATCAAACTAAATGAAAGTTTATTAAAAGATACAAATCAACCTTATCCTACAAAGGGACTTGTACAAGTCATTGAAATTGATTTTTCTATTTATAGCATTCCGGTCTGCTTCCACTTCATGTCCACTTAAACTGATTCCAAAGAATCCTAATGATTCTAGTTATGGGGACATGAAGTGGTGTTATATGCTGAATGATAATTAATAATGATCACTCTCCTGATATGTTCAATTGCTCAATACAAAACACTGAAATGCTTGTAATGATATCCTTCTATATGCCGATACATCTACTCACTTCCTCTAGTTTGACTGTGAGATATATATATATATATATATATATATATATATATATAGCTGATGAGTAATACAATAAAGTGAAAATTTGGAAAGAAAGGATGCTATTGGATTGAAAGGATTTCTATGCAAACAATTCTGATAGCGGCGCTTACTATATACGTTAAAGGGAAAAATAATTACTAAGAATCTGATATATCTATTAAACATAGAATGTCACTGTATTGATTCTCTGGTATTGGTGCTTTATCTCACAATTCCGTTTCTAGTAAGTAGTCTTATTCGAAATAAATCATCTTCCCTTTTCTTCTGGTTTCTAAAATTGAATGTCTTCTTTTTTGTAGTTGAAAGAAAAGTGTTTTCTTCTTAAACATTTGCATGTATATGTGGTGCATTCACCTTTATAATGATAAGAAGTTCACAAGTTCAAGTAAATGGTAAATAAGCTCTAAGATACAACCTCAATCAGAGATGATGGTTTATCAAAATCTGATTCAAGCTGGCTCTTAATACTCTAAAGCGGGGTTTACAGGCGCCCAGTAATTAACCGCCAGTAAGTTGACGCATGCGCAGAATCATACAAGTTTTAACCGGAGAGATGCCGCGAGATCTATGTGATTATAGAGTTCAGTTTTTAACGCCAAAATAAATTCAATTTTTACTCCAAATTCTCCAAACGCATGCGCAGAATGAGAAAAAGACCGAAAAATGGAATTTAGCTGTTAGGTTCTGACAGAGACTTGCCGTGGCCCGGTTAAAACTTTTATGATTCTGCGCATGCGTCAACTTACTGGTGGATAATTACTGGAGGCGTGTAAACCCCGCTTAAGCCAGGGTTTCGCTCACTGTACACTCGATTCCACATGTACATTGAAAAAGAGCAATGAAATTTGTAAATGAAGCAAATTACTGATAAATAAAACATTTCATTTTATTTTATTGACCATGAAGCTTTGACTGAGGCATTGGAAGTCAGATAGAATTTTTGATTTATTTTAGCTTGCTAGCATAGAAGCATCTGTTCCATTAAAAACATACAATGCTAAACCTTTCACGAACCCTAGATTTTACCGTCCGATTCTATTTAGGAATCAACCTGTTTTTTGCAAGTGAATGGTCCTGAAAAACTCATACATGAGTAGAAAAATATTTTTTCCCGTCTACTTAAATTTCATATTTAATTATATCTGCAATACTCTTAAGATCTTCTGAAGCGTTTATTTCTTATTATTTTAATTTCAGATTTTTCTGGTTCAATATTTTGCATTTGAAATTTCGGAGTTAACAGAGTATTAACAATTCTGTACCCTTTACCAAGAACACTTTTTACAAGAAAAACACTTTTCTAGTCAAATGGATTTTATTTTTGGTTAAAAAAAAAAAAGTTGGTGCATTTTATAGATTCGCTAAATCCGTCGCTTGAACTAATCAACCTCACTAAAACAGGATAAGAGCCTGCTAAACATTTAATAACGATAAAAAATAATTATTTTTCATACCCTGAAAAGTATTGGCAATTAATAGAAGGAACATAATTAGTACCACAGCTTTAGATGACATTAATAAATTATGTTACTGCACTTAACAAAGTAAGCCTAAAAAGACGCTGTGATTTACTTGTTACGCATCAACCGTTAGAAGTCATTAGTTCATTTTTTTATTCTTATAATATATTGGCACTTTAAGGTCCGAAGCTGATGCAGGATTTCTCATCTGATAAGAGCGCCTTTTCCTTTCTTTCTGTCTTCTTTTTTTTGAAAGAACTTTTTTTTAATTATATGAAAAAATCCAAGAACATTGTAAGTCCGTTTAGCAATGAAAATAAAATAAAGGATGCGATAAAAAGTGATTTCACATGCTCTTTACCCAGTAAAAATCTGTGGCATAACACCGAGTCTGAAATTTTTGTTTTAAACAAACTACTCTACCAGCAAAAATTGAAATAGTTGTCATCATTCTTCAACACTGAAAATGTTAAAAATATATCTCGTATATTAATAAGAACATATAATTTCGTTGTAACTGTTCAGTAACTTCAAATTATATTTGAATAGTAATTCTTCCATTGCCAGAAAAACTTCCTAATGTTGATATGATGTGGATGTTTGGATCATGAACCGTTCCCTCATCACTTGATCATGGCTCAAAACTACGTGCGTCTCTAAAAGCCCTGCTGAAGCTACGAAATGGAATGTTAATACAGGATAAATCAAAATGAATACCCTGCTTTCAAGTATCTGCTGTGCCACAGGTAGTGGCTGTATTTATTTAAAAGATAATACTTCAAGAGGTAATATATTCAGGTTTTGAATGCAAATATCACAGATGGTCAATCTGCACTCACTTTGTTACCCACAACAAACTTTCCCATCAGAGATGGCTATGTTACGTGTAGAACTACCTCAATAATGTATAACTGCATCAGTAATGTATAACTACATGTCATTTGCTCTGTTTTTATTTAAAAGTTAACGTTTAACGGGAATATTTTTGTCCCGTAGTCCATTAGAACTGCTTATTATTAATAAAAATGCCATCTCTGTAACCACCTGCGAGAAGGGGTTCAAATATTTAAAATAAACCCTTACCAATATTAATAGATATATAATAAAAATTCTCTTACCAAAGCAAGTAGTTAGTCATGTAAACCTTTAAAAAGATTAGTATTAAAATGTAATTATCACTATTGGATGCTTAGTTATAAATCTCACCCACAAAATCACAGTATATTAAATAATCCTGATTAAAAATTATCGTATTAAATGCAAAATAATATACAAAATACAACAACCACACAATAGAGGTGAATAAAAGTTATAAAAAAATGACATATAAAATGCAGGATGAAATATTATTTACAATTAAAGTAGTTAGAATATTAAGATATTTAAAATAATTTGCATCAGGGACAAACCTTCAAATAAGATTCTCTAGAAGACCCGCCTTTCGCGCAAAACAACCCTCGAGGAGATCAGGTGAAGACATACGCCACAGCTGAAATACCAATAAAGCAAGCACGAAAAACATTTGAAAAAATTATGCAAGATATTCAAATAAAAACGAAATTCTAGAATGGCAAAGTCGTCCCATTTTGAGCAAGATTCCTGGAGCAACATTGCTGAGTTATATTCTAAAAAATCACATCGAAAAGCGATTCTGAAATGGAATTATATGCTGTATTAAACAAAAAGTAGTTTTTAGTTACGTTTGAATTATGGGCTATTCGAATCATTTAAGTTGTTAAAAACACCTGTTCTACAAGTCGAAAACAAAAACGTTGATTAAAACTTATAAACTACTGTTAAAAGTTAAAATGTGCAAAAAAGCTATCTTTATATGTCTTCTCTGTGCGATGAAATCACTGGCGCCTTTATTGCTCGGTTCAGGAACTTGGTAGGGCGGTAAACATAATTTTTTTTCAAGAACTGGCAAAGTTGCCCCGGTTTACGGTAATTAAAAGGTCGAGGAATAAAAACAGAGACAATCCCAGCACCTGCGTCTCCCATACCACACCCAACCAAACGCGGCCTCGAACCTATTGCCACTGTCCGGGGGTGACCAACGTGTCGTGTCTCTCTGCGGCAGGAAGTGTTTCTTCGAATGAGCACGGGCCTTTGTTAAATCGTATGATCGACGCATGTCTTATTGCGTACAAATATCCGCTCTACTCAAAAAGATTTTTTAACCTAGATAAAAAGAAACTCGTTCCTTTTCTTAAAAATTGAGAATCACTCACTTTCTTCTCTTTTTTTTTTTTTTTTGAAGTTAAAAAAGATATTTTTTAAAAATTCTAATGAGAGATTTTTAAAATTTCTCTGTAAGGAATAGAATCTTTGTTCTGAATGTAGTGGCGTTTTTTCGCTCAGGTGCTAGAGGCTCATGCCTGAAGATCCTGAGGAGGCCTTAAAATCTACTCGACATACATGGCACTATAAACAGACATGGAATTTATGACATTGGGTAGTAGGAGGTGTCTCAAATCAATTTTGTGCCTGTGGACGCATATTTCCAGAATCCGCCACTGTCTGAATGTATTGTATATAAACTGTTTTACTCATTCTGATTAAGAAGTCGAATTTACAGAATTCTACAAACTGTCGGCTGGTTCAAACTAATAATGATTTTTCTTGAAACTAAGCGAACATTTTTAGTAAAATAAAAGATGGGAGGACTAAAATTGGGAATTAATTTGTTAGGCCGAATTAAGCTGTCCTTCATTAAAGCGTAGAAAAGATTCAAGTCTGAGCTTCAGGCAGGTATAGCTAAATTACAAGAAACGCTTCAGGTTTATATCTAAGTAGTATCTTTTTCAATTTATCTCGTCAGAAAATACATTTTTGTTTAGTCGAATCCTATTCCAGCAAATCGAAATAATTTCATTTGTTTTTTTTTTAATTTTTTGCTTTGCGATTTTTCAATTGATCTTGTTGACTGCATGAATTGACTCTATTATTATTTTATAATAGAATCAATTCATACTCTCGTCAAATGCGCTGCGCCGATTTAATTTTATTATCCATTGCAAATCTTGCAGGAAGAATAACATTCAATAAGACATGAATAAATGACATATGCGGTTACGTTTATCATGCGACTGAGACCTCACGAGAATTCACTTCATTTAAATCAATATAAGAAAGTAATTTCACCTGACATCAAGATTTTTATTCAGATTGTTTCTCTCCCTTCTTTTCTTGAAAACTGTAGACAGATAAGTGTAGCAAGGTTTTCGGGTTTATTTCAAGACTTTGTCTTGTAAAGTGTTCAGGAACTTCAAAGATCACTTAAAGTAGTGTCAAAAAATGTTGTTTGCCCATTGAACTCCAAAAATGGAGAAAATCACAAGTGTTAGTAGTGGGTACACAGTTTGTTGAAAATACAATGCTAGTAAACTTTGAAAGAGAACTGATCAGATGTTGAAGGAGGAAAAAAACGCATGAGGTATAATTTTTTGCTCCTTGTTCTGGAAGAATGGAATCATGCCACAGCATAAGAATCAAACAACCGATTTCCAGTATCAATTTCAATTATTCCCATTTTTTTGTTGTTGTTCTCCCTTCGGCTATGAATTTGATTTTAGCAAGTGTTGAACCAATCGAATAAAGACAATTTGGTAGTGACTCCAAGTTATTCTGAAAACAAAACTATAGATAGGCCCAGTAGATACACAGTTTGATAAAAAGGAAAGAAACTTCTTGCTAGGCATTTTTAAAATTCTTTTCATCGTGATGAAAGAAATTTATTGACTTGTTTCTCTGTTTTTCTCTAACAACCTCATTGCCACTAATAAGCTTTCTCGGAATTAATGAGCAAAGTTATCACTCGCATATCCACTATTCCATGGACTCCATGAATAATACATGAATGTTGTTCGATAATTCATCTTTCTTAGCCTCCTTTCAGATGATTTTGATAGGGTAATGACGCAATTTTGCATAGATGATACTCATTCAAATGATGCCTTTTCTTCCTTGAAAAACAACGTTAATGCTCGGTGTCTATCTCTTTTAAAATGGGAGCTTTTGTCTTCCTTTATTATTATCTTTCAAGATATAAAACGCACAAATTATGAAAAGTTGATAATTTTTTTTGTCAGTTTTTCACGTAAAATGAGCATTTCAAACAATCTTTAAAACCCTTCAGTAATAAAACTTGATATTTTCTTTTGGCCAGACTGAAATTCATCAATATAAACATTGACAGAGATATATCAGAGGAAAAATATCCGTCTCTATTTTGGTCCGCCCTCAACCCCGAAAAAAAATTGATTTGATGGAGTGGGTTCGAACTTGGTCTTTCATTTTAATTCTAATAATTTTTGGAAATGAACTGTAAACAAGAAAACTGTGCTTCGGCAATCCACGAATTTTATGAGGATATATTTTGATAAACTCAATACCCTGAGGTTTATCTAATAGAATCTCAAATCAATCGATTGAAATAGAAATATTTTATACTAAATTCTGTTTCCGGTTTATTCCAAAAGATGGCACGTTAAACCAATATTTTTACTCGAAATGAATAAGAAACATACGTGGCCAATTTTAAACTTCATACTCCTGATTTAGATTTTGAGATAGTAAATCGAATTCTCTAATATATATAAGCGGTTTCTTAAAACGCGTGTCAAGTTCTCTTTGCGATGAAATTTCCAAAGTAAATGTCCGATACAAATATTTATCGTAATTAAGGAAGTATATAATAAGATCAATTGTAGCGCCAAGGTTCAGCATTGACTCTGAATCAAAAAGAGAAAATTAAAACTAATGACATGATCCAAGTCCTTTCGCTCACTCCACAGGCGTTTCAACTATTACTGAGGCCTCTTTTACATCAGAACAATAATTATTAATTAAAAACTTGCCATTGTCCTATATTTTTTTTCAGTTCTCTGCACATAAGTACGTTTTCGCTTGTAGAATTTGGCGTGAAACTTCAGTTTCTCTGGAACCCGTAATCAGGGGCGCATTAAAGGCACGAACCAGGAACCCCCAGATGAAAGGCAACCCCGAAAGGTAGAATTATTATTATTATTAATATAGCGATACTTTTACTTATTCTAGAAACTCGTATGCTTTCGTTCCTATCTTTTGAGGTTTTTAAGATAAATTCCGGTGTTGAAGTTGTGTATGAGAACTATTCCAAAAGGCACTAATCCTATAAGCAATCTACCTTATTGCAAAAAAACTGATTTGCCATGTGAAGACTTTGCATTTTAATCTTTCGCATTGTTCTCTGTTGTTGAAATACTCGAAACATCAGAATATTGTAATCCAGAAAGGAAATCTTTTCGACTGTCCACAATACCATTGTATCAGTTTTCAAAATAAAGCGGATATTTCCTCTAGTACTCCACAACGCAATTTGGAACGATGATTTTTTTTTCAGAATGCTACAAAAGGCAATATTAAAATTCAAATGTTTACTAAGCTCTCATAGTTAAAATTGTCAAACTGAAAAAATATCATACAGTATTTCACTCCCAAACTTAGAACATCTCTATTAAAGCACATAGGGGAAAGCAGGGTAAGCTTTTAGCCAGGGCCGGCTCCAGAGGGAGCCGAGCGTGTAGGCCGCCAATTCCTAATAATAAATTTGAAAATTCGCGCGCGTTATATGGCTACCGACTAGAACACAATAGAAAGGAAACCACTGGAATAAGAATCTAATAAGCCAGTGGTTAATAATTATAATTAAATCTTTTAGAATATGTACCAATATACGATATATACATGAGGAGGAGCTACAATTATTTCGCACAGGGTGCCAAATACTCTGGATCCGGCCCTGGTTTTAGCTTATAAAAGATAAATACAGACTTAAAAATTTCACACAATGTTTTTTTTAACTATGAATCAATAAATAGTGCTACAGGATTTTGTCTCTAATAATTTAAGTAAGAAAAATAAAACTAAAAAAAAGGAAAATTGCGTACTCTTGGCCTACACGGAGGGTAAGAGCACGCAGGTAGGGTGACTAAGAGCCCGCACCGCATCTAGTCTAACAATAGTTGCATATAAATACATAAGAGGCACAGCAATCCTCTAGCCACCACCCTTTGCATAATCCACATTGAAACCACCTTTCATGACAGAACTTCTCATATCCTTAGGAAATAATTAAGGTATCATCATCAGCCGAAACCATAGACTGAGACTTTCAATTTTTTTCGCAGGTTGCACTCGTTGATCCAGAATTCTCGCGTCACTTCCCTATTACTTACTCCTGCCGACCTCCAACTTGGGATTAACCTCTTCAGTTATTTCCATATGAGAGTTTTCTATCTGTTTTCCTTTTATAAGGCAGTATTTCCTAATAAATGAGTTTCTAAAACAAATTATAAAACATTACGGTATACTACAAGTTTGCGAGAAACAGTGAAATAGGCTGAGTATAATATTTTGTACAACTAAGACTTGAAAAACAGAATCGTGTCAAGATGAAACTATTTCGCAGTAAAATATTGCGTTTGTATTCCAATAAAATATAATAGCAGAGCTATTTATTTATATACAATTGTTTATTACCTTTACAAGGAAAAAAGGAAGTAAAAGTTAACGCTAGCTTAGAGAGTCTAAGAGTAAGTGAAAAAATGATGCGAACTCTTGGCCTCCTCTTTAGCCCTTGACTAAACCGTCGCTAGGTGCCAAAACACCATAGATAGATAAACTCAATTTACACCAACTTATAGCTAATGATGCGTAGCTTATAATACGTGCTTTAGCTTATGATACGTGTACTTTTTGCAGCAAACCAATGGTAATACGTCATATTTTAACACATTAGCAACACCTCTAAAAGGCCATAGTGGCTATTCTCTGCAGTTTTGTCAACAAGTTAAAATCGCCCTGCGTTTTCTTAGCCGCCAGTGTACCTTTACCCACCATTCCCCTATACTAAGCTGAGGTTTCAATATTTACCAATATATATATCACCTAAGTTATTCTGATATGGGTACAATAGAAAATTAAAATACTTAAAATAAAACTAATTTTTCCTATTTTATTTCACCCACACATTTAAAGAGTTTCAAACTCGCATTTTCGGCCGTTTCTCCTTATTTTCGTTCTTCTTTCTGTCGCAGAAGAGCATTTCTTTCCTAACTTTCGTGAACAACAAGAAGAAAAAATTCTTTTTTTCTTTGAATCCTCGACTCCCGAGGAGGGGTGTTGGGGCCTTAATGAGTTGCAACTCCTTCTTTTCGAAAAGCACGGAGATCCAAAAGAAGTTTCTCCTCCACAATAGAGAAGGTGCGATCGTCCTTTAGAAGCCTGTCTGTTTATTCGTAGAACATGAAAGAAAAATGGAATACAATGGCCTTTAAGAGAGTTTCTTTTCTGGGGGCGTCTTGAATTTTTGTGGATGGTAGGCGTTGCTTGACTCAGTTTGGAATATTCAAGGGAGTTACCGTGATGCAGGAAGTAATTAAGATGCACACATTGGAGGAAATTGACTTTCTTGGAAATTATGCTTTTCTTAATGTTTCGCACACTTCTGAAGTTTTGAAAGAATTGGAAAAACATTCTGAATCATATTGACACAAATAATGCTTTAAACTTATGTTGTCTTATCTAAAATTTTAAAATATTCGAGAAAATAATGTGCCATTCTTTCTTTCATCCCATTGAACTTTTCTCTAAACGGAATTGAAGATGCAATATTTAAGAATTTGACATTTTCTCAAGAGATGAATTTGAACTCTAGACCGCAATACTGCTTGTTCACGAGTTCGCAGAAAAACTAAAATAGCTTGTTTCAAAAAATTGTGGTAAAATAAATGAGAACAAAAAAATTTAATCAATTAAAAATAAATTTCAGTCCAACACATTTATTCGTTAACTTAAGGTTTGCCGCTTTTCCTATGTGTCAGCTATCTTCATTTGCTAGAAAGAAATGACTTTTTGTTAAATTGTTGAATAGAACTCAACTTCATTTATTTTTCTATTTTCACATTGCATTAATACCGGCTTTACCTTGATGTTTGCTTCAAAATGAGAACTCTAAACTAGAGTTCTCACGACTTAGAGTTTTTATAGGGTACCAGAAGAGTACCCGGCGTCGTTTTTTCAGGTCGAAATGTTTTCGATGACAGGAAACTGAAAAATATTTTATAAATAGCATAATGTTTATAAATGTGACTTTATCGCTGAATATTTCTCAAATTTTTTATGAGATGATTCATAAATCAATAACACTGAAAGTTTATTTCATTTATCATATATCATAGTATAAAGTATTACATATACTATTTCTTGCATTGTTAGCCAATATTTTGAGACATCTCATTATTTCAGAAACTCGAGTCATAAAATATTCATGCTAATTGGTCCATTTGTTAAATGTCTTTCATTGACTCACCTCCAACCAAACCATAAGAGCGCAAGATAGGTTGATTTCTCAATACAATGTTTTTTTGAACAATGTGGGGGCCATTTTTCAACTCAAATTTGAACAATTAAATTGTGTAAATCAACTAATGAAACATGTTTCACCAAAATTGCTCCATCCATTCAAAATAAATATTTCTATATGCCTTATCGGTAGTTACCATCCTAAAGGGTTGATTAAAAAATTTAACACATCCATATATTTAATTCGACGCGTTGACACCAGCGAGTTCATTTTTTACGTGTATTTATGAGACATTGACCCAACCTACACTGAAGGACTGGGTTAGGCCTTATTTACAACAACAATACTTCATGTCGGTTCAAGAGGAACATGCGTACCAAATTAATCGGATAATGAGGAACATGCTTAACAAGTTTCGTCAAATTCTCTCCAGCAGTATCGAATTTCGTATCAGTCTGCCTATGTCTTTGCTCCACCCTATCTCAGATATTGGATTAGTATTTATTTACCCCTAAAGTGCTTTTATTTGGCATATTAGGAACATGTGAATCAAGATTTATCAAATTTCATGTCAATCGTCCATCTGCCACATGCATTTAAAAGACTTTGTCCCACCCTAACCTCAGAGATTAGGTAAGCGTTTATTTACGCCAACAATATTTTTAGTTGGCAAATTAGAAATATATGTACCATAATTCATCAAAATTATCCTAGATATATCCAATAGCATGTCAAGGGTTGACATGTGTTTTGACGAATTTGCCCTACCATACGCTGAGAAATTATATTAGAGTTTATTTATCCCTACAGTACTTTTGTCAGCTTGTGAGAAACATACGTACCCTGTGTCATCAAAATTGTAAAAGCCATATCCATTTTATGCCACTCGGCACATTTGTTATATGTATATTAATGACTTTACCCCACCCAACCCTCAGGGAACGGGTTAGCATTTATTTACCTATAAAGTTTTTTTTTATCATCCTCTGAACAAAATATGTACCGAATTTCATCAAAATCGCCCTAGCCATATCCAGCAGCATGTCAATCGCCCCAAGAGTTTACGTGTATTTTGACGATTTTGCCCCACACTTCTCTGAGGAGTTGCATTAGCATTTATTTACCCGTACACTACTTTTAGTCAGGAATACATGTGCCCCGTATCATCAAAATTGTCCGAGTTATATGAAATTCCATACCCATCGGCATATTTATTAGATGAAAGGCTAGACCCCATACTACCCTGACTGATTGGATTAGCTTATTTGTTACATGTATTTTGGAGATCTTGCCCAATCCTACCCTGAGGGACTGGGTTAGAGTATATTTAACCCAATAGTACTTCAAATCGGCTAATGAAGAATATATGTACCAAGTTTCATCAAAATTGGTGCAGCTCTTCGGAAGTGATGCTGGAACAAACATATATACATACATACATACATATATACATGCGTTGAGTTTTTTATCTATGGAAAAAAAATTTACTTTAATTAAATTGTAGAACACTGTAAGTAGTGGTTTTACATTTTAAGGATGAAAGGCCTGAAATTCAATCGAATCTAATTAAATCGTATCAAACTTTTGAACATAAACAGTTGCAAATATGTATCCGCAATTAAATTAGTACTATGGAGCAGAGACAGCAATCATACTTATCATTCAATGTACTAGAAGACCATAGTTAATGAATAGTGTCTGTAGTGTCGTTTGTATGTTGGAAGTTTTAAATTCAATCAAAAAATCTGAAGTAGACAAAGAGAATGCAAAGTAGCCCTTAAACACTGACTGTCATGAAGCGGAATTAAGGACACATTAAACTATTTGTGACATTTCAAACAGTACCAATACTTTAAAGAATGTTATTCTACACCTACTTCAAAGATCCAAACAAAGATACTCTTGAAATGCCAATGGGTTGTTGTAATTCATATCACGCTCTCAAAAAAACACGTCTCCATTCACATCCATTGGGGGAGAAGAGAGTAACAAAAAGCTGCAACAAAGGGCTACATTCAGAGTTAACTCCCATAAGATAGAAATCACTGCTACATGTACTGCCGTCGAACTCTTCATTTTGCACGGGGATGTCAGGGGAAGAATGCATAACAGGTGCCCGAACAAAGATTTGTGGTAGATAAATTTCCCTGTCCTAAAGTTCTGGGGAAAAGAAGAGTCTTATACCCCCATTCAAGTTGCTTCTTTTGTCAGATTTCAGAAATAATGGTACCGCGGTGAGGATTTTTTTAGAGAACCGGGGGTTTTTTTTGTTTTGTTTTTTTCACGTGACCTACTCCTGGACTTCTAAAATTCGGTCACGCTAGCCATGTAGTACTGAAACGAAGGAGGCATTGCTGGAAGCTGTGTTAAAAGGGAGTTTATTCCTTTAATGAAATGTACAGAGATAAAGTTAATATCTCGTTGAACAGTTTAGTTTGAGAATTTTGAAAGAAGGCTTTCTGTAATGTGTTAACCGCTTAACTTAGAACCTCGCGAACTCGAAGCTCGTGCATCGAATTATCTTAGTCTTAAAACTAAAATTTAATCATTAATTAGCTTTATATTTTTACACAAAAAATACGTAGAATCTAAAAATTTCTCAAGTATTCTATGCCTTCTGAGATGAATGAAAACGGCATCCCCTTTCCAAAACAGAAGGGATCATCTTATTAGGTAGCAAAGAAAATGAAACTGTTAAGGGGGTTAACTGATTTTTGGAATTTTGTTGTAATTGCATCTGTAAGGACAGAAAAAAAATGGTAGCGGGGGGATGAATTTAAATTTTTATTGTTTGTCGACATTTTAAATCTTTTATTTTAAACTTGCAGTGGCTTTGCTATGTTAGATACATTTATTAATTTTAAATTAGTAGAGTATCTACAGATTTTTGATTGCCAATTCAAATAATTATACCTCTGTTACTTTTTCAATTCTAGCTGCCTTAGGCTACCAGCTTGATTATTTTGAAAATGATTAATCTCCAATTTGCTACATGAAAAATTAAGAGATTACGGTTTATATTTCAAATGATTATGAAATCTGTTTCATTTGAACTCAAGTTCAAAAAAAGTTGTTCTCTGTTTTTCTACAGAGTAACTTCAAAAGAGATTCGTCATTATTATTTTAATTACATTAAACCAACCTTAAGAGAACATGAGACGTTCTCGACAACAAAAAAAAGAAAAAAAAAGAGAGAGAGAGAGAAAAATTTGAGTTGTAAATAAAGGCGATTTTTTTCAAGTGAATATTATATCGGATATTAAATTAAGTATATAAGGAAAGAACGAGCTTCTTTAATTATAAAACAGCATAAAAATGTTTGTTTCTTAAAGTATTTGTTTTTAATAGCAAACCGAAATAGATAAACTTCAAGTTCATAACCACAAAACGGTACACTCAGGAAAAAGCAATTCTAAATGAAATCACAATAAAATTAGCATAATATGTGAGTGAAGATTCAGTAATTATGGTTTCAGTTATTAAAGTTTAACGTGATATTCGTACCTTTATTAAATGAAATGCAGCGTTCTAATTTAGCTACTTTATTTAACCCTTTATTTCCCGATGGTACTCAAAAGTGCCACTTTAATCATGCATGTATCTTCGTAATTTGACCGTTTTTTCTGACAGTATTCACATGAACACGAAAAATAAAGTTTCAAAAGCCAGCAGTAGATGGCAACTGAAGTCAGGAATTAAAATCTTTTTTTAATTATCAATTAAATTAATTAAGCTATTTTAATTAATTAAAAAAGTTTTACCCACTATCCTGGGATTATTCTGTACCAAAACTTATCTAATGATGCCAAAATAAGATTGAAAAGTTGCTGGTAAATTAATTTTCTAAATAAATGGTTAATTTGAACATAATATTTTTGAAACGTGAAAAATTATTTTCTTTAAATTCATTTTCAACAGAAAGAGTAAAAGTTTTAGTCAGTGTTCTATTCTCATTTGTTAACTTGGCAAAGATTGCGACTCCTAATTACTGAATTGTTTCCATATCTTTAATTTAATAAAAATAAGGTATTGAGTCCAAGAAATTTAAATTTTGTTTTAAAAATTCATATCTTAAACATTGCCGAAAAAGCATGCCTCATTTAATATCTTCAACACGATTATGAGGTAAAAGTAACAAGAAATTGAATCTGTTTAAATTTTATATTACAAACAACTGACCATATTTTGATGACAATCTATTTTGAAATACTTACTACTCGGTCCCCAGGTTCCTCATTAGCCGACATGAAGTTGTGTAGGGGTAAATAAGCTCTAACACAGTAACTCAGAGTAGGGTAGGGTAAAGTCACAAAATATATGCAACAAATACGCTGATTGACGATTGACGAATTTGATTAAAAGTGGTACACATGGTACTTCATTAAACGACTTGAATTACTGCAGGGGTAAATATATCATAAACCAATTCCTCACGGTACGGTGATGTAAAGTCTCCAAAATACATGTAACAAATAGGCCGATTGACGTGCTTGGCGATTTTGATGAAACTTGGTACTCATGTTTCTCATAAGCTGACTTGATGTAATGTAGAAGTAAATATGACGTCACCCAGTCCATCAGGGTAGAGTGAGGTAAAGACTCCAAAATGCATGTAAAACTTCAACGTATGTATATATGTTTGTTCAAGCATCACTTCCGAACGGCTGCACCAATTTTGATGAAACTTGGTACACATATTCTTCATTGGCCGGCTTAAAGTACTGGTGGGCTAAATATGCCCTAACCCAGTCCCACAGGGTAGGATGGGGCAAGGTCTCCAAAATACACGTAACAAATAAGCTAATCCAATATGTCAGGAGAGTATGGAGCCGAGCCTTTTAAACTCATTTGATAAATATGCCGATGGGTATGAAATTTCATATAACTGGGAATATTTTGAAGATATGGGCACATGTATTCCTCATAGGCTGATAAAAAGTAGTGTATGATAAATAAGCGCGAATCCAGCTCCTCAGAGACGTTTGTGGTAAAATCGTGGGAAAACATGCAAACTCTCGGACGTTTGACATGCAACTGGATATGGCTAGGAGGATTTTGATGAAATTCGGTACATATGTTTCTCAGAGGCTGATAAAAAAAACTCTATGGGTAAATAAATGCTAACACAGTCCCTGAGAGTTGGGTGGGGTAAACTCATTAAAATACATATAACAAATGGGGAGAGTGGCATAAAATCGATACGGCTGGGACAATATTGATGACACAGCGTACATATGTTTCTGACAGGCTGACAAAAGCATTGTAGGAGTAAATAAACTCTAATATAATTTCTCAGAGTATGGTGGGGCAAAATCGTAAAAATACATGTAAACCCCTGATCAGAGCAGATTGGCATGCTTTTGTATATGATTAGGGCGATTTATATGAATTTTGATGCATATGCTTCTAATTTATCGAATAAAAATATTTTAAGGGTAAAGAAACGCCAACCTAATTTCTGAGATCAGGGTGGAAAAAAGACGTTTAAATGCATACGGAAAATGGACAATTGACATGAAATTTGATACGGCTGGTACCATTTGATGAAATTTGATACACATGTTCCTCATAGAAGAAATAAAAAATTATCGGTAAATAAATATTCATCCAATACTTGAAGTAGGATGGACAAATGCCGATTGACACGAAACTGGATACTGCTGGAGCGATTTTGATGACACTTGGTAAGCATATTCTTCATTATCCGACATGAAGTTCTGTTAGGGTAAATAAGACTTAACACAGTTCTTTAGTGTAGGTTGGGGCAATGTCTCCGAAATAAACGTAAATGACTGAACGAAATGAAACATAACTAGCAGGTTTCAACCTATAGATCTAAAATATGGAGGGGTTAAATACTTTTTAATCAGCCCTTTAGGGTGGTAACTACCGATAAGACATGTGGAAATGTTTATTTAGAACATCCGGAGCAATTTTGGAGAATCATATTCATTAGCTGATTTAGACACTTTAATTGTTGAAATGTTAGTTGAAAAATAACTCCCACATTGTTCAACAACAAAAAGATGAAAAAAAAGAGATTGTATTGAGAAATGGGCCGGAGGTAAGTCATTGAAAGATAAATAGAATAATTCACATTAATGTTTTATGGCATCGGTTCCCAAATCAATAAGATGCCCCAAAACAATGGCTGACAATGCAAGAAATATATGTAATAATATATGCCATGACATATGATAAATAAAAGAATCTTTTTGTCCTATTAATTTATGAATCAATTCATAAAAAATTGAGAAATATTCCGGCAAATTTATAAAATATTGTTCAGCTTCCTCTATTCCCAAAGATTTTGACCTGATATAGACCGGGCAACGCCGGGCACTCTGCCAATATGTCAATAAATGCTAATATTAATGAGATTTTTAAAAGAAAATATGTTTTATAGATGGGTCAACGACGATGAGCCTAACTATACGCCTGATAACTACCTAATCGTAAGATTCCGAAGGTCGCCGGTTCAAGACATATGCCGCAAAAAACGGGCTATGCACGCAAAACTTTAGTATTTTAAATCTGCTAAAACCCTCTCGGTGTGATCATATTTCTAATCTAACAATGATTCAAAATTACGTATTTTTCTGTTACTTCCAAATAGCCCTCATGCATCTTCAAAGCACAGCATTAGTTTCGTTAAATTAAGCCACGCCGAGCCCGAAGTTCTTACCCAAGGCCAACACGTCCCGAATACGGGGCATAAATCTACTTAAAAAAAATTCGTTTCTTAAATTATATGTTTCAACTCCAAAGGGAGTAATAAAAACTCTCATTTAAGTATTAAATGTCATTTAGTAAATATTAATGTCATATGTGAAAGAGTTTACTGGTAGTTAACGTCTTACGGAATTAATCCCACACTGGCGTGCAAAAGTTAAGCATCAATGTAATTTTTAATCAGATAGCCATTAAATTTTAGAAAAGGGCTTGTTGAGTAGAAGAAAGGGGATTCGCATAAAAATATCAGGAAGACGGTGTGCATTCAGCTCGCGCAGTGCATAACTGCAAGCAAAAGGAGGCAAGATATTCGCTCCAAATTCAACTGAGTTCGTAATGCATTATGGCTAGAAGAAAGCATCTAGATGACTTTATGCTTGATAGAATCATCGGCAAGCTTGAGGAGAGACGCAGCGTGACGAGTGTAGCCCAAGAGTTTGGAATCGCCAAACGTACTTTTCACGAATTTGGGAAATTCTCCAAACCACAGGTACAACTGAAAGAAAGGTAGGTGATAGTCGGCTAAGAAAAACAACTCCACTGGATCACACATATAATATCGTCCTGCAGGCGATAAGGCTTCGATACCAGTCAGCGGGCAACAATGCTCAGCAGCTGCATATATATTGTGCTGGCTCTTTTGTACAGGTGGCGTGGTTTTGTGGATGAAAGGAACAAAGAGGGGGAGGGGAAAAATGTATTTTTATTAGTGGTATTGACTCAACTGCATGTGTATTTTATTCCTTTTTTGCATTGGATTTTTTAATTGACTTGACTATCTATATCCTGTTCCTCTCGTTTTGATCTTCCATTTCTTGATTTTATCCAATTCACTATATTTTAAATATCTATTGCTTGCTGTGTTATTTTTGCTTTACGGTGGTGTATAGTATCTTCTGGGCCATTGGGCGTTGTACATATGTATTTGTTTGTGTGGGTGTGTGTTTATTATGATTTTTTATTCCTTTTAATGTTAATTTTCTGTTTGTAATTCTTGACATCAGAGTGGGCTTGTTTGTCAATTAAATAAGTCTTTTTTTGTTTTTTTTTATCAAAAAATATCATATTGTTTACCCTTAATACCACCTATGTTCTGGCGATGCTTGTAAGCCTTTGCTGTTAAATAAATTCCGCTCAGGGAGGGCTAGGCGCCTGCTGCTCTTCCCCGGGGCTGGAATCTTGGTTCTCTCCCCGGCGACCTTTAAGGTCTTACACCCTTTCGGGTAGGCGGGTCACCACGGGATAGGTGCAAGTTGAGGTTCAGCAGCTGCATAAGACAACTGGATGACAACTGTCGCGGTTTAGTCATTTTTTCATTGCATTCCGTCTTCAGTCATGAAAGGGGACGGTCGCCCAAAAATTCGCTCTGTTGGAATTTATGGCTCATCTTATCAGACGGCTTTTACTAAGACTGATGAATCTGCTTCAACCACTGCTGTGGATGTTGACTCCCAGCTGTTGGGCTGGAAGTCAACTTTCTCTTATCAGCTCTCCTGTGTGTCCAATGGGCCCGATTATGATGTGCGCAAATCTGATATCTAAAGACATTCAGTGGAAAGAGCTGTATGCCAGACTCAGAAACTATATTGATCGAATTGACACTTTACATAAAAATGGCCAGGGGAATTCCCCAGATTGCATTAAACTCGCCATAGAAAGAAAGGAATGCCAAGATCGTATTGAGAGGCTTGAAGACGAAATATTGAGACTTGGGCTCTGCCCAAAAACTGATTGTAGCATTCACAAGAAACAGGTAAGGAGCACTTCCTCTCCTAAAGATGAATTCTAAATTGTCTCTCCTAGAAAAGCAGCAAAAATTAAAGATAAGGCTGAAAACCTGTAATTAACATTGAAAATAAGTTCCAAAATTTAATGGATATAGATAACGATGAAGAAAATAACCTGAAACCTGAAGAAATAAGAACTCAAATTCACGCAATAAATTTAAAACTTGATGCGAACTACAATCTTACATTACATGAAATCAATAAACTTTACCCTGATACTGAAAATAGACTCATTAACGGCTATAATAACATTCAAACAACTTCAATAGAAAATAGAAACAGCATAATTAATTACCTTAAGAAAAATTATAAAGAATTTGTACTATCTGAAGCCTTTGTTGATAGGCCGCTCAAAATTGTATTCAAAGGTCTCCCATTAGAGCAAGACAAAGAAGAAATTAAACAAATGCTTGAAAGCAAACTTTTTAAAATACTCAGAATTAGCCAGCTTAAAAACTACCGTTTAAAAACTTTACACACAATTTTTCGTGTTGAGGTAGCGAAAATCAAAAAGTATTCAAACATCTATAATCTTAAAGAAATCAAGCTCCTTAAAATTAAAAATGAAACTTACCGAAAGAGAAACCGTTCCACTATTTGTTACAATTGTTCTGGGTTTTATCATATTGCCAGAAACTGCCAATGCAAGACTAGATGTTTAAAGTGTGAAGGAAATCACGAAATCAAAATTTGTACAATTAGAACAAAAATAGATAAACCTAAATGCATTAACTGCAGGAAAAACCGAACACCTTGCCTCATGGCGAGGATGCCCAATGTACCCTAAAATTAATACCCCTAATAACCGTCAGCCTTACGCTCAAAAACTTAACAATAATCTTCTAAGACTCCCAATTCTAAACTCACGGAAAGACAAACTGAACCTGAAAACGCCAAGCTGAAAAAGTATGTGCTCGAAGTTCGAAAACTTATAAATGCTCTATAAATCATTAAAAAAACCCTTAATGAATTCCCAAACCTTATAGAAGTTATTAAAAAACTTGTAAACTGTAACGACAAGCAGGAAAAATTCAATATTCTCATGAAAATCTTTAATTAAAAAGTGCTCCTTGCCATTTTCATGACATGACAATCACTCACCAAGTCTCCGCCAGGCTCTACCCCCCACCAAGGCCTCACTCTGATTGGCTCTCCATCTAGCCATATTCAAGGACTCCTCACTGCGTATTAGTATTTTTTTTTCTTCTTCCCCATTTTAAAAAGTTCTGAATCCTAATGCTATAAATGTTACTGTCATGCTGAGAAGAGGTACTATGCACCGGGACTCTGTCTGGTTATATAATCTTTGTTGTTGTGCCAGTTCCTTCCCAGCTCTTGCCTTCGACGCAGCACCAGAAGCCTTTTCTAGTCCATGCCGATTTATTGCAAAGCCAAGCAATAGCAAGACCTAGCTGGACCGGAGATAAGACCCCTTCCGGGGGCTAGGCACCCCAGAAACCCTCTTCTCAGTGTTGCGGTTTAGTGTGGCCAGACGGCTTCACAAATGCGGTCATTGCGCCTGCCGCCTTGAATGCTGCATCCATTGACAAAATGCCAGTCGGAGCTGCGTTTACACTGGTGTAAGGAAAGTAGCGACTGGACATCTCATCAATGGAGCAACGTCCTCTTAACAAATGAGAGTCGTTTCAGTGTCACAAGCGATTCTCAACACCAATCATCGATATGGAGAGAAGTAGTGACACGATTTTAATTCTCTAGTATGAGGGAAAGGGACGGCGGTCCTGGCGTGTTCGTCTGAGGAGAGATTATGATGAGGGCTCGGACTGAGCTGTAATTTATGACGGAAGTTCTGTTACTTTATATAGCTGTTGTCGGGAAAGTGATCTTCCTCCCCCCCTGCGTTTGTTCAGGGTGACATTGCTACAGGCTGGTTTTTATTGACGATAACACCAGGTCACATGATACTCGTGTCTTGAGGAGATTCTAGAAAGTTAAAATATTACTAGAATGGATTGTCCAGCTTACTCCCATGATTTGAATTCCATACAAAATGTGTGGGATGCTTTAGGGAAACGACTATTCCCACGTTTATTTTCCCTGGAAAACAATGGAGAACAATTACGAATAACACCCAACAACTGAAACTGGTGCTCATTGAGGAATGGTCAGTATTATCTCAACAACTGTCGAATGATACGGTACTGAGTGCGGAGATACAACAAGAGATCTGTTTATTTTACTGCCTCTTGGGCAGATGATCATTGTAACAACCTTACTCTTTCGATGAAAACTTTTTTGTTTGCTTCCTTATTGTATATTTTCTGTTCGCTTTCTTCACCCCTAGAGTAAAATATACTGTCTCTTTATTCTGAATTTCATGTCTCTCAGGTGATTTCTTGTGGAACTACTGGAAATAACAGTCGTTGTTTAACTTTTGCACACCAGTGTATTTTGTAGATAAGAATATTGTTCAGTTTTTAAGATAAGCATACAAGAATAGAAAAAAAGTATCGAAGTTTCTGATGCATACAATATAATCCATAGTATGGATCAGATATGTAGATTTAAGAAAATTTTTGCAATATTAAATTTTGTTTAATTATGCCTGGAATGGTAACGTTACTTCGCAGACTTCGCCGCTTGAATGGGAAAAGGAATCAATTTGATTTATCGTTACAATTCCAGGGTAAATGATATAAAAAATCTAAGTTTTTATACAAATAGCGAGAGTATAAAATTAAAATAATAATAATAATTTGAGTTTTTTCGCTGCTAAATAGGGTATGGATCCTGATGCCATCTCGGATTCCATAAAGGATTTTGGTCTCAACAATTCAAACAGCAAGCTCTTCTGTTATATACTCCAGCCTTAATAAGACAATACACTGTCTGATCAAAAGTATTCGGACACTTTCGGATTTTCATATTTTTTAGAATTTCTCCGGAAAGGCTAAACCAACTGCTCTTGAACTTTGACCATGTAAAGAATAGACTCTAACTCACAATTTACGGTGAAGATTCGGTCACGAGGACAATTAGGGGCCACCAAAGAGGGATGAAAGCGAAAATGGAGTTTGACCCATCCTGTTTCACAGAAAGCTGATAACGATATGTAACTTTCATAAATGGGTATGTTTGATGTGCATAATATTTACCTGCATTTTCGTGAACACGCATAAATATTCGGGAAGATATAAAGGTTTTCTTAAAAAAATGCCAAATTTTCCCGCCTGTTTTTTGCTTATAACATGCAGAATTTTCTGTTATATTATACGAAACTTTCAGAAAATATTACAATATGTTAGAGACGCATTGTGTAAAAATTTGGGAAAAAATTTGAATATTAGAGAAAATATGAGTAGTTGTATTAAATAATATTTCAATGCGCATACGCTAGACATAGCATAGTTTTTCTTTCATAACTTCAAAGCCATATATGTAGGGAGACTTATGTAAAAAATACAGTCAAATATCATTAATATTTAGAAAGATATCAGCATTGCAGTGAGCAGAATTTTTGCTTCCTCTAAGAGAAACAAAACGATGAGGGTTTTCCCACAAATTGATATTCTTAGACATGAATTTTCGAATAATTTTATAGGATTGAATAAAGATTGAATATGCTGAATACCCAGGCATACTTATAAATAAAATTCATAATTTAAATTGCAGTTCGATGATTACTATCTGAAGATTCAAGTTTAAAAAATATCAATTTGTAGATAAACCTTCATCAATTTGTTTCTCTTAGAAAGAAGCAGAAATTCTGTTCACTGCAATGCCGATATCTTTCAAAATGTTAATGGTATTTGACTGGAATTTTTATATAAGTTGTACTACATATCTGACTTTGAAGCTGTGAAAGAAAATTTACGCTATATCTTGCACATGCGCAGTAAAAAATTATTTACTACAAATACTCATATTTTCTTTAATATTCAAAGTATTTATTCAAAATTTTTATACAATGCTGCTCTAACATATTGTCACTTTTTCTGTTAGTTTCGTTTAATTTGGTGAAAAACTCTGCATGTTACGAGCAAAAAACAGGTTGGAAAATTTCGGATTTTTTAAGAAAACCTCAATATCTTCCCGAATATTTGAGCTGTGTTTACGAAAATACATGTAAATATTACTCACATCAAACATAACCATTCATGAAAGTTACATCTCGTTATCAGCTGAAACAGGATGGGTCGAACTCCATTTTCGGCTTCATTCCTTTTTGGTGGCGCTCCCAATTGCCCTCGTGACCAAATCTTCGTTGTAAAATATAAGTTAGAGTCTTATCTTTACATGGTCGAAGTTCAAGGGCAGTCGGTTTAGACTTTCCGGAGAAATATAAAAAAAAATGTGAAAATCCGAAAGTGTCCGGATATTTTTGATCCGATAACGTTATATATAAATATATGATCATACAGAAACAAAGTAAACAAGACATATCAAGAAGCAAATCCTAAACTAAAAAGTCATTATTTGAACAATACAACCAAATTTTTTAAAAAATCTAAAGAATTGAAAATACTATAGATACCATGAACAAAAAATTAAGTATAAACATTTATATATCAGCAAGTAAAAAACTCTGTTGTTATTAAAAGTATTGAAAAAGTCAATGCAAGTATATGGAGTTTTCAACAATTAATATAGCAGTTTGGCTGTGGACAAGCTTTAGCCATATATATATTATATATATATATATAATATATATATAGTGGAATTCGGTTAATTAGAAGCCGACGGGACCACAATAAATAATTGGTTTGTCCAAGAACTCGAATTAAGAAAACAAGATCTAAAAATGACAGCGAGAGGAAATCACAATTCTTAAACTAAAAGTAGCAGTGCAGATTTAATTTTTATACTAAATAATTTTCATAAATAATGCATAATAAATAAATTAACAATAAGAAATTATAAGAAAGTAATAATAGTTATTATTGAAAGTTTAAAATTATTTTATAAATAATAATCTCAATAAATAAATTACTTCTTAAATACTTTTAATAAACAAATAGTATATAACACCTTTTATATAACAATAGGAACAATAAAAATTCACAAAATACAGTACTATTCCCATCTAATGACTTAAAAAGTGGGGAGATCTTTATTTTTTTTTTATTGAATACATTGTGCAGTATGGCAGACCGAAAAAATACTTTTTTCGAAATTCGATTGGGCTGCCTGAGCAAAAATTACCTCTCGGTACATTCTCATTCACTATATATAAATACAGGAAGTCCCAAAATATGGAAAAAGCATTTATTTTCTTGAATATTCCACCTAGACATATACTTCCAATTACAAAGTTTGTATGAAAACACTTTGGCTGGTGTGAAAGTTGAAAATAAAAGGTTAAGAAAATTAAATTCTTCCCCATAGAATAGAAAATTAAATAATGTTCCCCATAGAGTAAAAGTGTCAGTGAGTTATTTGTTCCTTTTTCACTTATTTTTATATATATAAAAGTCATTGTGGGTATGTATGTATGTTTGTTTGTTTGGAACACCCTGTATACAGGGTGATTAAAGAAACGTGGTCATATTTCAAGGGTAGGTCATGCATACGATAAGTGTCGAAAATCACATAGGAATATGTGTGCGCAAAGACATCCGAAGGCAACAGATGGCATTTAAAATAATAGAGTGCTGGACAAAATGCCGATATCTTTCTGAATCTTAGCGGTATTTAACTGAACTTTTTGTATAAGTTGCCTTTTATATCTGTCTTTGAAGTTATGAATGATAAATTTCCCACATGCACAGTAAAAATTATTTACTACATATGCTCATATTTTCACTAATATTCAAGTTATTTACTTCAAAGTATTCTGTAAGTTTCAAGCAATTTGGGGGAAAACTCTGGAAGTTAAGAGTAAATATATTTGGGGATTTTTAAAGAAACCTTTATGTCTTTAAAATGCATGCAAATATTTCGCATATCACACAAAAGTATTGATGAAAGTTGCAAACCATTATCAGCTTTCTGTGAATCGGGCTGAGCCAAACTCCCTTTTCGACTTCATTTTTGGTCTGTCCGCTATATACCTTCGTGACCGAATCTGCGATGTAAATTGTGAGTTAAAACCTATTCTTTATATGGTCGAAGTTCGAGGAGGTAATCGAAAAATGTGTGTGTTTTTTCTTTTACTTTCTCAGTTATAGCAATAATTCATATTTCTAAATAAGAAATGTGGATATTACCAACTTTAAGGTCCATCGCTCTAGAAAATTCAGCTACGAGACAGCTGACCGATATAGCTATCGTATGAGCTACAAAATATTTTAATATTTCAGACGCACAAATGTTTTTTTCTATTATTTATCATGCCGTTCATTTATTATTATACCGTTCCTTCCTAGGGTGATAAAGGTGTGGTAGTAACAATTATTTCGCAGAAAAAAGTCATCGTCTTGAAAACACATTTTAAGTCACGTGAAAAGACGTGCCCTTTTTTAAGCCTAAATTCGCATGTTTGCCCCGGTGACTTTCCATTCACAAGTGCGTTTTTTAGGGATAAGAGGGAAAGCAAACCCCTTCAGACAGCTGGAAAATGAAAGTGCTTGATTTATGTGGGTCATTTTGAACTACTTTGGCCCCTCTCCGGGCCACAGGACAATGCCCAGTGCCATTTCTATACCTTACATGTCCCCACTAATCCATCCTCAAACCACGGCCTTTTCTTTTTTAGCAGATATAGGAAGGAAGTGAAAATGTAAGAAAGGAGATAAAAAAAAAATTGGGGTGGAAAGACTTTCTCTCTGCAACGAATAGAATCGTCAATCGCAGGTAAACATTTTGCTCAAATCACCTTGTTAGTGAAGCAGAATTCTGTCGGTTTGATTCTTTCATTTGGATTCTTTATATCACGGCTTCATTAAATTTTTCTCATATCGACCCCTTTTCAGCTGAAAGAAATTTCTGTGGCATCTCTTCCACACAAACAAAACTTTCTGCAGCCCAAATTGTGCATGTATATTTCAAGAGAAGAAAATAGCTAATCACAAATAAAAAGTAATCAATTATAATAGAGTTATATGGTTAATTTTTATGAGATGCTTTAAATCAATGGAGTCCTTTCATATGACGTCACAGTAGCACTACAGGCGTAGCTGCGCAGGTCATCAAATATAACGTTCCACTGTCAGTTGACTTGCGTAACGCTGTGTCGTAATACTACAAAGAGTAAATTCAGAATTGGCAGTGGCTTCCAAAATGAAGTCAGCACTTGACGAGTGTCACGTGAGCATGAATGGACTCCAGTGCCTTGGTTTTTATTATAATTATTAATATCCTTGTTAGCAGCATTAAAGAATTTCCTGGGAGGAGAAGCGGCCTCAGTCTTCGCGACCACAAATAGAAAATAAACTTTTAATAATTGTATGTTTAGGACTTACACCGTAGGTTGAAAAACAGATTTCAATCGCAAAAGCTTTCTTCTTATGGATTCTTCCATATTTGAAAATAAAATTAGCTAAGTTAATCATCTTGACTTAAAACTTCGTTAATATTTCCCGACTAGCTATTTTAAATTCAATTATTTATCATTTTGTTACAATGCATATTTTCTATTTAATTTTGTAATTTTAGGGCCGCAAAAATTCTCTTTTCCCCGAAAAGGGATTATAGGTGATAAAAGCTTATGGAACTCTGTTGCAGTAAAACCTACTTAAATCTAATCGGTCTGTTATCAAAAATATATTTTTATTGTAAATACACTGGTGTCCAAAAATAATTCACAGTTTTGAAGAGGCTGCAAAATTGGAGTTAATATGGATACAATGGTTCGCAATCAGTTATTGAGAATCGTGAGACATACTATCGTCGGAACTCACATTTTACAGTGAAGATTCAATCACGAGCGCATTAAAGCGTATATCACCCGGCGAGCTATCGTAAGCTGTTTTCGTGAGCATGAGCGCAATGCCGCTCACCCAAAAAGTTTGTAGCACGTGACCAGTCAGACAAGATGACGGAAATCGTGGGGCTGTATTCAACTGGCTTGAAAATGCATAGGGTGCTGACGGAAAATGGTCAGCAGCAATAATTCAAAGCAATCGGTGTGACTTGATGGTGACGTAGCTCGCCCCAACGATGACCGAAATCCTGTCTGACCGGTTGTCTTAATGTGTCACGTGCTACAAACTTTTTTGGTAAGTGGCATTGCGCGAACGCTGACGAAAACAGCGTACGATAGCTCTCCGTGTGATATACGCTTAAGGTGGGGGCTACCAGAAAGTGACGAAGACGAAAAGGGATTTCGATTCATCCAGTTTTACAGAAAACTGATAATGAGTTGAAAATTTCATAACTGGTTTTGTTTGATCTGTACAATATTTACATGCGTTTTCGTAAACACAGCACAAATATTCTGTAAGATATAAAGGTTTCCTTAAAAAATCCCAAAATTTTCCGCATGTTTATTGCTTATAACATGCAGAGTTTTCCACCAAATTGTACGAAACTTACAGAATACTTGACAATATGTTAAAGAAGAATTGTATTAAAATTGGAATAAAAAAATTTGAATATTACAGGAAATATGAGCATTTGTAGTAAATAATTTTTTACTGCTCGTGTGCGAAACGTAGCGTAATTTTTTTTCTTCATAACTTCAGAGCCAGATATATAGGGAAACTTATATAAAAATTTCACTTCAATATCATTAGTGTTCAGAAGCAATGCAGCTACGTGAATTTCGGTACACTCTAAGAGAATATAAATGATGAGGGTTCTTGCACAAACTGACATTTTTTAAACTTGAATGCTCTGATAGTAATCGCCGAACTGTAATTTAAACTATGTATTTAACTTATAGGTAAGCATGAGTATTCAGGATATTCAATTTTCATAAAATTCAATATTACTGTTCGAAGATTCAAGTTTAAAAAATATCAGTTTGTGCAAGAACTCTCATCATCTATCTTCTCTTAGAGTGTACCGAAATTCACCAAGTTGCAATGCCGATATCTTGCTGAATACTAATGGTGCTGAACTGGAATTTTTATGTAAGTTGCCCCATATATCTGGCTCTAAAGTTATGGAAAAAATTACGCTACGTTTCGCACAGGAGAAATAAAAAAATATTTACAACAAACTTTCATATTTCCTGTAATATTCAAATTTTTTAATTCAAATTTTAATACAGTACTTCTTTTACATATTGTCAAGTATTCTGTAAGATTCGTTCAAGTTGTTGGAAAACTGCATGTTATAAGCAAAAAACATACGGAGAAATTTGGGATTTTTTAAGAAAACCTCTAATCTTATCGAAAATACGTGCTATTTTTATGAAAATGCATGTAAATACTAAACACAACAAGCATAACTATTGATGAAAGTTACATATAGTTAACAGCTTTCTGTGAAACAGGATGGGTCAAACTCCATTTTCGCCTTTATCTCTTTCTGGTCCCCTCCCTAATTGTCCTCGTGACCGAATCTTCACTGTAAAATGTGAGTTCCGACGATAGTATGTCACACGATTCTGTGCAACTGATCGCGAACCATGGTATCCATATTAACTCCAATTTTACAGCATCTTCAAAATTTGCATTATTTTTGGACACCAGTGTATAGAAATAGAATGAAAAAAAAAGAATATTGAAAATAGAATAGAATGTAGTTAGGAAACTAGTTCGATCGGATTACTTTTCGAGTTTATAAAACAGAAGAGGCCGCGAAGAAATAAACGTATTGCTACAGGAGTAATCAAACGGATGCTTATCAGAATAATAATACCGATGAAAATAACAAGAAAGTGTAACTTGTAAGATTTATTTATTTTGTATTTTCTTCTCTAAAGCAAAGATTGCTGAAACTTTTTCAAAAAAATTCGCCTAGGATAATATTTTTTTCTTTGGAAGCGGAACAAAATCAATAAATTTGTTCCTTCCTCCATCTCACATCAAGTCCATAGAATAAAATTGATACATCTTGCTTTTTTCACTCCCTTTCTATTCAGGTATCATCTGGGTCAGAATTCAGACGCTACCTTTGCCGATGTTTCAATTTTCCTCTTTTTAAATGAAGTTGAGTAATAATAGTTATTTTCAAACAGTTTCTTTCAACGAGACCTACCCAAAACGTTCCAACACTATTAAAAAAAACCATCCTCCTGAATGCATGAATGCTTCATTGCAGATCATTTCCATCATACAAGAATAATAAAGAATATTTCGGTGTGTTTGGGGAGAGTGAAATGTTCCGCGAATCTCTCACTATCAATTATCGAACAGAGATCAGAAGGAGCGGAGGGGGGTCACATTACATTGTATATTAAATAGCGGCTCCTTTGATGCAGCACGAAATTCACTTTGTTTATTGAATTCTTGAAGACGCAAATAATGTATGGATGTGAATGGAACTGGTTGGGGGGGGGGGGTCTGCTTTGAAACGATAACATTATACTCAATATTTTCAACTAAACAGTTTCAGAAAGAATTTCTATTGTTTTCATGAGAACCTCCCGCATAGAATCCGTTTTTGTTTTGTTTTTTCAGCAAAATAGATTTTCTATACATGTATAAAACTCAACATATGCATGTAGGGAAGACCAAGGCAAGATGGCGATGTTAATATTTAACAATTTTTAATAAATTCAGTTTTTTAGGTAATTTTTTTTCTTCGCATGTGTTATTAGATTCACCTTATGTTGTGTTCTACTTTAATTGAGAAATTTTTATTTTAATATAATCAAAGTTATTTTAAAAAAAACAAAGCAAAAGCGCCAACTTGCCCAGGTACAGGGGCAAGATGAAAATTATGATAAAAGCTCCATACAGTTTATTTTCAGAAAATATAGGGCAGTACACTAATTAATTAAACGTTGTTAAGTATTTTTCTCCTTGATTAGTATGTAATGAAAAAGTTATTTTAATTAAAATTTAAACTCATAGTAAATTAATATAATTCAAAACCAGTGTTTTTCATTTTCTAAAGTTAGACACAAATTATCGTCATTCAGAGTCTGTGTAGCCCTCGGGCCACCATGTGTGGAATCTGCAACCCCCTGTTTAATCTTCTGATGGAGGGGCACCATAGATCTCATCACACGCAGAGCACTGTATTATATTTCGTTTGAAGTTTGAACTGACATCATGAGTGTCAGAAGTTCGGGTTTTTTAAAGGAATCAAACTTTAGTTTATTTGTAAAAACTCTTTTTATGCACCCTGGCATCTTGTCTTTGCAGCTTTAAATGATTTCCTTTCCTCTTCTGGTGTATCTTCCTGAACCGTCATCTTATTAAAATATTTGTTGTAGGTCTCACGACTTGCAACATGTTATGGAACAGATAGTGGATCATGCAGCTCAGGAAAATTATACAAAATAAATAAAAAAAAAAGCCATATATTCTTCAAAAAGAAAACAGTAGAAAGCACTTGGGGCAAGATGAAGAGATCGTCAACTTGCCCCGGTCATCTTGCCCTGATCGGAAATAGACTGCGAGGAAGAAGACTTCTCTTTCAGCAAATCGCAAAAAGAATTGATCGAGATATCGCAATTGTACTATTGTTGGCAGGGATGGTTTTATGAAAGCAACAGGATAAAAATACCAGGATCTAGTCGGCCCTGTTGACAAGTGAAAGGGAAGATCGACGAATTCAGAGGACGACCATAGTTGGAACGCGTCATCGGGGCAAATCCGGGCTTTTAGAAGTTCTGAAGTCGGATCGCAGACACTTCTTCGCCGTTTCTGCAAGCATCTTTTCTTGAATTGTGGTCTCCGCTCCAGAAGTCTTGTGACATTTTTACCATTTACTCTCATCATCGAAGTCATCTTCAGTGATGCTGGGAGAGAAGTGGGTGGCAGTCCAACTAAAATGTAGCTGTGTTAATAGAAGCGGTTCGTTTCTGTCTCGGTAGTAGTAATGATCTTCTGCTGGTAAGAAGACGGCCCCATATAAGATTTTATCGAATGCTTTCTGACGTAGAAATAGTGGATTAGTTGCGGCTATTATGGTTTAGGAAGGGATTTTCATTGGCAACATGTCTTCCCTCTTTATAGATCCGATGACCCTGAATGCAGAGTGATGCATCAGAATGTGATTCCGTCCGTTAATGGATAGTTGGAGATTTGTTGCAGCATGAAAATGCTGATCTCCGTGCCGCTACTGCAATCGGGCGTGCCTTTAGAGATGTCGATACTTCAACATGGCCGCCACGATAACCGCTTCTTTCACAGATTGAGCATGAGTTAGCATGATTGTGAGGTTACTTCGTTATCATCTGCATCCGCAACAACTATTTTGATTTTAACCAACAGAATTTTAACGTACAGAAATCGTGACTAATTGTTCCGCAGAATGAAATACAACACTTGTTTAATCGAATGCATGCACAATTTCATGATTGCATTCAGAAACGTGGCATCTACAAAGGTTACTGAGAAGTAGTTGCATTACATTTTACAAGTCACTGCTCATGGATTTCTTTACCTATGTTCTTGAAATTCCAATGACTTTATGCTTCATTGTAAAACATTTGTAGTGTTATTTTTAGTGATTTTATGTAAAAGATTCCTGATACAGGGAAAGTGTTCATCCCTTTGCACTCGGAAAAGTAATTGAATGTATAATCATTGACGTGGGGGTATAAGAGTTCATTTTTTTGCTTCGAAATCTGAAAACTATAATTTTGAAAGTTTATTTTTTTTTTGAAAAAATAATCTTAGTCTTCTTTGTAATTGTGTGGTTTGTTATATCTAAGTCAAGAAATGATACAATGATGCATCGCCTAGAGATGCCTTTCGAGTACAAATATTAAACTCTGACCATATAAAACATTCGTTTATAAATAAGAAGGATTATTGACGCAACTGTATGAAATTTGGGTAATCAAACTATCAGACAAGAAACTGACTTTTTTTAAGCTGGAATAAGCAAGAGTTAATTATAATTTAGGATTTCTTATCTTCTTTAAATCTGATATTTCTGTTTTTATACCAATGACTTTCTGAGAGCGTGAATAGCAGCAGGAAGCTGATGGACTCTGCTTTGAGAGCCGACCTTTAATTACTCTGAAGCTCGACCTCGAGCTTTTATTTATCACCAATTCATTTCATCGTGAAAAGTCTAAATTTAATCTAACCTCTCTCGCCTCATTGCGAAGTACTAATTAAAGAGTGGAGAATCTTTACTCACTGGCTCAAATGGACGGTAATGAGATAAATGGCATCGTCTTCTCTCAGCATAAATTTGCATCTGAATTAATCTCTTTCCGTCACTTACGACGTCATACTTAGTATCCGGATTATCCAACATCATTAATAGTTAATGTGCACGCAGCACATTATTTGTTAATGTGTTGTACGCACATTTTCGATTATTGCTATGCAAGGTTGTTTATTTAAATTAAAATTTCAGAAGCATTTTCCCGAAGGATAATTAAAGTGATCAAAAAATATTTCCATCATTTTTGCAATGTTACTTAGTAAAATTACTGGAGATAAAACAATAAAATCAAAGCAGACCGAATAATTAAGAAATAATTTAGTTGAATCAAATGAATATTTCTGTTTTCAAACAGTGACATGTTATCTGGATGTTATTATTATTCTGACACCAACGTTTTAAGATCTTTTTGTCACATGCTCTAACTTCATAGGGCTATTAAGGACGGACGTCACAATTTTGAATAGAGAATGGATGATGAAGATGGCACCTGAGTATGCACTCGATATCCGAACCTTCACGCCATATCAACCTGCTGTCTAACCCACGATGACAGATCTTACTCGAACCAGGCCCACGTTCACGGCAGATATTCGGTGATAATGGGTCTTGAATCTGCAAACCTTCGATTTCTGAGCCGAAAGTGCGCCAGCAGGCCAATAAGGAACGTGATTTGAAGAAAAGCGCTGAAATTTTCCATTTGCTCAAAGAGGGATCCTTCTGAATTTATTTTTAGTTTGCACCTCCGTAACTAGACAATGCCAAGATCATGGTTTTAAATTGTAACTGCGGGTCAACAAATATAATTAATTAATTTATTTATCATATCTATTTGTAATTTCGGTATTATAACTTTTATATAAAAAAATAACGAAACTCAAATTCTTTGGTTGCTTTGACAAAAGATTCGTGCTTCGATTTTCTTTTCTTTTGAGACTTTGAGTTTTTTTGGCAGACAAATTGAACATGTTAAACTTCTTAAACTATTACCACCTTGCTTAAATTTTGCTTCTCTTTGTATTAGAAAGATGGTAAAGAGTGTGAATTTCCTTCATACTTCAATTCCGACGGAATCAGCTAAGTAGACTTCAGGCAATCCTTGCTTGTTTATAAAGATATCGCTTCACATTCTTGAAGTCGGTGTTTGTAAAATGAAAACAGAAAAAAGTAGATGTCATTTGATTTTTCGATCGGATTTCTCCTCCCAATGTCCGTTATTTGTCGATACCTCTCCATCCTTCTCAAGAAACAAAAAAAATAAAGCTTTAAAATCCAATTTCTGTCCATGTCTTGGTTGTCCTTTGTTCCGACGATGAACTGTACCCTTCGAACAAAAACTCGAGGGATCGCAGGAGAATTAGACGCAGGTTGGCTTCAGGTCTTTTGCAGTTGTACAACGTGGTCTTTGTGCCTCACAAGAGGTACAGGAAAAATCTCCATGTTCCAAACGATGTCTCCGAGATATTAGAAATATTGATTAGGAGCTGGGAGTGAAAATCTCTAGATAAGGTTCTTCTTTATAAATCTTGCATAGTGATAACGATAGCTTAGAACCAACAAAGGTAAGGGGTGCCTGTTCTCTAAAAAGAAAACTGATGCAAGTTGGAGGTTTATCAGAACACTGAAATTCAACATACACGAGTCACCAAAAAATGTTAAAGCTGGTAAATATCTCATGTATAATTAATTATAAACTACCCTTATATATTAGAAACGTAAAAAAAAACTTTTTATGTTTTTCCTATCACACGGTACAAGACGTTTTAAGGAGGTCTAGGACCACTTCTAGGACTTAAAAATGTATCACGATTCCATTTCGATCGACAACTTTTCTGCACCCCTGAAATTTGAAATCAAATACTGATACGAACTCAATTTTAGATAGTTATTTAGATGTTTTTATTTAGAGTCAGATGTTGTATAGAATTTTAAATTAAAGAATTTGTTCAAACTTATTTAAATTCTAATTTTTTTTTCTTTCGGCTTTGTTTTGATAAATTTGGAATTTTAAAAGATATTCGTGTTTTTATAATTAATAAAAAACTGATGATAAGCCATTAATAATAATATTGTAATATTTTATTTGTTTCAAGAAAGTACTAAAGCAACAAAGTTTATTAAGCGAATTTCTTTTCATTTTTTTGGCGACTTGGCTTTTCCTGACGGAGAAGATTTTTCTCTTTACGAATCAACGTCTTGAAAGTTTATTAACCCCAGCGAAAAGAATTTGAGGGAACCCCCCCCCCCCCCTCCTGGTAGGTTTTCTGACCCTGGGAAAATGGCTTTTGCTGTTTACAAACTACAGCTGTGGAATTCTTCACTAACCCCTTGCGACAAAAAATATTGCACTTTACCACCCTCGACCTTTTAAACTGCAAATTACTTTGTTTTTTGGCGTTTGGGGCTGATTTTCTAGAATTGGTTTTGTCGTCGGGGGAAGAGATGGTTCTTGGCTCGGAAAAAAGAAGGATGCTGAAATAACTGAGGAAAGGAATCCCCATCTTATTTATGAAACTTTGTAACTGGAAGTATATGTCTAGGAGCAATATTTAAGGAAATAAACTCTTGTTTCACTTTTTTGAGACACCCTGTATAGTCCAGTTCAGTGACTTCGATTTTTTTGTCGAGAGTAGATCTTAAAATGACAATAAACGCTTATCTTACTAAGGTTCTATAATAGATAGATATATTAATAACACATCCTGCAATAATCAAATAAAGGATTTCTAAAATGTCATCCTGATTTGACCAGATAGTCCAGTCAACGAAGGAAAAATAGAAAAAAATGGTGTAGTTTTGAAATTTGGGACAATTGTTGGGGGTGCTGTTCTAAACGGTGAGCGGAGGGTACAGGGGGTTTAAAGGGGCGTTTTCAGGTTTTCTTAAATATCTCGAAAACTATGGGTTCTGGTCAGGGCCAGCCGGAACAAAAACGGGGTCTGGTGCAAAGTTGACTTGCGGGGCCTTGAAACAAGTTTCGTGCAACAAAATCATTTATTGAATTTTGTTATTTATCGCATTGCACAGATTAGTATATTAAGGACTTAAGGAATGCACAAAATGATACATAATTAAAATATTTTTATAAAGTTGACAATTCAATCGCATTCAAAACCATTCACAAATCAAATAACAAAAAGAATTGCTTCATAAACTCAGAAAATACAACTTGGAATGCACCATGCTAAACGGACTCTCCTGTTCGTAGAAGTGAGCGGGACGCAAACAGCAGGTCTTCTTGCAAACAACCCTGTCTCATGAAGTCTTTTGGAAACAGTCACCCTTGATACACGAGTTCCTGTGGCTGCATACAAATCACGGGAGAGCTGAGAAGCTGTAGCACCCCTGTTACACCTCGCTATAATGGACAAATAACGATCTTCTGTGGCCGTGGTGGCTCTTGGACGACCTTGCCCAGGCTTTCTCTCGATGGATCCGGTATCCTGGAACTGTTTCCATAAGTTACACACGACGCTGGACGTTAAATTGAACTCTCTACATATCTGGACTTGAGATTGGCCTGCTTCTAGCCTCCTCACAATTCGCCACCTCATTCCATTATCTAAACGTTGGTGATTACTCATTTTTACTGTTAAAATTTTAATTTTACCGATTGCTGCAAAATAACACCAAGAAATTCTCCGAGGTGTGCTAGCGAACTAAATGCGTCTTACCTTACGCGCGCTTATCAAGCTTGTTTCTCTACTAGATCCGCCTACACACACGTGTACGCTTCGTATTTGATATACAAGATTTGCATTTTCGTCTAGAAGCAATGGTTTTACATTCAGTTCAATTCTTTTCATGAAATTCGATAAAATATGGAAATTCTCTTAATTTATTTCACCAGTGTGTATATATATATGTATAATATGTTATAGATAGCCACCATTTTGAAATAAAAACTTTTTTTCTTAAAAATAAAACTAACATTTTGAATCACTTATTGTAATTATAAACTTTTTCATATCGCTATATATTCTAAAGTATTAAATATGTTTAGGAAATTTAGTGTAACTTAATTTTGCAATTAAGATTTTTTTCGCTAAAAACCATAGTTTTCGAGATATTTAAGAAATACTGAGAAATCTCCCCTTTGAACCCCCCACCACCACCACCACCGGCGGGGACTTTTAGTACTTCGCTTAGAGCTCTTGTATAGTACTCTTGTATAGTTATTATATAAGCATGAGGTTTTTCTGAAGGTTGTAGATTCAGTACTTTTAATTGATTTTTCCATTAAAATAAGGAATTTTAGAAATATTAATTTTTGAATCCCCCTGTATCTTCTAATCCATTGATACTACAAAAAATATAGGACTTTTTTGTAGGAAATTTCATGTAGTTCAGTTTTGTAATTGAGTGTCGTTCGCTAGAGCCAATAGTTTTCGAGATATTTAAGAAAAACTGAAAAAAAACCCTTTTAACCCCCCTGTACCCCCGCGCACCCCCCATCGGCGGAGACTTTTAGTATAACGTTTAGGACACTACCCTCAACAACTGTGTCAAATTTCAAAGCTCTAAACCCTTTTTTTCTATTCGTCGATTTTTGGCCTTCGTTGACTGGACTAAGAGGCAATAGCGTATCACTGTTTATTAAAATCAAATATTTATAAAATGTATTTTTCTTGAAAATTTTCATCCAGGTTCACCCTCAATAAATATATCTAACAATGCGCACAATCAATTTGTTATTGAAATATACAGAGGAAAAAACCAGCGCAAAGAATCCTCACTTATGAAGTAATTTTACACCAAAATTTCGAAAAATTATAATTTATGATAATTACTGTATGATACAAATTTTGCAGAAAAACGTTTCTCTTTTAATCACTCGGCGAGGAAAAATTCAGAAAATCTTTGATTTAGAGAAATACATGCAACTAATCTCGAAATTCTTTCTGAAGTCATGAAAATTGGTGCAAAGTAACGGATTACTGTAAATTCTGCAACTGTTAATCTTCAGTTTGATGCTACTATTGATTGGGTTTCTATTTATCATGAAAAATTCGATGAACGAATATGTAAATTATAGTCATGACGGGAGATAAACATGTCGAGTTGAGAGTGGATATGCTTAACTACAGATCAGATTCCATACTGATTTTCCGACTCGTTTGTAATAGCTAAGAAAAGTAAAATACTCTTGTAGAATTCCCACAATGGTATGTTTGCTAGAATTTATTATATGTTTCTTGGTGTTTTCTTTAGCTATTAACAGAAAATAATTTACAGAAACTGTTCACCTATTTGAAAACTGCCAGAATAAGCAATAATTACACTCATTAGACAGATTTTATTATTTTTCTGTCGGTAATATAGTTTTAATTCTGTAAATTAAGAAACAAAAACTACTTATACAAAGGGATAAAATAAATTTCTAAAGTAATTAATCCAATAAAAAACGTATTGCGATTAGTCGTGTTATTTTTTTATTATTAAATATAAACAATAAAATCTCAGTAATCATAAACATATTTTATTCTCATTTTCGTACTATAAAAATGCAAAGCATCTATGAAATGACGCATAAAGTATACATCATTTTAGCTGTTTTGTGTATCGATTGCATATATTCTCTTTTCTCATTTCTTTCTTTACAGAGAAACTCATAATTGGTAATGCCACAAGTACAAATGTGTCATTAACAAATAAATAAAAGCAATATCAAGGAATATAGATTTTTAAAGAGAGAAAGGAATTTATCTATGTCACTCGTATAGTTTCCTGCGATACTTTCTTTGGTGCGTGAAAATAATTGGTTCAAAGTAACTTAAGAAGAGTACAAAAAGTTTTACTCCTAAGTTCCGATAGGAACTTCATTAGGTGAACAAATCCAAGTAGAAAGAAAGGAAGAAAAAGAAAGAAAATGGCTTTGAACAATATATACAATTTACAATACGCCAATACAAGATAACGATTTATTAACTTTTAAATGTAGAAATATAATCTAATTCATATTAACTTTTGAGCAACTAAGACACAAAAAGGTGAAGTAAATTAAAGAACCAGACTCGATTCAATTTTTTATTTTAAAGGTCAACTTCAGAAACCTTTTTGAATATTTTGTTTCAGATTCGGAAAAACTGAAATGCGAAAATTATGACTTTTTGTAGATGAATAATATAATAATTTTTTAAATATAAATCGTGATAGAGGTTGAAAGGGCATTTGCACTGCTCGTAACCACTGAAGTGCACTGCAAGTTTTCTGTGAAAAAAACGATATAATCTATTTTTATTCAGAAAATGAAAGAAGAAATATAAAAATGAATAAATTCCAATTTTCAAAGTTTGAGAATGTAAATTTTATCTGTGACGCTGAAAATTAGTCATTACCCGTAGAAAATTAATTTTCGCCTTCAACTTATTTAATGAAAAGCATGAGAAAAATGATCGACTTGTGTTGATTGCTTTGTGTTGATTCGTGTATGTCTAAACGAAGTCATTTTATAGAATCAGAAGCCTGGAGTGCTATGAGCCGCCTCAAAGGAAATCAAACACAATCATAGTAGTAGAATCTACAGGAGTAGGAACTGTGATTTCCAGGCCCTGGAATCGCTTTCTGGAAATTGGAAATTTATGCCGAAGACCATGGAAAGATCTTAGACGAAAAGCAACGCAATATGAGTATCGATATTTAATTTTGACCACCAGGAGGCACTGAAATATGAACGTCACTTTTTCCAATAACACTTTCGCTCAGCTGCTGACGCCGGAGATTGAGACAAACTGACCGACTCCATATTATAGTTCTGTATGCTCGCAGACCAATAGTATGTGCTCCCATAACAGCAAGCCATCGTGTTGTCCGCAGAGAGTGATCATAAGAGCATGTCAGACGCAGGAGAAAACCAGCGGGAGTGGTCTTCCCTAAACTTTCTCGTATACTTCCCAAAAAAGTGTCATTTTGACTCTAACTAGGGTTTCCATACGTGCCGTACACTATTTGTCCCGTTTGCTTCCTAAACTCTGAGTCATTATAATTTTAAAATGACCTGCGCCCATTTTTATGATTATGTGTAAAAGGAAAATGATAACAATTAAAAAAATTGCGTAAGTTCTCACTTTTTACTCGCGTTGAGGTACAAAACTTTATTTAAAGTTTTTGAGAACGAAATCTTACTACATTTATCAAGCAAGATTTCACCATACCTTCCATCTGGAGAATGTCAGAACGAACTTTCGGGTTCAGGGGGTTGGCATAATTTCCGAAGCTACAATTTCCTTCGCCAAGGTCAAATGCCACTAAATAATGGTCTAATGCCAATAAAACTTAAGTAAAATAAGCGAAACGCTCGCCAACACACAGTCGCAATGTGCATTTTGAACCAAATATGCAATTTGGACACCTTTTATTCAACAGATTGAAACGAGATTTGAGCACAGATCTATAATTAATATTAGCAAACATCATACCAATTTTTATTTATCTAAGCCAATGGGTTTAGGAGGTATAATTTTTACAAGTATGCGTTTATACAGACCGACAGACAGTCAACCCTTCTACAGATTTGGCCCAAAATTTTATACGGACCTACATTCATGATGATAAAACTGTGTACCAAATTTTATTCATCTAGCTATTCAAGTTTTTGAGTTATAGTGTTCCTATGACCGCGGGCAGATAGACAGACAGACTTCCCGTGGACGGATTTTGTCCAAAATTTGACAGAAACCTACAAATTATGTTTAAAGACCACATGCCAAATTTCATCCCCGTAGCTTTAATAGTTTTTGAGTAATCGTGTTCACAGACATACAGACATAATTCCAAAATTGTGTTTTTCGGACTCAGGGAGGTGTAAAACTTGGAGATTCGTCAAAATCTCGAGTTCGAATATTTTGACGGTTACAATACTTTCTCTTTGTATACTTTGTATACGAGAAAGTAAAAATGGCTCAGTACTTTCTCCTCTGACGAGTACCGTTCTGCAGTTCACCCTGATAATAAGCATTATTAGTCCAGTCAACGATGGCCAAAAATTGACGAATACAAAAAGGTGTAGTTTTGAAATTTCGCACTTGTTGGGGTAGTGTCCTGAACGACATAGTAAAAGTCCCCGCCGGTGGATGATGCGCGGGGGGTAGAGGGGGTTTAAAGGGGACGTTTTCAGTCTTTCTTAAATATCTCGAACACTATGGGTTCTATCGAAAAACACTCAATTACAAAATTAAACTACATGAAATTTCCTACAAAAAAGTCCTACTTTTTTGTCGCATCAATAGTTTAGAAGATACAGGGGGTTTTAAAAGTTAATATTTCTAAAATTCTTTATTGTAATGGTAAAATCGATTAAAAGTGCTGAATCAACAAACCTCATAAAAACCTCATGCCTATATAATAATTATACAAGAGTATTATTGTATGCGTCGGAGCGGAGGGGGTGACTAACCCATTTGAGGAACAATTAGGCTCCTTTCCTCCCTCACATCCTTTCCCCTTCACAAGTTTCCTTCTACTCGTAGTCCAGTCAGCGAATTGTAAATTTAAAAAATGGTGTAGTTTTGAAATTCGGCACAGTTGTTGGGGAGAGTGCCCAAAACTACATACTAAAAGTCCCCGCTGGTGGAGGGTGTGCAGGAGGTACAGGAGGTTGAAAGGGGGGATTTCTCAGTTTTTCTTAAATATCTCGAAAACTATGGATCCTAGCGAAAAAAACTTATGTGTAAAATTAAACTACATTAAATTTCCTACAAAAATAATCCTACACATTGTTCATAGGATAAATAGTTTAGAATATTATAGCAGTTTGAAAAAAAGTACATAATTACAATAAGTGGTTGAAAATGTTAGTTTTATTTTTATACATACCTACATAAAAATATATATAGCCCATTTTTACACTTGCTCGTAATTAAATTGCACCACGTTTTCCTAGTATTTGATCAAGTTCAAACTCCTCCTATTCTTCTAGAGGTGCACCTTTAGTAGAGGTACCATGAAAGGTGCCAAAACAAAAACTCATTGCTAAACGTATGTTGAACCGCCGCACCTTTGGTTGGAGGAATTGAGGAAAGATCAGCTTTGATCTTGTTTGATGATTTGAAAAATGCTGCATATCTGCGGTTAATCAAATGATGTTGATCAGCAGGGCTTTGTATATGGCTAGGAACATCTTCTCACCGGCTTGTGAGATAGTATCTGGTGTTGATGAGGGGTTATAAAAGATGTCAGCAATGTTTTTTTATCTGATTCAGTTGATTTTTGAACAATATAACTATAGTGCTTTTTCTATAAATAGTTGGTGTTATGTCAGAGCCACTGAATTCATGGAGAATGAGGATGGTATGAGCAAAAGAAAGTTCTTTCTGCAGCTTCGACTTTTCCCTTGCTAGGCTTCTTAAAATAAATGTTACTTTCTGGTGGTGCAAAAGCAATCAGTAACCCGACTAGATCTACGTCTTTCCCTTGGGATGAGAAGTTGCTTTCTCTAAACCAGATCTCATAATATAAGTATAAGCATCCCCTGTAGCGACTCACGTTTCAATTACTTTAGCAGCCATTTTCTGTGTTAGTAATTGAACATGCCTGGTCTAATTTCTTCAGTCGCAAGAATATGTTTCTGTCGAACTGTGACAGACAAGTTGCGAGCTTTTAAATTACTCAGCAAAATTATTTAGATTATACTGCCTAAATGCACTCATTTGGAGCTTTAACAGAACCAAAAGACTGAATAGAAGGGATGTTGTGGAGGGAACGGACGTGAGGGGAGGAAGGGAGCACGACTGATCATCAAATAGGTTTGTCGCCCGCCCCCCGACACCGCCATTACTCTCGACACATACAATACTATCCTTGCATAATTATTGTATAGGCATGAGGTCTTTCTGAGGGTTGTTGCTTCAGCTCTTTTAATTGATTTTGCCATTACAATAAGGATTTTAGAAATGTTCACTTTTAAATCCTCCGATATCTTCTAAAATTTCATGCCACAAAAAATTAGGACTAGTTTTGTAGGAAATTTAATGTAGTTTAATTTTGAACTTATGTTTTTTTCGCTAGGATCCATAGTTTTCGAGATATTTAAGAAAAACTGAAAAATTCCCCCTTGCCCCCCCCCCCCTTTACCCCCTGCTCATCCTCCACCAACGGGGACTTTTAGTATGTCGTTTACTGCACTCTCCTCAACAACTGTGCAGAATTTCAAAATTACACCTTTCTTTAAAATCTACAATTCGTTGACTGGACTACGAGTAGAAGGAAACTTGTGAATGGGAACGGATGTGAGGGAAAGAAGGGAGCATAATTTTTCATCAAATGGATTTATCAGCCCCCCTCCTAAACATACAATACTATCCTTAAATAATTATTATATAGGCATGAAGTTTATATGAGGGTTGTTGATTTAGCACTTTTAATCGACTTTACCATTATAATAAGGAATTTTAGAAATATTAACTTTTAAATCCCCCTGTATCTTCTAAACTATTGATGCTACAAAAAAAACGAAGAATTTTTTTTTTGTAGCAAATATCATGCAGTTTAATTTTGTAATTGAGTGTTTTTGGATAGAACCCATAGGTTTCGAGATATTTAATAAAATCTGAAAATGACCCCTTTAAACCCCCCTGTACCCCACGCGCACCCCCCACCGTCGGGGACTTTTAGTATGTCTTTTGGGACATACTGTGTGTGATAATAACTGTGCCAAATTTCAAAAGTACACCATATTTTTTTTCTATTTTTCTTTCGTTGACTGGACTATTATTATCTAGAGAAAACGTGGGACTCGAAACAACTTGCATTCGTGCAAGTAAGTATTTAAGTTGGAGGAGGTGAAGTGATGATCTCGGCCGGTATCTCTTTTAATGGATGCAGCGACCTCCACATCATTAGAAATAGGTATCTGGGGTCGATGAGGTTCTAAGGCATTTTAGAGACCTATACGTTACAGAAATCGGAAATGAATTCATTTTAATCGATGTTAATTTCAGGTCACATCTAGCTCGATTAGTGAGGGCTTCCTGAGCGATGAAATAATCATTCGAATATATTCTCTGGACATTAATCCAGTACACCATGTTTTGCACTTGCTAGGTACAATAGCTACTTGTTTTATATCCCCTCTACAGACGATTTAAGATCTGATAAGAGTTCTTCTGGAAGAGTGGGACATAATGCTCTAGTCTTTCAAAAGATATTTTGAAAGATTCAAAGTTGTTCAACTCTGCTGTCCGTCAGAGGAAACTATGTTTCTTATCAACAGTGACTTTCTTTCAAGAAATCACAATTTTTTATTCGTTTTTCTGGGATGTATATCGTTACTTTTCCTTGTACTATTTGATACTTTTCGTTTTATGAAAAATAAAGCTTAATAGAGATTTTTTTTCTTTCCATCCATATGTGATTTTTTCCTCCATAGCTTACCATATCTGTAGTAATATCTTATTGAGTGTCAGAGGTGCTCAATCGCAATTCCACTCATCATTAACTAGTGGTATTTGAGCTCACATTGTAAGGTTATTGGAACTTAATTACCTTTGGCAGGAAAACTTAGTGAACTAGAGGGGCTATAGAGAATGCATATTTGTCGTTCTGATTAGGGAGTGATTGATGAGTGAGGGTTCTTTTTTATGGGACAATCACTACTTTTTCATGGGAAAATTTATAATTACCCTTTAAAAATTCGAGGAACATATTTAAAACTTTATTTCTTGATTTGGTTCTGTTCGGTGCGTTGCTTTTATCTGAGATTTAGTATCTATATACATATATTTAAAACTCAATGTATGTATTATGTGTATATGTTTGTTCCAGCATCACTCAGAACGGCTAATCCAATTTTGATGAAACTTGGTACACAGGTTCTTCATAAACATAAGATAACATGAAATACGGAAGGGGTAAATAAGCCGCAACCCAGTCCCTCCGGGTAAGGTGAGGCAAAGTCTCCAAAATATATATAACAAATAGGTCGATTGACATGCTTGGCGATTTTGATTAAACTTGGTACGCATGCTCCTCATTAGCCGACTTGAAGTACTTCAGGAGTAAATAAGACATAGCTCAGTACGTCAGTGTAGAGTGGGACAAAGTCTCCGAAATACATTTAACAAAGAAGCCAAGTAAAAAATTGGTATTTTGATGAAACTTGGTACACAGGCTCTCATTAGCCGACTTGAAGCACTGTAAGGATAAATAAGCCCTAACACAGTTTTTCATGGCACAGTGGGGCAAAGTCTCCAAAATACATTTAGGGGAACGGCGGGTAGTATGGGCCAACTAGTGTTTCTGGGGGTTTGCCGGTAGATAGCAACCCATTATTTTGCCTACAGTACAGTCAAAGCATTAATGTTGCATGTGCAAATACTAGTTGACGTAACTGCTCTGTTTCGTTCCTCAGGAATTTTTCTTTGTTTATGACCCTATAAGTTTCGCTACGTATAATTTTTGATGACTTCTTGCACATTTACTTATAAGGATAAAATTATGATATTAGTGTTATTATTTAACTTACTTTATTAGATTATGGCCTGAAAGTTTCATGTTGCTGCCTTTAACCGACTTTAGCAATCACCGAGGTTTTTTTTTTTTTTTTTTTTTTTTTTTTTTTTTTTCATTGTCCGTCGGGTAGTGTGAGCCATGTGAGTAACACATCCTTTTTATGAAAAAATGCCGAAGTTCAAGAGGAAACCTGAAGCGGAGGATCGAGGAGAGAGTGATTTGCGGATGCCATGAAACTTGCATTTGCAGGGGGGGGGGGGTTGGGGGAGCAATGTAGTAAGACAACTTTGGGGAAGGAAGGCTCCAGGTTCGAAACACGATTCCACCAAAAGTGCGTCGTATATGGTGCCTGCTGCACGTTAAATCATACGTAGTGATCAAAGCCCCTCCCACTGGTGGACAGCGGAAGTTTGGATAGTGGAGTATAGTACAGTTCAGGCATCTTCCTCGTCATCTGACCGCGGTTCATAATTACAAGGTGCGTCCAAAATAGTCGTCGTGTTATTTCAAAACGGGATTAATATAACTAAACTGAACTAACTTGAATTCCAAGTGTTTGGGAAAATAAATTGTCTGAAAGTGCTGTATCCGACCATTACGGTACGCTCAGAAGTACTCTGCAAAGAAGAAGAAATAATTGAATATCTATCTAAGATTAAATAAGTAATAAATAACGATGGAAATGTAAGAAAATTTCTTTATATTATTGTAATTTGGCTACAGAATCAAAATATATCCATTTGTACTCAAAAATTATTCGTTTTTATTTTAAACGTTGTGTTTTTTAGTGTGGCCCATACTACCCGACATATTTAAATTGTTGTAAATTATCGACTTAAAAGATTAGTTGTCATATATAATTTGTATAGCTTAGCTAAATTTTTTTTAATGTAATAAACATGAATAAAAGTGTTCAAAGAAAGGTTTTGAATAGTTACAGCTCATTCAAACTAAAAATAAAAATTTTGTATTAAATTTTCCTTATGGAACCCATACTACCCGCCGTTCCCCTAATAAATAGGCCGATTGACTCGCTTCATTATTTCGGTAATAAACGCTAATCCAATCTGTCTGGATAGTGTGGGGTAAAGTCATAAAAACATTCAATAAATGGGCAGATTGGAAGGAAATCTGATATAGATGGCACAATTTTGATGATACTGGACACATGTATTCCTGATAGGCTGATTAAAAGTAGTGTATGGGTAAATTAACGCTAATCCAATTCGGTAAATATATAATTGCACTTTAGTTTAGACAGTATACACTTGGTACATGAAACTACAATACGAATACTTTGAACTATAAATCTGATTCGTTACACTTGGTACATAGAACTGTAATGGAGAGTATCAGCTTTTTTTTATAAAAAAAAAAGCGTGAAAGCAATCCCTATTTATAGAAATAATCATTCTAATTTCAAATATGCAAGTGAAATTTTGCACAAAAATTTATTTATTTAAATATTGAGAGCGAAAAACGCATTAAAATCGTAGAAACGATGATGCAATCCGAAACGCACTCTCTTTGGCTGACTAGATTTTGACGTCACATGTGTCCGTCTCTTCCGCGACTCATATCTTCGTTTGCAACTTCTCGGTTATATCTGGAGAATAAAATTGATTTCATAGTCCATTTTTTTCAAATGCCTTGAAAGAATTTGTAGCTCTGCGAATGTAATAGTGTTACGAATAATGTAATGTCACTTTCCCACAATGTTAGTCTTATGGTTGGAAAGGTACATTTACAGAGGTTCTTACACCTATCGGGGGATGGAGGCCAACGACATCCCGACCTTGGCGACCATTTTAGCGACAAAATCAAGGTCCTCAAAAATGCTGGAAGCTTCTCGATATCCCTATTAGGGACCGAGATCCGGATTTATCCAGATGATTCCATGCGACGTCACGGCCTGTCTGGGAAACTATAAAAGAACCATTCTCGGATCACAGAGATTAGTGTGTGTTAATCGTCTTTGAACGTCTGCGGAGTTCGAAGAATCTCTTTGGAGACTTGTTCGCTTTGATAGTGAGTGTTGATCAACCGGGATCGCCTTTGGAGTGCGAACGTCTTTGAAACCTCTCTTTGGAGTCGCTGTGCGAGCTAGTAAGCTATTAGACACCGAGCGGTATTGAAGTGTAGTATTTTTATAGAAGTCTTCTGTACTATCTCTTTGAAAGCTTCGGGACAAAGCAAGCGACTTTCTTTTAGTAAAACTCTTCCCTCCTTCTTAGTTTATTACAAGGGAAGCAATACAAATTTGTTGTCAGTACATGTGTTCGTAATTATTCAGTTTTGACACAGAAACTGGACACAAAGAGCTGCTCGGACCTTCCCTTGAATACATTCAGTAACTGGAACGAAGCTATATTCGTGTATATTCACTAAATATACACAATAGACTTCGCCTTAGAAAAACTGGTAGGTTTTCAAAGCTACCCGTTAGGCAGCGATAAATTGAAGAGGGGCCTTCGCACATTTCTAGGAGATGCTGCGATTTATTTCGCACAAGAAAGAATGAAAAGCTAAGAACCTGTCTATCTGCTGACGGATTTCATCTGCAGTATGTTTTAAATAGGGAAAGTTAAAATTATAACCACCTTCTGCATTATAAATTCTTCTTTTAAAGTTGCTACAAGTCTTTCAGAGTCACTGAAACGCATATTTATTGTTTCGTAGAGAAAGTGACACGCTTAAAGTTTTTTTCGTTAAAAAATAAGGAAAAATAATTGAAAAGGAAAAAGCGAATAATAAATATTTATTACTGGAATAACATATTAAACTTAAAGGGAGAAAACAGTTTTTCAAAAATAATTTCTTTAACGTAGAGATTAAGAAAATTTTTTTTATAAATTGCTTTGTAATTCCACACAAAATCCAACAGATGTCAGTTTGAGCGATGTTTATTTCTCATTCTATTATACACTTAATATGCTCATCTACTTCCAAGGTCGAATGCAATTAACGGTGGCTTAATAACCTGAAGTTCGGAGTTCCAATCGCGCTTTTGCCTTTTTGATGTTACTCATGTCTCAGGATTGAAATCGTGCAAATAATTTCTCTTTTAATTAGAATACTTCATTAAGTGTAATAATTGAATTACACTTAATAAGAATAAGATTAATTTTTTAAAAATTGCGCTAGATGAAATTAATTGATCAAATTAACTGAAAATAATGATAAATTAAGAATTGAGATTAAAATATCTAGATCTCTATATCTAATAACACGATGATGTCACTCTCCTCTACTCACATCAGCCAATTAAAACTCAAATCGATGTTGCGAAGTAATGTAATGCAGTTCGAAGGTAGCACAAAAACATCCCAACTCCAAGATTACGTAATACCAGAAAAGAAAGAAAACGATTCAACTCCCCCTTTGTTCCCGTCCCCTCTGAATCGTGCATCGCTAGAGGGGGTATTACTGCTGGCATGAGTTTTATGGATAGAATTTTTATTTCATGATTGATCAATTTTAGCATATTCATCATTAAAGATACATTGGGCAATTTTTCAACACCTCAAGTTTTGTTAATAATTATTAAGAGAACAATGTATGGCACCATGTCTAAGCTAAAAAACTGCAAAATGGTATCAATAAAACTAATAATAACATTTTTTTAAAGAAAGATGAAAATGGCACAATAAGAAATAGCGCAAAGCAGGCTATTATTGCAAGTGCAATTGTAACTAAGAATCCGATAAAAGACATTCTATTGGAGACTGCGGTTTGTACAGTAACATAAGGCTATCCGAGAAGGAAATCCTCACTACAGTGTTGAAGTTAAGCTATTGTTTCACGGAATATGTACAAATGATGGAATTCACAAATCTGGATATTCGAAAAATGCGCGACATTTACCAATAATTTTTTTTAGTTTTTTTTTTTAATCCGAAAGCATATGACTTCGTTTCGAATGGACGGATAGAAAAGCCATTGAACATGTGGAGTGGTGTTTAGACTCGTAGCAACAGTCGCGATCTCTCATTAAAGATTGTAGCCGAATTACCGCATTCAATTACGGAGGTCGCTAGCAACTCTGTTCATTGGAATCTGTGGCTCTAATAATACTTCACATCTCTTGTCCAAGTCCGCTCATTTTCGGCTCGGTTAGAAAGTGTGGCCTACTAAGTATTTAACAAATTATCATTAAAACGGGTGCGATAGGGAGGCTATACTGTACGCTTTGAGGTTAGAAGACAAGAGGATTTCACAAAAGCAAGGATAGAGCTTTATGCGAATAATTTAAAAGAAGCATTTTCAAAAAAAAAAAATTGTGACTCACATGGCATGGAAGAGATGGCTCATTTTATAGCAACATTTCTAAAAATGCCAAAGGAAACATCATGCAGTATTGAACATAAAATAATGAAATTGCCATTATTAAGGATAATTTTTTGTCAAACAACTTTAATAGTTTAAAATTGTTTTGTGCTTTTCATATAATTTTTAAAGTTTTTTTCTGAATCATTCATCCGTGTTGTATTTGCACATGCGTCCAATGCATTTGACATATTCTTCAATATTCAGATTTAACTTTTTCAAGATTCTGTAGGTTCTATCATGAAGTACGACTTTAAATTGCTTGAAACTACTTTAGAGAATCTAAAGAAAATTTGTATTTCTGCAAGTTTCTTTACTGACAGGTTTTATTTTCTCTACTGGCTGTCTGATGGCTCAATACCTGGGAAAATGTACTATTTAAAAGAACCTGATGCCTCTTGAGTAAAATTCAAATTAGATACTTTCTGACCTCTTTTTGTGCACATTTATTAATCGTGACTTGTTTCATGTTGACTAGCCACGATCTCGGTATGGGATGATATCTTATAGAGAACAGTTGAACTATCTCAAGCAATACACGCTAGTACTTAGTGAAAATCTATTGTTGTTACCATTCAAGTCTTGTTCATGAGTGCAGCTGAGAAATTGTTTTTCCGATGTAAAAAGTAAAATTTTTGAAGAACTATAATTCTTTACTAGCCGCTTTCGGCGACCAGCTTGTTCGCCGTGAATATGATTTCAATTGAATTTTGCATTATTTTATATTCATGGTTCTATTAACAACGGAATTTTAAACTTCATATTGTGGTAGATAGTCTAGTAGTTCTTTTGTTTCTGGAATATTAAGCATATTTTATGAAAAAATTCACAAAGAACTACAGATGTCAATAGAGGATATTTTAACATATGAAACGTGCAGAATATGCGTTCAGTAGAGAACAGAGATTTTTAGTTATGAATGACACCTATATTGTCTTGATATCATAGTTTCTGTGGTACAAATGTGTAAACTAACCAAAAATCCAACTTTATTGTTTAATAAATAGAATGATAAGCTCATTCCACAGAATTACCATTCGATAAGGCTTCATTTTCTTGACAATTTTGTTGAGTAACTTAAGAAGAAAAATAGTATGTTGTTCTGTGAATGCTTGATCTCCAAATGTAACTTTTAAAATGACAGAAGTAGGGAATGGTTGCTATATACAAACCACTTAAACATTTTCTAATGTACAGTTGTAGAGAAATAATTTTAATAAAAAAAATAGTATAATCTTTTTGTAGTTTATTTATCTTAAAAATGTAAGTAACTGTTTAAGAAACGCACTTTAAAGTAGAAAAAGAAATAGATTATTAAAACTGTGTCTTCGGGGCAATTAAAAAAAACTCGGTTTCGCAAATTGCACCACAATTTTCTGTAAGCACAATTAAAGCAAAATTATTTTTTTGATTCTGAAATTCACACCAGCACATGATGTGTGAACCCAAGTATATCATTTTATGCACTGTAGCATTTCTTCCTTCTTTGTTTCCTCACATATAATACATAACCATGCAGCTTTAGTTTTTGTTCTATTTGTGCCAAAATTTGATAACTTTAATCTCCTTATATTTCGTCTCTTTGCTTGGCTTGTTCCACATCCAATTTAAGCACTACTAGTTATTATAATTGCTTTCTGGTCTATTCCTCTAGTTCGGGATAATAGTCCCCTTGATTTGACCAGTCCAATCTGAGAAACTTTTGGAAAAAAATCACCTAACATTATCTTGAATCCATTTTAATAAAATTACTATCATTAATTGAAGTCACACAAGTTTTCTGTCTGAAGATATAATAACAAACTTTTCTACTGACTTTAAAGCAACGTAAGGGTAAGCGTAAGTCTTTTGTTAAGATATTTAATTGATGCCATCTAAATCTAAACACTTGTTCGCTAACCGCAGCCACGTAGCGGTTTCTCTAAAAAATGATTGCGCAAAACACATTTACATCTGTAAAATTTTGAGCGTTTAAAATAATTAAATAAATAATTCCATAATCAGAAGATAAACATCAAAAATTTATTCGCCGCTCACTTCGTTCCACTCTCTTCCCGATCTGTTGCCAACGCAACTTACATAAAAGATGGATCGCTGATTCTTAACGTTGCCAGATTCTACAGAGTATCCCCCAGTGTCAGAGGATAATACGATGGAACGACACAAAAATACAACATATGCTGTAAAAATTCACAACCATAAATGAAAATTAAGAGAGAAAAGAAAATGTTACAAATAAGTTATGATAAATTTACACAATCATTCCTATAAGACACAAGATGCAATTTTAGAAATATTATAATATGTGTATATATAATCAAGGTTAATAAGTGATATATTTGACAGTTTGGGTGGGAAATGAACTCGTCTGCCCGATCTATTTGTCACAGTTTTATCTGGTGCAGTTTGATTGGCAGACTGATGTTTGTCAGACTGGAAAGTTTCAGGAGAGACAATTTTTTTCTGCCTGTAATATTGGAGTTTTTTCTTCACAAGTTGGAATTAAATATGCCGGCTTGACGCGGTCTATGGACACAGTTGATGTCCGGCCATTCAGTTTGATGGTAAAGTTCTTCTCTGTTCGTTTTAAAACCTTGTGAGGACCTGTATAGTGCTGGCACAAGGAAGGTTTCCCACTGTCAATCCTTAAAAATACACGCGCATAAGTTTTTAAAGACGGAGTTACATAAAACTTTGTCTTTCCGTGTGCAGATGTTGCAACTGGATTCATTTCAAGCATTCTGTTTCGAAGGCGACCAACAAAGATATCATTGCATGGCGGAATGATAGACGTTTCAATCATATCACTGGGAAGTTGGAGAGTTGTTCCGTACACCAGTTCAGCACAAGATGCTTTGATATCTTCTTTGACAGCTGTGCGGATTCCCAAGAGAACTATCGGAAGAATTTCCGACCACTGAGTGCTCTCATGTGCTTTTATAGATGATTTTAAATGACGATGGTATCTATCCACAATCCCATTTGCGATTGGATGGTACGCTGTGGTGCGGATTCGATTTGTACCCAACATTTCCGAAAACTCGCGTTATAAAGATGATCGCATCTGCAAGCCTTGATCTGTAGTTATTATCGAAGGGCATCCGAAGAGAGATATCCAAGTATGAAAAATCGCTCGACAAATGGTTTTGGTATGCATATCTGCTATTGGAATAGCTTCTGGCCATCTTGAGACTCTATCGATCATTGTTAACAAATAGATGGAACCATCAAATGGAAGTAACGGACCAACAATGTCGATGTGTACCTATTGAAAAAGAGCATCAGGCAAACTAAATGTTCCTAATGTAGCTTTTGTATGGCGCTGAACTTTAGATCTTTGACAAGGTTCACAGCAACGCGCCTATTCTTTTATATTACGTTTCATATTTGGCCAAACATATCTGGGCTGATTAGTTTTGTCGTAGCTGCTATTCCAGGATATGAAATCTTATACAACTGTTCGAAAATTAGTCTTCGAAATGATTCCGGAACTAATGGTCGTGACGAACCTGTTGAAATGTCACATATTAAGTCAGAATTTGTACTTAGGCAAGGTTTGAGTGCAAGTTGAAGTGAGAAACTTTTGTCCTGTAGAAGCTTTTTGTTTCTGAATCATTTTGTTGAGCTTTAGCCCGTTCACTAAAATTCTGAAAAGGGGATTTAGTATTTGAATTCAATTCTATACGTGAAAGCGAGTCTGCTACAACATTTTTAGACCCTTGCACATGCCTGATGTCAGTGGATTATTGTGATATGAAATCGAGATGACGTAATTGCCTAGGTGAACATTTATCTGGATTTTGCTTGAAGGCATAAATTAATGGTTTTTGATCAGTATAAATTTGGAATTCCCTGCTTTCTAACATGTGTTTAAATTTTTTTTATTGCCGAATAAATCGAGAATAGTTCTCTGTCACAAGTTGTCCATTTTCGTTGGCTTTTGTTAAGTTTCATGGAAAAAAAAGGCTATCGGTTCAAATTGCCTCTGTGATAAATGAGATAAAGTGCCTCCTATAGCAACATCTGAGGCGTCTACCCATAGGCTCAACTGAGCCCCTGGAATGGGATGTCTCAAAAGAGTAGCTTCGGCAATCGCGTTTTTCGAGGCAATAAAAGCTTGTTCTGTGTTTTCATTCCATTTTAGTTGTTCAGATGATTTGTGAACACTTGAACAAGATTTCTTTTCGTTAGTATGCCCTTCCAAAAACTGTACTATGGGAGCAAGTATATGTGCGGCTTTAGGTAAAAAAAAATTTAAGGTTAAACATGCCCAAAAACCTACGCAACTGCGTTAAAGTCTCTGGTTTAGGAAAATCTAGTATACATTTGACTTTATCAGGTAGAGGCATTAATTCCGTTTCCGGAGAGATTGAAACCTAAAAAATCTATTGTCGATGCACCAAATATGCATTTCGAAACATTTATGATAGGTCGTATTTATCTAATCTTGAAAATAAGGTTTTTAAATGTTCGTAATGCTGTTCAGGGTTTTTAGAAGCTATCAGAATATCATCGACAAAGGCGTAAACACCTGGTAAACCTCGAGTGACTTCATCTATAAAACGTTGAAATGTCACAGATGCGTTCCACTACACAGTCCGAATTTCATTCTTGTACTCTCGAACAAACCAAAAGGAGTACATATTGCCGTTTTGTGGATATCTTCTGGGTGAATGAGAATTTGGTGATAGGCTTTTATTAGATCGATTGGACTGAACATTTTTGTAATACATGTAATTCGGCTGTAAAATCAGCGATAAAACGAATGGGGTATTTATCTTTTAATGTTTGAGAATTTAAAGCTCTATAATCCCCAAAAGGCCTCCAATCTAAATTACCTTTCTTGGGAATCATGTGGATTGGGGAAGCATAATTTCTTTTCGAAGGTCGTAAATGTCCCAGATGCATCATATTTTCAAATTCCGATTTGGCGATTTTAAGGCGATTTGGAGCTAGCCTTCGGTGTTTTGCCACCACAGGAGGACCTCTTGTTACAATATAGTGAACAATAGTAGCTTTACAGTTTGATTTGGATTAGGAAATTTTGTAATAGAAGGAAATTCTTTTAAAAGTTTATGATAAATCGTATCCTTAGAAATAGAAATTTGAACCGAATGTAAATTAGCATACTTTAAATGGCCTACTATAATTTTGTTTTTGTATCTCTAAGGCATTTGTTCCGGAGATCTGGCACCAATTCAAAATAATGGAGGAAATCCGCTCCAAGAATAGATGTGCTTACGTCGGCAATCAGAAAAGTCCATAAAAAGTCTCTTCTTAAATTAAAATTCAAGGATAATGTTTTCTGTCCATATACATTAATAGTAGAAGAATTTGCAGTGAAAAGGGTTTGTTGGGAAGAGTTTCTTTTTTAATAGGTATTAGCAGGGATTAAAGACACATCAGAGCCGGTGTCGGCCAGAAAGGAGATATTTAATATCGGATCTCGAATGAACAGGCGTTGTGATGTCTGCGGCAAAGAACATGTCGCGTCTATTCTTCGCCGTTTTCGTTTCCCTGAAAATTGCAAGGCGAAACGCATTTTTCAGGTTTGCAGTTATTTCCGAAACGACGATGATACCAGCAAACAGACGAATTTCGATTTTGACTATTCCCTCTCGATCTTTGGTCACTTCTGTTTCTGCGGAAAGGGGAACGACTACGAGAAAATTCGAGCTTATCAATTCGTGCATTCAATTTTTCTATTCCGCGAAGTAGTTTTTCCTCCACGGAATTCGAAGTCTTATTTACAGCATGAATTTCCAAGGGAACAGATGTAACTTCTAAAATCCTATCTGAAATTTCATCTGCTTTATCTAATGTTAGGTCTACAACAGCTGCTAAGAGATTTTGTACCGATGTTGGCAAACGCTGTGAAAACAATTCTAACATAAATGTTTCTGGGACCTTCAAAGTTTCTGCACGACGTCTCATTATTTCTTAACAACTCAGAAGGTTTCCTAGTAAATAACTCTTCACCCGATGGAAGCTGACGAATCTCCTGTTGTGAAGATTCACCTGACCTATTTATAAGTTCCGTTTTCAAATGAATATAAGGATCTGTGGCATCAGGATTCATCAAAATATCGCGCACAAGTGACACAACCTCTGGGGGTAAATGGGAAACAATATAGTTAAATTTAGTCATAGATTCTGTAATGTATATTGGAACGGCTAATTTAAACGTGGTTTCGGACATAATAAACCAAAGTGCAGGATCCGATCTATTGTAGACAGGTATTTGAACTGCACCTACCTCAGACAATGTGCAAGTAATCCTTTAAATCTAGGAGAGCAGACAGACACTGAGACGAATTCTCAAAAAGAATTACTCCGAAAACGAAAGCGTATCCAAAAACGGAAGCATTTAGATGAGTACGCATTCTTCATGAACAACAGTCCAAATGCACATAATTTTAGTCGAAAATAATCCGAAAAGTCACCACTGTAGAGTTTTAAGCGTGTAAAATAATTAAATAAGTAATTCCATAATCAGAAGGTAAACATCAACGCTTTATTCACCGCTCACTTCGTTCCACTCTCTTCGCGATCTATTACTAAAGCAACTTACATGAAAGATTTATCGCTGATTCTTAACGTTTCCAGATACTACACATCGTTGCAACTTAAGTTGCCTATTTTACGGCCCAAATATTTAATAGGATTGAGGTTACAATAAAGTCCAATCTCAACGACGACTGTCAAAATTCGGCAAATCTTCTCTATTTGCAAGAAATTCATTAAAGATAAAAGAAGAATATTCGTGATATAAAATAATAATAAACTGTATGTAATTTCCTAGATTACATGCACATAGATTTAGAACAAATAGAACTTTAAAACTTTTCTTGAAGTTGATTTAAAAATTTTTTCGGTAATCCAAATAATAATAGCAACAATATAATGAGTGAAAATGAATAATTAGTTGGTGAAAAGTAGAATAAGATTAAAAGTTTAACTCTAATTCGTGAAATTTTGTGTAAAGTCGAGAAAATTATAAATTCCTAAAAAACTGAAAAATGTTCGGAAATATTTTTCAAAGTCTGAAAAGAAGGATAAGCAAACTTTTTTATGTTTAAGAAGAGAGAAAGAATGCATGAGATTTAAAATTTTTCTTAAATCTGATTAAAATTCATTCGCTAAGATGATATTTTCAATAACACATTTGCTGAGGATAGTCATAGGATTGATACCAATAATAAAACTGACGACTTGTAACATTTTGAAACTTTAAAGACGGATAAAAGATAATAATGGGAAAGGATAGCGTGATAACTTTCTTATCATAGAACTTAATTAGACACGTTTTCTCATAAGATCCACTCTAAGTGAGACATAAAGAAACTGTGACAATCTGTTGATAGAGGGAAATTATAGATTAGAGGAATGTTTTATGCAGGTTTAATGTAAAAGAATCCGTGATTAGAATTATCTATGATGAATTGCCAAATATTCTCTAAACTTTAAAGATAAAAAAAATCAGTGGCACAGATAAGTAAGCATTCAACATGGGGTAAAATGCAATCTTTTTATCGTTAATCTTAAACTTGAAGGAAATCACAGTCTTTGGAAGTCTTTATGAATAAGATAGTGTTCAATATAAAAAGTGAATTTGAATGGTCATTATTTTTGTTTTTGAAGCTAAATTTATTTTATTTATGTTAAAGGAATTAAAACGTGGTAAAATGTGAGCTTGCAAGAATAATGCCAACACTTTCAAGTTTAAGAAAATAACTCGAACTTTCCACCGAACTTAAAAAGAGTTTGATGTTTTGTTATTCTATGGGAAAAACAGAATTTTCATTTCATTTCGTTAACTTATTCAAACCTAAGATATTTTTAATATGGTTGCTCTTGTATTTTATTGGTAGAATATTCTAAAATCATCTTTGTTAATGGAAAAATGAGTTCAAAAACAAAGAGTGAAGTTGAATTATGTAAGAAAAATAAATCGAAGCTGGTTCATTAGAAGAATATATTCTTATAAAACAGATTTAGTTAAAAAAAACATTTTATGAGAAATAGCGTCTAAGTAAACTTTTTATATTTAAGTGAGAACAAATGAAAATAAATACTAGTTGCTGCAATAAAAGAAAGATTGAATTTCAATTCGTGAAATTTTTGTTCAAAAGTCGAGAAAATTCTAAGTTCTAACAAATGCGAAAAACGCTCGAAACTTCTTTTAAATCCTAAAAAGAAGTATAAGCAAACTTTTTATATTTTAGAAGAGAAAAGGAATGGATAAGATTTTAAAAATTTTCTAAAGTTGGTTGAAAATTCGCTTGCGAACAGAAAAATATTATAATTAATGAAAATGAATATTGAGTTGGTGAAAAATAGAACAAAAATGAAAGTTTAACTCTAATTCGTGAAATTTTGTTTAAAAGCCAAGAAAAAAAATATGAATCCCTAAAAACATTCGAAATTTTTTTTCAAAGTCCTATTGAAGAAGTAAAATCAAACTTTTTTATATTTTAGAAGAGACAAAGAATAAATAGGATTTTAAATTTTCCTTCCTAAGAGAGAAAGGATGGGTGAGATTTTTAAAACTTTTCTGGAAATTGATTAAAAAATTTGTTCGGTAATCAAAATAATACAAATCCCTAAAAACATTTGAAAATTTTTTCAAAGTCCTAGAAAGAAATAAAAGTGAACTTTTTATATTTTAAAAGAGAGGAAGAATGGATAGGATTTTAAATTTTCCTTCAAGCTGATTAAAAATTCACTCGCTAACCGAAAAAATATTTTAATTAATGAAAATGAATAAACCCGTCCTCAATTATTTATCTAAATAATATTAGAAGGTAATATATTTTCAAATAATTAAAATGCATGTATATTTTCAAGATTTTTGTGACTCTCTGGTGCAATTTAAAATAGAAACGTTGAAAACATATGAACGATACCCGCGAAGGGCCCTTAGGGGTGTATATATAGCTTTGGACCCATCAAGTCTTAATCAGGCCTATTATTTGTTATCTATTATTTTTCAAAAATTGTATAAATGTTATTTTTATTCATTAACTGTGAAAGACAATCAAGTTTTTGATTAATTGCTTATTAATTTTTAAATAATTAATTCTAACAGTAAAATTGATGGTCTTGTAGAAGTTTTCAACGCAATTTGGGTGCTAATAGATGGCAATTTTATTAATTGATAAGATGCGATACTTTTAAACTTTGGTTTCCTTTAAATAAAATAGAGAGAATTGAGAAATTTGATATATATTTAAAAAGAACAAAAGCGTGTTGGGCACTAATCATTTTGAGAATGTAATATTCACCGATATTGTTTCATTTAACCTTTGAAGTATTATTCTTTGCAATGAATGAATGAAATGTTCATTCTCAGACACTTTTAACCACTTTAACAAATGATATACATTTTCTCAGAGTTTCTCTTTCTTAATCGGTATGAAACACATACTGAAAGACAATTGTGCTGTTCAAGTGAAATTAAATTATTTTGAGAATAAATGAAACAGCGGAATATTTTTGATATCCGTTTAAACTTGATTTTAAAACAATTCCTGTATATTCTCTGTCGTTATGTTAAACAAACGAAGTGGTATTTATATTAAACTGAAAATGGTAACGCAGTTTATTAGATTGCATTAGTTTTATGTGGGGGAGATCAGGGCAGGATGGCGATGTTAACATTTAACAACTTTTAATGAATTCAGTTTTTGAGGTAATTTTTTTTCTTTGAATTTATTATTAGATTGACCTTCTGTTGTGTTGTACTTAAATTGAGAAATTTTTATTTTAATATAATCAAAGTTATTTTGCCATTTAAAAAAAGCAAAGTAAAAGTGCAACTTGCTAGATGACTTTGGCCACGGGGAAAGATTAAAATTATGATAAAAGTTCAATGCATTTTTATTTTTAGAAAATATAGGGTAGTAAAACTAATTAATTAAACGATGTTAAGTATTTTTTCCTTGGTTAGTTTGTAATGAAAGTGTTATTTTAGATAAAATTTGAGCTTATAGTAAATTAATATAACTCAAAACCAGTGTTTTCGTTAAAAAAAATTAGACACAAATTATTCTTATTCAGAGTCTGAATAGCACTGGGGCTATGTGTGGAATTTGCAACACTCTATTTATCTTCTGTTGGAGGGTCAACATAGATCTCATCATACGCAGGGCACTGTATTATATTTTCTTTGGAAGTTTGAACTGAAGTTATGAGAAGTTAGGGCTTTTTAAAGGAATCAAACTTGAGTTTCTTAGTAAAAATTCCTTTTAAATGCCCTAGCCTCTTGTCTTTGCTACTTCAAATGTTCTTCTTCCCCCATCTGTATATCTTTCTGAACTGACATCTCTTTTATAGTTAAGCTTATTAAAATATTTTATGTAGGTGTCACGGCAAAATTATACAAAATCAAGGAAAGTAATTCATATATTCTTCAAAAAGAAAACAGTAGAAAGCACTTGCGGCAAGATGACGAGAGTTGCTATGGTCATCTTGCCCTGATCGGAAATGTTACAAGAATTTGTTTTTCTGGTGGGATTAACATGAATTAGATAAAAATAAATTATTATTTTGTAAAGCGTATTGTCTTAGGTAGTCATGCTTAGCAAAGAATAACCAAATATCTTACGTTTAGTCCACGAGATCTTACGTTGAAGGTCTTGAAAATGACAACATGTCAGGCAAAAAACACGAACAGCATATAACAAACAACGAAATGGGGGCAGTGAATTCATTGTGCAATTTTTGACTTTCTAGCAGTGTGAAGAGCTAATAATATCCGTATGGTGGTGAAGTAAAAGCAGTATGAACTTAAAATAAGCCATTCACCATCTTGCCCTGGTCTCCCCTCCATCCAAATTATCAGTTTTATAACTTCTGAGCGGTAAAGTTATAGACAAGTTCCTTTTACAATCCATTTTTTGGAGAAGCAAATTTTTTTAACCTCTTATTTTCAATATTGCCATTCGACAACCTTACTATTCACTTTTATGAATTATTTAAAGTTTAATTTAAATTATGTCTGTATTAGTTGCTTGTTTCAAAAGAACAGCTATTACGGTCCTTAGCATTTCCCCACTGAAGCATTGTTGTATTATCAGGGGCCCGAAATGTCGTTCTCACACTGGCATTGATTGATTACCATATGTCAAAGCTTTTCAAATCTCCGAAGTCGAGCCAAATCATATAGACATCGATAAAGTTTACAATACTGCAACCTTCTGAGCGCAAATAGCACTACTTAATGGATAAGCTCTAATGGTGAGCGCATCTAACACTCTTCCGTAATATCTATGCAAAACATCAATATTCTTTAGTTGTTTTGAGCAGTGTATATTATATGGACGAGTTTTCTGTTTTATTTATTTGGAGTAATGTAGAACTTCCGCTATACCGACCGACTTCCGGTATAGTTTTTCGTCAATGGAAATCTTCAATATTTCAACACTCTGTTTGAAGATGTTAATTAATGTTTAAGGTAGAATTTTTTTTAATGCTATGACTTGAATGATACTTTGAAAATATTAAATTTGATCTTCTATTGCTGTAGTTCTCAATATTTACTTAAAATAAGAACATATTGTGGAAAGGCTGCCATGTTCGGTTTCGCTCTTTCAGGCGACTTCTAAGGCTTGTTTGGCGGTTAAATTCTTAACCAAACAATTTAGATAATCCCTTGCGGTTAAAGTTTGATACAGTATCCAAATGGATTTGGCGATTGCTTCTGCGAACCCAACTTAGACAAAACAGAAAACTCGTCTATATCGCGCTCGTAAAATCGCCATCGTAAAATCAGCCATCGTTTAAAGTATCAAGACAGTCGTTTTGCCGGCCCTTATGTATCATTTAGAATCCTTCCTCCTCTAAACAAAGACAAATGTATTGTACTTTATAAATTCAGTAGCCTACAAGCATCAGGGATATTAAAAATTGCAGTCGAACCTCAATCCTTTTTCATTGGTTATAGTGCTGTTTCGTAACATTGTAATACTTTTGAACTTGCTTCGGGTTTTATGTATTTAATTCAACAGATCGTATTAGCGAATGGTCTATCTGCTATCATTATTGAATGGAATTACTGCTGTCATTTTGAAAAAAAGAGCTTTTCGTCTTTGAGAAAAACAAAGAAAGGAACTTATTCAAGTGTAAATTATTATTAATGTCCTTTTGGTGTGGTACTGATTGTGTTCCATGGGTCAATAAAACCTCGTGGGAGTCTGCTAATGTAAGTCAATCAAGCCTTCTGCAACGCTGCTTTGCTGTGACGTGGCTGGTTCCTTTTTGTTTCTCCTTATATCATGCTTCAAGTACTGTAAAAGTGTCTTCACATATTTATCAAAGGAAAATGTAAGTTTCTTCAATCATTAATCATTTTGTAGAGAATTGAAACTTTACAAAGTGAAAGCCCACTCCATCCTCCTGACGTGTTATTTGTTTGGTATTTTCCAGCCTGTGAAAGAGAGTTCGTGAAAGTTGTGCTCTCCGAGCGAAAAGGTATTTGATAACAGCTTACAGATAACGAAACAGGCCTCTCTAATTCACTTAACGAGCTCTTCGTAATCCATTAAGCAGCCCTTCCCTCCTCCCATTCACCTCCCCATTATCTGAAACGGAAGGGCTGCACTTCCCTAAAGGCAGGAAATTGAAATGTCTCTCTGTGCATTGTGTGCAAATAGGGTTTTATAAATGCTGAATGACTCCCCCACTCGGAAATTAGGAAATTTATTACGGGGCCTATTAGCATGGCAATGCAATGCGTTAACAAGTGTCGCGTGGTTTTCCAATAATTGTGGCAAAGACAGTATCTAGGCGATTTATTAGAAAAATTTATTTTGACATTCATTATTCACTTGCAGCCTTTCTAATATTCAGGGCCCCTCTCCCAAGAAATTCAGTGCTAGATGCCCCCAACAAGCATAATGCGCCCCTGTTTACAATGAAATGTACAGAATTTGAAAACTCTAGCACACCAGGAAGTGAGTGAAAAATCAACTACAAAATTCCATCTTTTCAACGCGAAACATGTCAATTTAAATAGATTTAATAAGAATAGTTATTGAAAACACTCTTTTATTTGTGTACTAGTAAGTACAAATTATTATTTATTTTTAAATATTGTTTACGAAAATATTATGAAATTCTTTACTGGTTCATGATATTTTTTCTATAGCTGGGCTTTATTCCTAAACATATTCCGTGCTTCGTCAGAACATACATAGAGATACAAAAATGTGTAGGGGAAGGTGGTGTACCTAGGTCCCATTTTTACTTTTTAATTTTTAATTGTATAATTACTAAAAGAAAGGTAACAAAACAATTTTTCTTTCATATTTTAGGCCTTTATACACAACATATATTTTTTGTAGATTTTTTAAAAAGTATTTCAGTGCATTATTTACAATTTTAAAAAAAGTGCAAATAGGACCAAGGTACACCATGGGTAGTGTACCTTGGACCAGCTATTTCTAGATTTAAAAACTCTAGCCGAATAGTTTGAACATAAACATTTATTGGTATTTAAGCTACAGAAAAATGTTAATGAGCACTTTTACTTAATGAGATCTTAGATTAGACCGAATATAAAATTATTACAGCAACAGTTTCATTCCTATGAGTAGGCTTAACCAACATTGTAATCAGACAAGTCAATTCCAAATGTTAATTTCCGAAGCTGCCTTTCAGATCCTCCAGTCAACACGGGATGTGGTAACTTCCACATTACATCACATTTTTCCACAACATAAGTGGTAGACCATGTAGTGGTCATGCACCAAGGTACACCACTTGGGCATGGTCCAAGGTACACCACTTGGCCATTTCATGGAAAATGGCTGACTACTAAATTGAGGTTGGGCTTAACATAATTTCTAACACATGTTATTATAGCTAAAACTGTGTTTTATAAGTTAGGCATTTTACTATAAAGTAATTTATGTATGTTTAGGAACTATTACCACAAAATTCAACAGGAAAAAAATTACTTTTGATGGGTTAATTTCCTTTTTCAGGATTCATTCATTCAAATGAGCACCTTGACAAATAAGTTCAGGTACACTGGGACCTCTGGTGGCAAATGTACAAAATACATATAACATTTTCTATACATCTATACAGATGGGGCTAAAATCGGCATAGGTTCAAGGTACACTTATGTCCAAGGTACACCACCTTCCCCTACATGAATGCAGCCCAACAAGCGTGATAACAAAAAATGACTCTTTATTTGACGAATATTTCAAAAAAACGTAGCACAGGTAGAAAAAAACTAAGCAGTACTTTCATAAACTCACAGCACTTTCAAGAGCTTTCAATGTCTTTTCAGTTCACCAGCTTATATTGCTGACCAAACTCCAATTGATCCATTCTTGGTTTGAAAACTTGCTTTTTATACCTTTTCCAATAGCATCACATAGTAGTCTCTCGAAGGATCTGGATATTTCCGCTCCTAGAAGAGATTCATGAATTTTCTACAAGTTTCGTCTTGTCGCGAAAATTGCCAACTTCGTCGCCAAAATTGTCGCTAAGGTCGAAGTTCATTGGCTTGGCTCCCAGTAAAACCTTTGTAAAACTCTCTTTTCTAAGACTAGCATGCCATTTAAACTGCTTTATAACCTCGTAACAATATGCAGATTAATATTTACTCTGAAAAGACAATTTTCGGAAAGTATTATTTTATTTCTGATGTAAATAATCTCTCTAAATATAAAAAGCAATGTTTGTGTGTGTGCGATGTTTAGACCAAAAACATTGCACTTACAGGCCTAAAATTTGGCACACAGGTAGCTCTGATGGTGACTCAAAGCAGGTCGAAGCCCGATTTTTAAAATTCGACCTAGACAATTTTTTATTTAATATTTTGTGGGTTTCTTAGTGATTTTTCATACTCATTTCTCCATTGCATTTTTTCTAATAATCGTATCACGAAAATAGATATGTCACTGTTAAAGTGTATAATTCAGTTATTCTATAGAATAACTGACCAAGTCAGTTAAAGTGTAAAATAGATTAATTATTAATTGCCCACTTTAGATGCCGCAGGCATCACGAGCTCAATTTTCCCTGCTTTATGTGAGTATTTTAAAAACGAAGATTCTTTACATTCAATGAGCTAGCGAAGCTACTAGGTTCCGGCTCCCGCTGCTAGCGAAGCCGTAGGATGTGTTTTAAAGTTAAAAGAATTTCCCCTGTGTCCATTTCAGATGCCGCAGGCATCGCGAGCACAATTTTCCGTGCTTCATTTGAGTAATTAAAAACATAGATTCCTCACATTCAATGATATGATATAGCGAAGTTAATATGTTCTGACTCCCACTCCTAACGAAGCCGTAGGATGTTTCTTAAAAATAAAAAAAATCCTGGTGCCCACTTCAGATGCTAAAAATACAGAAAATCAATTTTACTAACAAATAGGCTGAATCATGTCGGCTATTTTACACTTTAACGATGTTGTGGACCGTTATTCTATAGAATAACTAGTTAAAATCTAAAAAAAAAAATTATTTTACACTTTAACTGACTTGATCAGTTATTCTATAGAATAACGGATTTCATACTTTAACGGTAACAGATACACCATAAGAAAGAACAAACAAGTTCCGTTCTAATGAAGTTTATTTTAAAAGTCTAAAATTTTGTTTGAAACGAAAAAATTGCCGTACAATATTTTCTTTAATTTTAGTAAATTTTTAATATGTATTTTGGTATAATTTACAACAATACTTTTCATTGTTGCAACGCAATTCAAACCGTTTTCATTGTTTAACCAAACATGTAATTGCGTATTTCTCTTTCATTGTTGAAAGCTGAGTTAATATCCTAATGCATTTTGCTTTCATATTTTATTTCACTTAAATGTTTGTGGAAAAAAGTAAAATTTAAAAAATTGAGTGGATTGTAAACTAACTGTCTGGGCCCACAAAGCTGCGTTTGAAGCACTAAATGTTACGTTGAAAGACATAACAATAACACAATGGGAGGCATTACTAAGGTGTTGGCTTGAGACAGACGCTTCCAGTTATTTCCCGTGAAACTAGGGCGGATGAAATGTTGAAAATCTTCGTACCTATGGGGGCATTCAGAGACTTGGACTAACATCACACGTGCGAGTTCATAGACGACCCTTGAAGACATTCCTAAGCTTTCATATAAAATAAAAATTACCGAACTGTCTGAAGGTTTAACCATATTATTTTAAATATATAGATGGTTTAAAAAAGTTAATATTTTGCTAAACTGTCGTTTTATATGACGTTCTACAAACATTGAGAATTTCATAAACTTAAAAATTAATTTACTACTTGGAAATTAGGTATGATTTTTATCAGTTATTAAAGCACATTTTACATTTGAATAAATGCATAAAAGTTAAAATTATATTATTATCGAATTTGTCGGTTTGTATTTCATAAATCACTAATAATTTCTTGTTCCATTCAAATTTATCTCCGATATTTCGGCGACATTTTTAGTATATGAGAAAGGTATTTTTAACTAATCTTCACAGGAAAATAAAAAGAAAAATAAAACATCCGTTAAACTATTCTTGTTTTCTTTTTTGAAATGAAAACAAGCATAGATTATGTTGGTTTGAAAAATTAATATTATATATTTTTCATTTGCACTTCATATTAGTTCAGTATTTAGCATTAAATTAACTCGATATTACTTAAGTTATAATACACTTTTGTCAGTTCAAAACATTTTCATTATGATAAATTCAGTTGTAATTATAATTATCGATTAAATATACTAATCATAAAGGTACATAGTAAGTTAAGTAAAATTAATATTTCAAAAATTTATTTAAATACGTAAAATATGTATATTTAAATAGTGATTTTAGTTTGTGATATGTTGGCTAATTATTGTGTTATTTTTTTTTCAAGCATGGCAGAAGAAATTGATAATGTATTCGAGAATGACCAAATGTACATCCGGTATAAAACCGACCGACGCGAATCGGAGTGTGTGCAAGAAACGCATCGCCTATGAAAAGCCGACCATTTTCAAAACCGGTCGACACGAATCGGTGTGTGTGCAAGGAACGCATCGTCTGCAAAAGTAGACCATTTTCAAACAGGTCTACAGAAATCGGTGTGTGTGCAAGTAGCCTTATGGTTACAGGCAAGGGGATATGAAACGGTGTTCTAGTTCTAGCGGGAGGGGCACCTAGACTTTCTTGTATACTCCCTAACAACGGCGTCATCCCCGATGCCCCCCATAAAAACTGCGGACCTTCGGGAAGGTCCGGAGGCCATGAGTTCTCAGATTATTTCTATAGTCCTCGTATACCGCGGAAACACGAAAGGGGCAACAATATAAGCTGGAGTAAAATACACCAAGCGGCAGTAAAATGGATCGAGCAGGCGCCAATACACAATAGGGCGTGTTTATTCTGCGCCATAGTATCATGAAGAAAACCAAATACGCAATTTCGACGCCTTTTGTTTAACCGATTCAAACCAAAATTAGACACAGGTCTACAATTAGGGTTAGAAGACCGCATACCAAGGTTTATTCAAAGAAGTCATTGCTTTTAGGGGCACGAACACACGAAGCGTCCCGCCGAAAGTTGCAGCCGTGACGCGACATGTGATCCCGTGTTCTTTAATGGCGCTGTTCACACTGGCGCGGCAAAGTTGTGTAACCGGTTCTCGTCGCGCGCGTGTCATCCTTGCCCAATGAAACAGCTCCGGTTTCGCCGGCAAATCGTCGCATGGTCCCATGGTAACGCGTGACAGTGTTCACACGTATTTTTGTACGAAAGCGTTTTCGCTCTAACCGGATGGCAGCTCTAAGCACCGATTCTGTTCTTTAAAGTTAAATAAAAACTTATAAGATTTTAGATTATTTAAAACATTTTTTGTTTCTTTTTCGATTAATTATATTTTGTTATGCTGATATTATGATTTTTTACAAATAATTAAAGCGAATGTGTCTGTATTTGTACAGGATGAAAATGTAATATCAAGTTAATTTTTTTCATCTTTTCCAGATAACTTTCGAAAATATTATTGAATTGTAATTTAAATGTAATATTTTATTTAGAAGGATAATTGTAATACATTTTATTTGATAATAAAAGCTCAATTAAACTGTTTTATTATAAAGGCATATTCATATTTTATTTTCTTATAAATATCTTTAACAAGAGTATTGTGAAGAAATGCTTTTGCTAAAATTTGTATCTACGATAATATGAGGGGACGGGTTTTTTTTCAAGGAAATAGTCTTTTCATCGGCACTCGTTTTATATTCAGATTTTCACTGATACATTAATTAAACTGGTCGTTGATTCATTAAATGCATCAAGTTTCCTTCTACATTTAATTTTTTTACTTTCTCGTATAGGAAATATACAAAGAGAAAATATTGTAATCGTCAAAAAAATTCGAACTCGAGATTTTGACGAATCTCCACGTTTTAGACCTCCTTGAGTCCGAAAAACACAATTTTGGAATTATGTCTGTCTGCGCATATGTCTGTGTGAACCGATAACTCCAAAATTATTAGAGCTACGGGGATGAAATTTGGTATGTGATCTTGACACATAATTTGTAGGTTTTTATCAAATTTTGTACAAAATCCGTCTACGGGAAATCTGTCTGTCCGCGTTCATGTGAACACTATAACTCAAAAACTTGAATAGCTAGATGGATAAAATTTGTTACACTGTTTTATCATCAGGAATGTTGGTCCCAATCAAATTTTTGATATTAAGGAAGTTGCTAAACTTTAATTTGCTTTTTCCTAATCTAAAGTCCATTTCATAAAAAATTAATTACGCCGTTCTGAAAATAAATAAATAAGCTACAAAAAAATTCAATTACTTGTTTTTCGTTAAAATTATTTCTCCACCACAGCGCAGTAAACAACGTCCAGATGGTCCGAATTCGTCGACTCCATCCTAATCATTTAATTGATGTGAATTTCAAAGTTGTGCAATTTTTTTCTTAATTTTGACAAATTTCAGAATATATTTATACTTTGCAAAAAAGCAGATAATACATATTTTTTAACGAACCGGTTGAAGATTATTAATGTTTTAGGTCAGTTGAACAATATTTAACATATAACTTTTAGGTGTAACGTATAACCTTTTCGATTCTTCATGTTCAAATTTCATTATTTTTCGAATTTACTTGAAACATGTGACTTGAGAATCATAAATAAAAATATATTGAAAAATAATTTTTCTCATCAATAGCCTTTTGTAAAATATGAAATTGCTTACTTTTTAAAGCGATTTTTTTCCCTACAAAATAACACATGCAATGATCATTATTAATTGTTATAGTGTTTAAAAATAGCTCAAACTGGAATTTTTATCAAAATAAAATTATTTTAAATTCATTTACATGCCTACTATTTATCAGGATAAGCAGAATATCAATAGGATATTCTTTAATTTGTGAGAACATTATATGAAACACCGGAAAACAAAAAATTATATACTAATGTTTGTTATCCTGAATACAATTGAGAATTTTCTGGAACAGTTCCATACTTTATAAGTTGTGAAATCTTTATTCATTATATGCAATGAATTCTTCCTTCGATGGGAGCTCTTCAAATAAATCCTTCATTCAAATAAATCACCATTTCTGAGCCACGTATATCACTCACTCAGAAAAATTAACGACGAATGTGGCCACGAAAGCCGAATATGCAGCGCCACCATATAGCGACGATTCGCCAAACGCCGCGTGTGAACACCACCGACACGTTTTCAGCTGTCAGCCGAATTCGCCGTAGCCGACCCGTGTGGGCCGCGGTGGCCCAGTGGTAAGGTCTCGGCTTTCGGGCCGGAGGGTTCCAGGTTCGAGACCCGATTCCACCGAAGATCCGCAGTGTATGGGGCCTGTTGCACGTTAAATCATACGTAGTGGTCAAACGTCCTCCCGTTGGTGTGGCGTGGAAGTTTGGAGAGGGGGTGCCAGCTCAGGTGTCGTCCTCGTCATCTGACCGAGGTTCAAAATTACGAGGTCCGTCCCAAAATAGACGTCGTGTTGCTTCGAAACGGGACGTTAATATAACTAAACTAAACTAAACTAAACTAAACTAAACTAAACCGACCCGTGTGTTCGTAGCCTTATCGTGTTCACATGCATGCGAATATACAGACCGACAGACACTCAAGGCTTTGAATGATTTGATCGGAAATTTGATACAGATCTACGATTTTCATGATAAAACTGAGTACAGATAGGACATCACGGACCGACAGAATTCTCGTGGATGGATTTTGTTTAAAATCTGATAAGAACCTAGAAATTTGGTGTAAAGATAACATGCCAAATTTCATCAACCTATCTCACACCATTTTCGAGTTACCGTGTTCACAGACAGACGTAATTCCAAAATTTTATTTTTCGGACTCATGTAAGTTTAAAACGTGGAGATTCATCAAAATCTAGAGTTCGAATTTGTTGACGATTATTATGCTTACTCTTACAAGACATCGTATACAAGAAAGTAAAAAAAACTCCAACGGGGAAAATCAGCTCATACAATTATATTTTTCGAAACATCAAAATGAACCCCTATATTCAGTGAATAGTTATGCATCTAGTCGTTTTTCCCCGGTTGCAAAAGTTGAAATACTTCTGAGAAACTTTCTAAAATATTTAATAATCAAAGATATTTTCCTCCAAGATAACGAAAGCAATTGTACAATTAACAAGTGCTTTCTAGTCACATATCTGTAGTAAAAATCTATTGATGTAAGCGATAAATTATTGAATGTTATTCAATAATTTGAAAAAAATAAAAAAACATCATCGACACAATGACAGCAAAGGACTGTTATTTGTTCAGAACCGAAGAACTGATTAACCTGGAATACAAATGAATTTTCAGGATTATATAAATGTCAAGTCTCTGATAAAAAACTTCAATTTACAAATGAGAATCTATATTATATAAAACGAATAATAAAATCTATATTATATTATTATTTCTTTCTCCCCGTTGGCAACGATCAGTTTGTTTACCAAACTCAACCCTGACGCCGAGATTCTTGAATTGGTTTGAAGTCGGAAACAGCGAATTTTTTTTTGAGTTTAGATCGTTTGAATTAAATAAATTTGAGTCGTATAGTTTGGATTAGACAAATGAATGAATGTGTGCTTAATACTGAATGTCCTTCTCAGCTAAAAGTTTCTGAAAAATTGGTTTATTCATCTCTCGGCAGCTCAAATGTTCCGAGTTCCATCTATCCAGAGAAAAATAGTATACCTTCATTCACTTATTAATAATTGGAAGGAGTGTGTTTATACATGCGCAGAGGAAACATTTCGTTTAAAAAAGTGCATGTTTAAGATTTTGAAGGAAAGAACGATGTTTGAAAATTTTGAAAAAGGGTATCTAATCAATTATAAAACGCTAAGGGTAAATAATTATTATAGGTTTTAATTTTGAATAGTTAATATTGTAAGCAAGAGTAGACAAACTCCCATGGCTTAGTGGTAGCGTTCACGTCTGTGGAACCATGGGACGTGAGTTCAAGCCGGAGAGAGATCAACGGCCTTATTCACCATCCATGGTTAAATCCTGATCAGCGGTTAAAAGGGAATTTACACGAACAAGCGAATGCTGACCGAAATGATCGGCTGGATGTATCCCCTAACTGGCGAGTTGGCGAGAAACTCGTGTGGCTCGAAGGCAATTTTAAAAATCGCCAACAACAGAGAAATTGAGATACCATGCCAATATAGCAACCCAATAAAGTATACATTTGGCAATGCATTTCGGTCACCTTTCACATTATTATAGCAGAACCATCATTTAACCGCTGATCATGGTTTAACCATGGATGGTGAATAAGGCCGCAAGTATTTCATATAATTATGTTTTGTTTCTTAATTTACTTCCCATTTCTCGTCTTTTCTTGAATATGCAAATTAATAATATGTAAATTAATCTTTGATTTATTTCCAGAACATTCCAGTCTAGAATGTTCCATGCCTGTATATAAGTTTCTGTAAATGGTACTTGGTTGTTTAATAAAGCTCGAGTTGAGATCTTACTCTATCGTGTGATTATTTCTATCCTCTCGCATTTACCACGATAAATCTACGTGACAATATGAACATGTTTCACGCCACTATTTTCTTTAAACTGTCCTTTTTCAGCTAAAAGGTTGCAAGATGGTGTACATCTTTCTACGACAAGAGACGATCAAGAATTTTCTGAGATTTAAAACGCAAATGACTACATTGAGAAAAACATTATATCTTTCTTGACTCAATAATTATTGGAATAAGCATGTATACATGTGGGGAAGCTTTTCTAAATTACATTTCATTGTATAGAGGGCATATTTGAAATTTTGATGGAAAAAGCATTTTTTAAAATTTATTTTGAAGACTTGGAAAAGGCTATCTTATCACTTTTAAACTTAAAATTTTGGTGGAATGAAGTTATGTTGCAATAAACTGTTGAATAAATAGTCAAAAGTGTATGCCAAGAAGTTTTAAATGACTGATTTCTGATTGATGAAAATAATTTTGATTTTTAATCATCTTTGAATTATAAATATTATTACATATCACTCACTCAGAAGAAAAATTCGCGGCGAATAATGGCCACGAAGCCAGATATGCAGCGCCACCATATGGCGACGATTCGCCAAACGCCGTGAACACCGCGACACGTTTTTCAGCTGTCAGCCCGAATTCGCCGTAGCCGACCATTAGTAGGCCGCAGGTGGCCCAGTGGTAAGGTCTCGGCTTTTCGAGGCCCGGAGGGCCAGGCTTCGAGACACCGAATTCACTGAAGATCCGTCGACGTATGAGGGCCTGTTGCACGTTAAATCATGCAGCAGTGGGTCAAACATCACTCCGTTTTGCGTGGCTTGAGTTTGGAGAGGGTGCAGCTCGGCGTGATCGTCGTCTACATCTGACCGAGGTTCAAAAATTACGAGTCCGTCCCAAAATATAGCGCCTCGTGTTGTTCCGAAGCAGGACGTTAATATAACTCATCCTTCAGCTAAACTTTTTGTTTCTTTTTCGATTAATTATATTTTGTTATGCTGATATTATGATTTTTTACAAATAATTAAAGCGAATGTGTCTGTATTTGTACAGGATGAAAATGTAATATCAAGTTAATTTTTTTTCACCTTTTCGAGATAACTTTCGAAAATATTATTGAATTGTAATTTTAATGTAATATTTTATTTAGAAGGATAATTATAATACATTTTATTTGATAATAAAAGCTTAATTAAACTGTTTTATTATAAAGGCATATTCATATTTTATTTTCTTATAAATATCTTTAACAGGAGTATTGTGAAGAAATGCTTTTGCTAAAATTTGTATCTACGATAATATGAGGGGACGGGTTTTTTTTTTCAAGGAAATAGTCTTTTCATCGGCACTCGTTTTATATTCAGACTTTCACTGATACATTAATTAAGCTGGTCGCTGATTCATTAAATGCATCAAGTTGCCTTCTACATTTAATTTTTTTACTTTCTCGTATAGGAAATATACAAAGAGAAAATATTGTAATCGTCAAAAAATTCGAACTCGATATTTTGACGAATCTCCACTTTTTAGACCTCCTTGAGTCCGAAAAACACAATTTTGGAATTATGTCTGTTTGCGTATCTGTCTGTGTGAACTGACGACTCGAAAATTATTAGAGCTACGGGGATGAAATTTGGTATGTGATCTTGACACATAATTTGTAGGTTTTTATCAAATTTTGTACAAAATCCGTCTACGGGAAATCTGTCTGTCCGCGTTCATGTGAACACTATAACTCAAAAACTTAAATAGCTAGATGGATAAAATTTATTACACTGTTTTATCATCAGGAATGTAGGTCCCAATCAAATTTTTGATATTAAGGAAGTTGCTAAACTTTAATTTGCTTTTTCCTAATTTAAAGTCCATTTCATAAAAAGTTAATTACGCCGTTCTGAAAATAAATAAATAAGCTACAAAAAAATTCAGTTACATGTTTTTCGTTAAAATTATTTCTCCACCACAGCGACTCCATCCTAATCATTTCATTGATGTGAATTTCAAAGTTGTGCAATTTTTTCCTTAATTTTAACAAATTTCAGAATATATTTATATTTATACTTTGCAAAAAAAGCAGATAATATATATTTTTTAACGAACCGGTTGAAGATTATTAATGTTTTAGGTCAGTTGAACAATATTTAGCATGTAACTTTTAGGTGTAACGTATAACCTTTTCGGTTTTTCATGTTCAAATTTTATGATTTTTCGAATTTACTTGAAAAATGTGACTTGAGATTCATAAATAAAAATATACTGAAAAATAATTTTACTCATCCCTAGCCTTTTGTGAAATATGAAATTGCTTACTTTTTAAAGCTATTTTTTTCCCTACAAAATAACATATGCAATGATCATTATGAATTGTTATAGTGTTTAAAAATAACTCAAAATGGATTTTTTATCAAAATAAAATTATTTTAAGTTCATTTACATGCCTACTATTTATCAGGATAAGCAGAATATCCATAGGATATTCTTTAATTTGTGAGAACATTATATGAAACACCGGAAAACAAAAAATTAAATACTAATGTTTGTTATCCTGAATTCAATTGAGAATTTTCTGAAACAGTTCCATACTTTATAAGTTGTGAAATCTTTATTCATTATATGCAATGAATTCTTCCTTCGATGGGAGCTCTTCAAATAAATCATTCATTCAAATAAATCACCATTTCTGAGCCACGTATATCCAGTGGCGGATTTTGCCAATATGAGGCCACAGGCGCACAACTGACTTGAGGCCCCTCCCTCTGCTCAATGTCTCAACTTCCCCATCGGCTTAGCCCTACGATGTGCGTAGAATAGGTTTTGAGGCCCCCTACCCTGACCATCAATGATCAACGCTCCTGTCCTTACCCAATGTCGCAACTTCGCCCGTCAGCATAGCACTACAATTTACGTCCAATAGGGTTTGATGCCCCTACCGAATGTCAATAATTCGCCATCAATTTGCACTACTGTGTACGTCGAATGGATTTTGAGGCCCCCTGGATTTTCGAGGCACGAGGCGAGCGCCTCTAACGCCTGTGCAGAAAACCGCCAATGCGTATATCACTCACTCAGAAAGATTAACGACGAATGTGAACACGAAAGCCGAATATGCAGCGCCACCATACAGCGACGATTCGCCAAACGCCCCGTGTGAACACCACCGACACGTTTTCAGCTGTTAGCCGAATTCGCCGTAGCCGACCCGTGTGTTCGTAGCCTTATCGTGTTCACATGCATGCGAATATACAGACCGACAGACACTCAAGGCTTTAAATGATTTGATCGGAAATTTGATACAAATCTACGATTTTCATGATAAAACTGAGTACAGATAGGGCATCACGGACAGACAGAATTCTCGTGGACGGATTTTGTTTAAAATCTGATAGGAACCTAGAACATTTTGTGTAAAGATAACATGCCAAATTTCATCAGCCTATCTCACACCAATTTCGAGTTACCGTGTTCACAGACAGACGTAATTCCAAAATTGTATTTTTCGGACTCCAGTAGGTTTAAAACGTGGAGATTCATCAAAATCTAGAGTTCGAATTGTTTGACGATTATTATGCTTTCTCTCACAGACATCGTATACAAGAAAGTAAAAAAACTCCAACGGAGAAAATCAGCTCATACAATTATATTTTTCGAAACATTAAAATGAACCCCTATATTCAGTGAATAGTTATGCATCTAGTCGTTTTTCCCCGGTTGCAAAAGTTGAAATACTTCTGAGAAACTTTCTAAAATATTTAATAAGCAAAGATATTTTCCTCCAAGATCACGAAAGCAATTGTACAATTAACACTAAGTACTTTAAATACTTTCTAGTCACATTTCTGTAGTAAAAATCTATTGATGTAAGCAATAAATTATTGAATGTTATTCAATAATTTGAAAAAAATGAAAGAATATCATCGACACAATGACAGCAAAAGACTGTTATTTGTTCAGAACCGAAGAACTGATTAACCTGGAATACAAATGAATTTTCAGGATTATATAAATGTCAAGTCTCTGATAAACAACTTCAATTTACAAATCACAATCTATATTATATAAAACGCTTATGCGTGGCGCAAAAGGACCTTTATTTCTTTCTCCCCTTTGGCAACGATCAGTTTGTTTACCAATCTCAACTCTGACGCCAAGATTCTTGAATTGGTTTGAAGTCGGAAACAACGATTTTTTTTTTTTTTTTAGTTTAGATCGTTTGAATTAAATAAGTTTGAGTCGTACAGTTTGGATTAGACAAATGAATGAATGTGTGCTTAATACTGAATGTCCTTTTCAGCTAAAAGTTTCTGAAAAATTGGTTTATTCATCTCTTGACAGCTCAAATGTTCCGAGTTCCATCTATCCAGAGAAAAATAGTATACCTTCATTCACTTAATAATAATTGGAGGGAGTGTGTTTACATGTGCAGAGGCAACATTTCGTTTAAAAAAGTGCATTTTTAAGATTTTGAGGAAAGAACGATGTTTGAAAATTTTGAAAAAGGGTATCTAATCAATTATAAAATGCTAAGGGTAAATAATTATTATGGGTTTCAATTTTGAATAGTTAATATGAACATGTTTCAAGCCACTATTTTCTTTAAACTGTCCTTTTTTACCAAGAGACGATCAAGAATTTTCTGAGATTTAAAACACAAATGACTACAATGAGAAAAACACTATATCTTTCTTGGCTAAATAATTGTTGGAATAAGCATGTATACAAGTGGGGAAGCTTTTCCGTGTAATATTTCATAAAAAAGAGTGCATATTTAAAATTTTGGTTAAAAAAGCAAGGATTTTGGAAATTTTTGAAAAAAAAAAGCCATCTTATGAATTATAAAAGGCTAAAAGTAAATAATTATTATAAGCTTTAATTTTGAATAGTTAATATGAACATGTTTCACGCCACTATTTTCTTTAAACTGTCATTTTTTACCTAAACGGTTGTGAGATGGGTTATATCATTCTATGAAAGCTATAATTTTCTGAGATTTAAAACACAAATGACTAAACTGAGAAAAACACTATATCTTTCTTGACTCAATAATTATTGGAATAAGCATGCATACATGTGGGGAAGCTTTTCTGAATTACATTTCATTGTATAGAGGGCATATTTAAAATTTTGGTGGAAAAAGCAATTTTTTAAAATTTATTTTGAAGACTTGGAAAAGGCTATCTTATCACTTTTAAACTTAAAAGTTTGGTGGAATGAAGTTATGTTGAAATAAACTGTTGAATAAATAGTCAAAAGTGTATGCCAAGAAGTTTTAAATGACTGATTTCTGATTGATGAAAATAATTTTGATTTTTAATCACCTTTGAATTATAAATATTACCTTCCAAATTTCTTTATAAGATTTACATATATATCTGTGCTACCAGAAGATTTTAATTGTAGAAACTGATGAAAAATTCATTTTAGGAGTTCATGCAATTTCAAATAATTTAAATTTACTTTTAGTAACTAATGTACTTGTAATTTCCTAATACTGGTAGAAACGGATAACTGTACGGCAAGTGAGCGAAGCGAGCTGCTATCACATAGTGATCCCGAAAGAATCACAACATGATTCTTGGGTGTTGGTGAGCGGAGCGAGCAGGGGTGTTATATATATATAAATATTTTATAACAACTGTTCTAGGTCACCCAGTGTCTTCATTGTAGCCACCGAAGCGAGCAGGGGGCAGAGCCCCCTTGTACGAAGTATGTAACTTACAGAATTTAAAATCAATTAAATTTAATCATATTTTTGTTATTTTAATCCTGAAATTGCGTTATTATTATCCGCGTTAACTGCGGACGAGAAATTTATTCACTTATATCAAATTATGAGCTATACATCCATGGATTCAGACTTGCTTACGTCCTTATGTGGTTAAAGCCAGAAACTGAAACTTAAATGAAGAAATATTTATCGTAAACCAAAAGTTGGATAACTTTTCAACAGACCAGATGAGATAACTATTTGATTTTAACTATACACGGAATTGAAAAATACAGAAATCCAGTTAAGAATCATATTTTAAAAACAATAAACGTTCCAATGACATTGAAGTAGAAAATTTTTCTCTATATTCTGTAGAAGTTTTTACAGCACTCAATAGCGAATTCTAGAATCACGAGTATTTTTTTCAAGTGCAGGGTCAGTTGTTGTAGCAGAAAAGAAATTGTTTCTTTTCAATGTGGACCAAAAAGGGGGAAAACACTGAAAAAATGATGCGTGCTACTTTTTTTGACAACAGAGAATGGAGCAATTTTTTTTTTATGCTAACAGCCAGAACTTGTTGATTTTAGATATCCAAGATCGATGAAAATAGGAAATCCTCTCGCAATTGTAGAGGCCCAAAAGAAAATAAAGGCAAATTAAGAATTTTTATATAAAATTTTCCCTCTATAAATTTTCAGTCGGAAACAGCGATTTTTTTTTTTTTTTCAGTTTAGATCGTTTCAATTAAATAAGTTTGAGTCGTACAGTTTGGATTAGACAAATGAATGAATGTATTCTTAATACTGAACGTCCTTTTCAGCTAAAAGTTTCTGAAAAATTGGTTTATTCATCTCTTGACAGCTCAAATGTTCCGAGTTCCATCTATCCAGAGAAAAATAGTATACCTTCATTCACTTAATAATAATTGGAGGGAGTGTGTTTACATGTGCAGAGGCAACATTTCGTTTAAAAAAGCGCACTTTTAAGATTTTGAAGGAAAGAACGATGTTTGAAAATTCTGAAAAAGGGTATCTAATCAATTATAAAATGCTAAGGGTAAATAATTATTATGGGTTTTAATTTTGAATAGTTAATATGAACATGTTTCACGCCACTATTTTCTTTAAACTGTCCTTTTTCAGCTAAAAGGTTGCAAGATGGTCTATATCTTTCTACGACAAGAGACGAACAAGAATTTTCTTATCTTAGTTCTGTCTGAAGCCACATTTTTTTTCTTTAAACTGTCCATTTTTACCTAAAAGTTTGAGAGATGGGTTATATCATTCTACGAAAACTAGAATTTTCTGAGATTTAAAACACATATGACTACACTGAGAAAAACACTATATCTTTCTTGACTCAATAATTATTGGAATACGCATGTATACATGTGGAGAAGCTTTTCTGAATTACATTTCATTGTATAGAGGGCATATTTGAAATTTTGGTGGAAAAAGCAATTTTTTAAAATTTATTTTCAAGACTTGGAAAAGGCTATCCTATCACTTTTAAACTTAAAATTTTGGTGGAATGAAGTTATGTTGAAATAAACTGTTGAATAAATAGTCAAAAGTGTATGCCAAGAAGTTTTAAATTAATGATTTCTGATTGATGAAAATAATTTTGATTTTTAATCATCTTTGAATTATAAATATTACCTTCCAAATTTCTTTCTAAGATTTACATATATATCTGTGCTACCAGAAGATTTTAATTGTAGAAACTGATGAAAAATTAGTTTTAGGAGTTCATACAATTTCAAATAATTTAAATTTACATTTAGTAATTAATGTACTTTTAATTTCCTAATACTGGCAGAAACGGATAACTGTACGGGAAGTGAGCGAAGCGAGCTGCTATCACATAGTGGCGATCACGAAAGAATCACAACATGATTCTTGGGTGTTGGTGAGCGGGGCGAGCAGGGGGTGTTATATAAAGATTTTATAACAAATATGCTAAGACACCCAGTGTCTTCATCGTAGCGAGCGGAGCGACCAGGAATCCAGAGGATTGCGGCGCAATCCTCCTGGGGGTTGGCGAGTTTTAGAGAGCAGGGGGCAGAGCCCCCTAGTGATACATTATTACTGAAGTCGCTCAAAAACTTACGGAATTTAACTGAAACTAATTTGCTTTGAAGACAGTATTTCAGTGAATTCAGACAGAAAAATTATAAAAGTTGAAATGTTATTTTCGCGATTTATAAATTAAAAATATAAAGAATATAAAAGAAAAGTCTTCGACAGAATATTAATAAAAAATTTAAACGCGTTTTGGCAATGCAATGAAAAAAGTGGTTTAAAATAACTTAAAAATAAAAAGAAATGTATTTTTGGAGTCTAGTAAATAAAAATATGTGTCATAAATAAGAGAAATTTTTTAAATTGATTACCTTAAATTAGGTCTAATTTTTGTTAATCAAGCATAATTTTTCGGATTACGTTTTTCGATTCGATAGTTTTTCCGTTAATATGAATTCTAAAATTTTGAAAATTCCAAATCAAGGAATAAAAGAAAACTGGTTAAAAAATTCACAAAAATAAAATATCGTCAAAATCTTCCGATGAATAAAATTAAAACTGGAATTTACTTTTCTTGATGCGTGGGAGAAAGGCAACTAATGATTAATGCTATAATTTTTCTACCTTAAAAAGCAAAGAAGAAATCCTTGGCGAACAATTCTATACATGTGGGAATTCCATTGAGACTGAATTCAATTAACAACATAGCTAAATACGCAATTAATTGGTTTGAGGGAATGGACGCATGAAGGGGAGAAGAACAGAAAGTGTGTAATTACCTCTACATCTGAAAATTTAATTACAGTTACCCTGAAAAACAGTTAATTTAAGTTTACTAAATTACTGCCGCAGAATTATTTTTATACGATATTTTCATTGAAAAAATTACACTAATGACTTAAGAAATAAATGTTATTTTTCGGAAGCAAACAAGATCATTTTTGATAATTCTGAATTTTACAACTCTGGGAGGTTCAAAAGAGATCTACATCAGATTCAGTTTCTGCAAAGAACCATTTGCAATCTTCCGGGACAGAAGATTTTTGTCTTCTCAGATTCCTGATTCATTTTCTGGAATGTTGCATTTTCCTGGACAGAAGATGAAACATTCTAGAAAATGGACGAAATTCTTTCAAGAAAGCTTTTTTAGCAAATGAATCAAAATTGCTAAGATATTTTTAATTACAGTGGAATCTCCCTATAACGAAATCGCTTGGTTCCAGTTGAAAAATTCGCTAAAGAGAAAATTTCGTTATATGGAGATTAGAGATTTTCGCAGTTATTTAAGTAAATGTTACAAACCTTTTAGTATGTGCGATAAGTTCAAAAATATTTAATTATGACTTTCAATTAAAAATGAAGTAATATTTATTATAAATTTGTTAATATTATACTAATTTTTATTATAAAATGCTCAAAAGTGAAAAAAATTCACCAATTTAGAGAATAATATGTACTAATACGGATAAACATAAAATGCGTATTGTCACATCCATTTGCTGTTTCCACCCCCACTCCATCGCGATTCTTGGAATCTTGACCCGTAGAAATGTTGCTCCCTCTGTAGAAACCCAGGTCCCCACAACTGCATTACCCTTCACATAGCATTCTATTGTTATGTGTTATCGCTAGAATGAACAATGCGAGTGATTCCAGAAACAGGCACGTGTGAGCGATTTGTTTACACAGAAATTAGCAACTTTCTTCAAAAATGACAACAATCGAAAAGATAAAGGTCTGAAAAAATTCGTTATAGGGAGACAATCACTTCGTTATATGGAGAATATTTTGAATGTTATTTAACATTCCGGTTAAAAATTTCGTTATAGGGAGAAATTCGCTGTAGGGAGACTTCGTTGTAGGGAGATTCTAATGTATAGATAAATCTTTTTCCATTTTACCCCTGTAATTTAGACAAAAAAAAACTAATATTATTTCCCCTCCGTTAATCGGAATATCTAATAGATATGCATGCCAAACTAGGCAAATCGTTTTTTGTTGATTTATTCTACTTTTAACGCATTATAATTTGAATTTGTTTAGCATCTAATATAAATATGAGACCTCATATTTCCACCAGATGTGAAAAAAATTCAGAAGCATTCGTTATTGGTTGCGGAAAATTGAGTATTTCTTCCTCTTTGAAATTTCGAAAAACTGAGATAGGTGGTGTTGCTTGTTAAGCGACGATATGCTTTTTCAGAAGATTTTTGGTTACATATTCAGGAGTGTATTTCTAAGTGTACATGGAGGCCGCGGTGGCCTTGTGATAAGGTCTCGGCTTTGGGACCGGAGGGCTCCAGGCTTGAAACCCGAATCCACTGAAGATCCGTCGTGTATAAGGGCCTGTTTCACGTTAAATCGTACGTAGTGGGTCAAACATCCTCCTGCTTGCGTAGTGCGGAAATTTGGAGAGAGGAGTGCCAGCTCAGGTGTCGTCCTCTTCATCTGACCGAGGTTCAAAATTACGAGGTCCGTCCCAAAATAGCCCTCGTGTTGCTTCAAAACGGTACGTTAATATAACTAAAGTTCTAATTGTTTGTATTGTACTGTCCATATTTGTACTTTCATCTTCGTTTTATTACGCTTTTCTTCTACTTCAATATTCCAATTTGCAATCAGATTAAATTCTGCAATATGTATCCAAAAAGCTTTAGGCAACCAGTGAAATGTGTCCTGTTGGGAATAAATGAGCACAATACATTTTTTTTATTTGTTTGATTTTATAAAGTGACTCCCTAAAGACTTTGAACTCTCCGCAATTGGCAGAGTTTATGATATAGGGTCAGACGGGGTAATTGAGAGCTACATTGGGTGACTACAGTGTGCAGCGAAAAGCATGAGCTTTGGTTATGACAGTCAAGAGGAAGAAGAATACTCTTTCCTGCTTTTTGCAGCGTTATCTGGTAACGTTTGTTAACTTTAGTTACAGCTGTGCTCAAAAAAATGAAATCAAAACTTTATTAAGTGTCATTTTTCATTCTCTACGCCTGTTACATGCAAGCTAAGCTGCTAAGCTATTTATTTCTTAGATCTGTGGGATATTAAATTTTAAATCTAGGACTGCGTTAGCTTTATGTCCTGCCAATAAATTTATTCTTTTAGGTCAAATTAACAACTGAGAGTTTTTAAAAATCTACCATATGATCTACATACATATTATTTTCACGTATGAAAATTGGTTGTTGATCATAATTTGTAGCCGTTTGACGTCAAGTATGGAAGAAAACAAGGAAACTGAAGACGAGGAAGAAGAAAAAGCGATACTCAAAGAAAAATCTGAAGATGATGATTTTGGCTCTTTTCAACAAGAAATAGAGCTGCGGAGATAGAGGAAGTAACTTATCTTGAATCATACATGACTGATTTTTCAACAAATATGTATATTTTGATGGATAACGTTGAAGGTACTAAAATAAAGACCCATTATACGCACGTTCAAGAAGTTGAATGGGATGAATTGGATGTGGAAGGTTTGAGGAATTCTAATTTGGCTAAATAAAAATTTGTTTAGGAGCTTTCTGACAAGTTTGCGATTTCCGAAAATCAATTTCCAGAGTTCTTTGTTAGATCACGCTCAGTAAAATGTAAACATCACCCTTCTATTCTTCACTTTCCCCCTATTTTGATGAAAATAACTCCGCCCGGCGAATGCTCAAAAACCTATAATCTTCAGATCCATCTTTGAAGCAGATTGTAAGAAAGAAATATTTGTTTTTCAGGTAGTGTAAATGTCGAAGAAAAATTAGTAGAATATTGCATTGAATGTTCCATATGAAGTAGAAGTACTTTCTACAACTAAATTGAACTACTAATTTTTATGCGTTGTTTTTAAGTCTTGATTATTTCTTTCTTGTGTGTCATAATGTTCAGTAGTTTCAATTTTTATAAAGATTAATTTCCCAATTTTTTCCGACAAAATTTCAGTTAGGTAGATTATAAATTGCCTCAAATTAAGGTAGTAAATAGTTATAATATTTTACATGCGATATTCAATGAAATTGATGATATTTTTACTGAAAAACATTTTTAAAAGAACCGGTATTTTGGGGTAATTTGGAACACGGATTAAATTGTGAACGTTCTTCTAAGTGAAGCTGGCTAATTGATAAATAATTTTGGAAAGGAGGCATTGTTTAATGAACCCTGTAGAACATGTTTATGCACTGACTGAAAAAAAGACCTCTTCTCCATCGCATACTATCCTTTATATCCGCATAAAAATTTGAGAGTCTGCAAAATCCGTCTCCAATTACCCCAAATGACCTGAATTCTTAATGATTTGATACTTTCCTTCTTTCATTTTTATATGTGTATATTTACTCTGAAATCTGATCTGCTACTTTCTTCTGCCAAATGTGCTATCTTCATTCCTGAGTAGTTTAATATTTTCTTCCTTTATTCTTTAACAATGTTAGTATTTCCCTGGTTTAGAATGCTGCCAACGTAACTAATCAAACGTTTTATTCCCTGCTCTTAGCAAGCTGAATTTTTTTTCTATTCTATCATAGAAATGTATTTTCAAGAATTTTATCATACGTGTCCTAATCGACAATTTCTTTAATAATTAACCAATTCAAATCCATTGTGTCCGAGAAAAAGAAACTTGTTTGTAGTGATATTACGTGATTCTTGTGTTCAAGAAAAATAAGTTTGTTTGTAGTGTTAATATATGATTCAAAGCTACTGGAATAAAACGTCATTAAAACGGTTTAAAAGTTTGTCTTGAATTATTGGATTATTATTATTCATGTATCTTCTAAGAAGGTACTGTTCAGCAACGGATTCCGAAACTACCACTTTCGGACGATTTTACACCGGAAAGGGGTGTCAGGCAATGAGTCATATGAGCGCATTTCCGGAATTCTTTGTTAGATCACGCTCAGTAAAATGTAAACATCACCCTTCCATTCTCCACTTTCCCCCTATTTTGATGAAAATAACGCCATCAAAAAATGTCTTTCTTCCAGTAAATTGGACGTACCTGGCTTGGATCTCGAAGCTATCTGGATTTCGGTAAAGTTAAATCATAGTAAAAAGATGCTTTTATGTGTTGTGTATTTTCCACCTTCCTCTCATGTGGACTCGTATGTTAAATTTTTTTATTGTTTCGAGGGATTTGAATTTTTTGATAAAATTTTAATTTGTGGTGATTTTAATTTACCTATATATGATGATTTTTGTGATCACAATAAGTCTATTGTTTCTGAATTGTCGAATTTTATGAATCTTTTTAATCTGGGTCAATATAACAATATTCTTAATTGTAATAATAAATATCTTGACTTAATTTTGACTAATGTTGATTTTAATGATATTTCTGTCGGGCACAGCGATAGCCGTTTGGTCCCTGAAGACAAACATCATCCTGCTCTGTCAGTTTCCATGAGTTTTGTACCTGTCCACCTAAATAAGAGAAATGTGAATATCTTTAGACTTGATTTTAAAAGGGTAGACTTTTAAACTATGTGGTATTTGTTCCGTGAAATTGATTGGAATTTTTTACTTGATTTTAATGACATAAATGATGCAGTTTTTAGCTTTTATAATTCTATATACGATGTTTTCAGCAGTACTATTCCTTCTAAAAAAAAGCTACTTTGAGATTTCCTTTCTGGTACTCAATGGAAACCAAGAGATTAATAAAAAGGAAAGCCACGGTCCGTAAATTAGCTTTAAAAGGTGTTAATCCTGATTTATTTGATTAATTTAAATCCCTACGATATTCTGTTAAGCATAATATCCAAAAGGATTACAACACGCACCTTCGGCATATGGAAAATGGTCTGGTTTCGGATCATAGGAGGTTTTGGTCTTATTTTAAAAATAAAAACATTAGATGAGTTACTGAAACATTACTGATAGCTTATTCTATAATAACGTTCGCTATAATAATGATGGCGACATCGCAAATGCATTTGCTGATTATTTTAGTTCTGTTTTCAAGCCTAGCACGGACTTTTATGGAAATGATGAATGCAAAAGCGACTGCGTCGGTGATCTTGTCAAAATCGAAAATGTTATCTATGATGATGTGGTTTTGGCTATCAGTGAATTGAAATCTTCCCTAACTGTGGGTGTTGATAATATACCTTCTTTTATTATTAAAGGATGCTCAGAGTTTTTGTTTTATCCCCTTCTTGTTCTGTTTAACCTCTCGTTAAGAACAAAAGTGTTTCCTGGAGTCTGGAAGCAAACAAAAATTATTCCTGTTTTTAAAAAGGGTGATGCACAGAATTGTAAAAATTATCGACCTATTGCTATTTTAAGACCTTTTTCTAAGATTTTCGAAAGTATAATCCATAAAATGCTTTACAACCAAGTTAAAAACCTAATTCCCCCATCTCAACACGGGTTCATTCCAAAGCGCTCCACAACCACTAATTTATTCTGTTTGACAGATAAAATTATTTCCTCATTTCAATCTGGTTCTCAACTTGATGTTATTTACACCGACTTTTCTAAGGCCTTTGACTCTATCGATTTTGGCATTCTTTTAAAAAAGTTACAAAGTATTGGTTTTCATGTAAATCTGATTGATTGGCTTCTTTCTTACTTATGTAACCGATCACTCTATGTTTATTTTAATAATGCTGTTTCCCATGAGTTTACAAGTACTTCCGGTGTCCTACAGGGCTCTAATCTTGGACCTCTGCTTTTTATTTTATTCATTAATGACCTTACTTGTGTTTTTAAGTACTCTGGATGCCTTTTATTTGCTGACGACTTGAAATTGTTTGGTTCAATACGTTCCGATTTAGATTCTGTTCTTTTACAAAGAGTTCTTGATTGTCTTTTTAAGTGGTGCACAGACAATAGATTACACCTTAAGATTGAAAAATGTAGTGTTCTTAGTCATACTCGAAAATCTCAACCTTTGAATCATGTATATAAAATTAACAATCTTGTTTTATCACGCTCAAATACAATCACTGATCTTGGTATCATCTTTGACACCAAACTTGATTTTTCCCAACATATCGATACCATGGTCTCTAAGACATATCGCAGGCTTGGATTTCTTAAGCGTAGAACCAGAGAATTTTCCAGTGAACTTACCCTCAAGGTCTTTTTTGCGCTCATATTCGTTCCAAACTGGAATACTGCAGTATTATCTGGAATCCCAATTACCGAAACAAAATAGAAATTATTGAGCGAATACGGAACAACTTCTTGAGATATTTACTTTACAAAAAAATGGATTTTACTTGCATGATATATCTTCTTCACTCCTACGTAATATTTTTAATATGTCTAGTTTATCCTCCAGACGAGATGTTTCTTGCGTTCTTTTCTTTTACAAAGTTATTAATGGTTCAATTGATTGTAATGATATAATGAGCTCAATAGATTTCTCTGTGCCCGCCAGGTTTTTAAGAAACCAGGTTCCTTTCCAAATTTAGATTCAAAATTTAATTATATTAACAGGTTCTCGTTATATAGGTTTTATAAAATTTTTAACACGTTCTCTGATGAACTTGACATTTTTAATATGTCTCTAGGTGCTTTTAAGTCGAAATGTTTGCATATTTTAAATACATGATATGTTTTATTTTGCCCTTCTACAACATTTTAGATTTTTATGCTATTTGATTTTCCGTGTTCTTATGTATTCGACCAGTTTTTTGCCGCCGTGTTTGATTTATTTTTATCTTAAGTGTTGCATTTTTTTTTTTTAATCTCAAGTGTGTATTTACGTTTTTAAACTTTTAAACTCCTGGTGTATTTTTTATTAGACTCGGTGTTTGCGTGTTTTGACTTTTTGACCATTGCTTTTTGGAAATGAACTTTAAATTGTTTTTAAAAAAATACGGCTTTTGGTGTCATAGTGTGTCTTAAAGTTTTGTGATTAAGGGTTTTCGTTTTTAATTATATATACGTTTGCATAAGTTTTATGATTTTATGTATTCTCTGTGGTCTACTTTTTGCTTTCTAAGGCATATTTTTTATTTTATTTTTTATTTACTCATTGTGACTTTTGTTCTTTGTGTGTTTGTGAGCACTCTGTAAATGGAGTTTTCTCTGTAGTGTGCTTTTCTTTAAATAAATAAAACGAATACACATAATTACAAAATCACTAAAAACACACTGAGGTTCCGAAAGTCCATGTTGCATACCGTCACATTAAAATTATAAAAAAATCACACGTTTTTTTAAAATTTAGAACATTAAATCAAAAACCATTAAAAAGCAAGGGTCAAAAAGTCAAACACACACAAGCACTAGATTTATACAAAAATAAGAAAAAAAGAATAAAAATCTTAATATGAATAGTCAAGAGTAAGAAAAGAAAAAGAAATCAGGTCATGTATTTAAAAGATGAAAACAATTCGATTTAAAAACAGTTGGAGACATATGATAAATGTCCAGTTCACCAGAGATACTGTTAAAAGTCTTATAAAATTTATATAACGAGAACCTGTTAATATAATTAAATTTTGAATACACATTTGGAAAAGAACTTTGGTTCCTTAAAGATCTGGCAGGCACAGCGAAATTTATAGAGCTCAGTATATCAGTACAATCGTTCGAACCATTGATAACCTTGTAAAAGAAAAGAACACAAGAAGCATCTCGTCTGAAACACAAACTAGGCATATTAAACATATCACGTAGACATGAAGAAGATATATCTTGGAAGTAAATTCCATTTCTCTTGTAAAGTAAAAATCGCAAGAAGTTGGTTTGAATTCGCTCAATAATTTCAATATTATTACGGTAATTACGATCCCAAATAATACTACAATATTCCAGACTGGATCGTACATGAACGTAGTATTAAGCCTTCAGGGCGATTTCACTCAAAAATTCCCTAGTTTGCGTTAAATAATTCCAAGTCTACGATATGCCTTACAGACCATGGAATTAATGTGTTGGGAAAAATCAAGTTTAGTGTCAAAGATGATACCTAGATCCGTGACTGAATCTGAGCGTGATAAAACAAGATCATTAATTCTATAAACATGATTCAAAGGCTGAACTTTTCTAGTATAACTAACAATACTACATTTTTCAATGTTCAGGTGTAACTTGTTGTCTGTGCACCACTTAAAAAGACAATAAAGATCACTCTGCAAAAGGACAGCATCTAAATTGGAACTCATTGAACTAATCAATTTCATGTCGTCAGCAAATAAAAGACACTCAGAGTGCTTAAAAACACTAGTAAGGTCATTAATGAATAAAATAAAAAGTTGAGGTCCAAGATTAGAGCCCTGTGGGACACCGGAAGTACACGAGAACTCACGTGTAACAGTATTATTAAAATAAACATAGAGTGTCCTATTACATAAATAAGAATGAATCCAATCCGTCAGGTTAACATGAAAACCAAGACCAAGTAACTTATTTAAAAGAATGCCAAAATCGATAGATTCAAAGGCCTTCGATAAAGGCGGTGTAAATAACATCAAGTTGTGAGCCAATTTAAAATGAAGAAATAATCTTATTTGTCAAGCAGAATAAATTAGTAGAAGTTGAATGTTTAGGAATAAAACCGTGTTGAGATGAAGAAATCAGGTTCTTAACTTGGTGGAAAAGCCTTTTGTAGATTATACTTTCAAAACTCTTAGACATGGTACTTAAAATAGCAATGTGTCGATAATTTTTACAATCTTGTGCATCACCTTTTTTAAAAACCGGAATAATTCTTGTTTGCTTCCAGACATGAGGAAATACATTTAATTTCAACGATAGGTTAAACAACACAAGAAGGGGATAAATGAAAAACTCTACGCATCTCTTAATAATAAGAGAAGGAATGCTATCCACACCAACAGTTAGAGAAGATTTTAATTCCCTCCAATCCGCAAAACCACATAATTATAAGTAACGCTGTTGATTTTAATCAAATCACAGATACTGTTGCTCTTGAACTCATCCTTTATATCATAGTTTGTGCTAGGCTTGAATACAGATTTAAAATAGTCAGAAAAGCTTTTGCAATATCGCCATCATTTTCATAACACACGTTATTATAGTATAAACTGTTAGGTGAATTCATGTTTTTATTATTAAAATAAGACCAAAATTTTTTTAGGATCCGAAATTAGATTATTTTCCGTGAGCCGCATATATGTGTTATAATCTTTTGGGATACTTTACTTAACAGCAGAGCGTAGAGTTCTAAATTCATCGACTGAATCAGGATTTACACCTTTAAACTATTATTTATTTAAGTATTCTATACACTTTTTTTGAATCAATACAATACTTTTCCCAAATGGAAGATGTCACTTTATTAGACAGTAAGAAAACAAAATAGTTAAGTGGCAATTCTTATATCTGTGGTTGTAATCCGGTTGAGTGACAGAACAATTTGTTTCCACGACGTCATATTTAGAACTTTTAGAAGCCTGCGCAGTTGTTTTATGTGTAATCGTCTGCTGTGTAAATATCTGCTTCTATATGTTATTAAATTCTCTTACGAAATGTTTTCATCCATTGACAGTTAGAATGATTACGTCAATTGATGTCTATAATTGAACCCATCCGAGCTAGGTTTTAATTGCTTTATATTTAGTTTCATTCCACTAGACCGAAAATATTCTTTCCTCGTAATTCTGCTCTACTTTTATTAGTTTAATTCAATGTTTGCTTCAGTTATCTGTAAGCTTATTCCATCTTTTTTTTCTTCTCTAGTCTAAGATTTTAAATAGGCACCATTCCCCATTTCGATTAGTAATGAGACTAGAATGGATCGTTTGTCGCCTACTGTACGTGCAGGTACGATGACAAGCTTAAGCTAATCCATAGGACAAAATTAAATTCATTCTTCATGAGAATGATGTTACAAAATAAGATCACAAGTTTTCTGGTTTTTATCCGGCAACAACGGGACCTCACTAATGATGAATAAGATAATTTTCTGAATTATGAATAGATGTTTCTACAACTTGCCTACTCATATTTCGTGTAGATGCAGCATGAGGAGTCCATTGGTCATGTTTTTCGATCTATCGACCACAGTTAAACAAATAATATCGCAAATAGCACAGATTATTTAAAATTAAAACATATAAATGCAATTTTATATTTCAGAAACTGTTTTATTTTATATTTCAGAGTAGGGCTGGCCTGATTTTCACCCCTTACAAAACGTATGGGGTATCCTCACATGTTCAGTTTATCAAAAAGGTAAGTTGTATTCTTCAGTTGAATAATTGAGAGCAGCCATTGAGGATGCTTGATTTGAACTAAAGCCAGAACATAAATGTTATCGATGGAAAACCGTGTATTTCACCTAATTCAATCTAAAGGAGCAATAATCAAGTATTCGCATTTTATTTTTACTCGACTCTAAAAAGATAAATGTATCTTGTGCTTAAACTTTTGACACACCTATTTTTTGTATTTTTGCTAAATTCGATGGTTGAAAATAAGCTTTGAAACATGATAGTATCAAAAATGATTTCAATTCTACAGTTTTTTACATACATTAATACTGATTTAAAATTGAGTGAATATTTAAAGTTTTATTTTAAAACTAGCTGTTACCCGCGACTTCGTGCGCGAAGAATTTGAATTATTATGTCTTTTAAATTCACAAATGTAAATTTTTTGTTGCATTTTGAAAGGGGAAAGTAAAAGTTCTGACAGTTGATAATACTTAATTGGACGTCTGACAGGAGTGTACTGTTCATGTATGCTGATATAGTTATGTAATTTGTTTATCTAGGCTAACACACTTTTGTATACCAAGTTATTTGCACGGATGTAGAGGTTGTGTGGGCTGGACACATGTGAACACGCCACATATAGTTAGTGCCCATGCGAAAAATATGGTTTCTCCAAATGTACGCCTGCCACTTTCAGTGTCTGGCCCTGAGCCTTGCAAATGCTATTTTTAAAGGGAATTATTACCTTTTGAACTGAGATGATAAATCCTTTGGTATTATTGGAAGGCGTGGAATTAAAACACTCTCTCTTCTCCCCATATCAGTCATAACAGTAGCTTTCACGGCGTTTGGACCTAGGTGTGTAATTTGTAACCGTGTGCCATTGCGCAGTCTTGGTATATCGAGGGCAGTCCGATGTTTATATACCGATCGCAGTCTCAGTATATAGTACTGGCTCACCGATTTTCAATCTTGGCTTGTCGGAAGGTTCCCCTGACAATTCTAAGATGTTGAAGAGCTCTACAGGATATGATGTTCTTTATTAATGCCCATTACCGTATCTACAGATGGATATTCTGTAATACCTCACTCTATTTGTGACATATATTTTTTTGTATTTATCTGCCCTACACTTTCATTAGTAAGGGCCAAAATTACCCATTCATCAACCATTCTCTATTCCTCATATTAGCTTGTAGTGTAAGATAAACCTTGATTGCCAGTTTCTCTGTGGTATGAACAATTTTGAAAAATCCCCCGCTCAATTTAATACACCTTTTAAATTTGCTTTATACCGACCCTCACCAATTTTCAAAAGAATAGTCCTGTCGTTGAGCAGTTGAACTCTCATAATCGTAGTGAGTTTATATTTTGTGACATGCTCCCATAACAAAGATGTCTTTAAAGATGCATTCATTTAATTCGCCGGTGTCCCCTAGTTAATAAAGGTTGAAGAAAATCTTCATCTTCTTGAAGGATTTTAAATACTCATTATGATAATTAAAAATTTGTAAAATTAAATGAAGCATTGCGAAAAGAGAGTAATTAACATCATCGTGTTGTGGCGCAAACATATTGAAAATGTTATATGTTATGAAATGAAAGCTAAATAAAATTTCTGCCTTTCTTTTAACATTCAAAGAAAACAATATTTTTATCATAACTTTCACTATGGCAAAAATACCGGAATGAAGTATTTGATAAAACGATCTATGGTTTGAATTTAATTACAATAACAGAAAGCATTGTTACAAATTGTATATGAAATAAATTTGAAATGTTCATTAAATTAAGAAAAAGAATGCATAACATTTAATTTGAAATCATTAAAAAGATGATTTCCTGCTCTTTAAGATGGTATGTAAATAATCTACGTGCAATATATTTTTCTGAAATTATTGGCAAAAAAACTTAGATAAAACGACGTAAATTGGCTTAATTTTCGTTATTTAATTAAATATCTTAGGAAATAATTTTGTTTGAAAGTTTGAAAGAGTAGAATTAATCTAAGAACGGACCCCAGAATGGCATGTACAAATTTCATGTCAAGACTATTCATAGTTTAGGAGGAGTTCTCGCGACAGATAGACCGTTAGAACATTTTTCCGCCCCCCCCCTTTTTTTTTCCTCTTCCTACGATAGGAACTGGACTAAGTAATCTTGAAGGCTTAGCACACACTCATTAGCATCAGTTCAAAATTTGTGAAAATTAAACAAAACATCGAGAGAATAATTCACTAACTTCATTGGATCACTGTGTAACCGTATTAAAAGCTGTAAATGCTACGACAACAGGAAACTGGAAGTGAAAAGTCTACTTTGTTGTTTATGGTCAAAGAAAGCAATATTTTATTATATTAACTTTTAACACTGGAAAAAGCCCACGCGCGAAATTATTTCTATAAGAATAAAAAGTATTGTTAGAAATTGCGTTAAAAATATATTTTTAAACCTTGATAACAATCATAAAAAACACTTCATCGCAATGGAATAAATATCATTAAAAAGATAATTTTCTGCTCTTTAAAATGGCATAAAAATAATTGTTGTATAATAAATATTTCAGAAGTTATTGGCAAAAAACTTCTAAGCATTAGGCTTATTAAGCGGCTAATTTTCGTTATTTAATTAAATATTTTAAGAACTAATTAACTCTGAAAGTTGAAAATAGCACCGTTGACCTAGAAATATGCTCTAGAATGTCGTGTGTAAATTTCATGTCGCTACCATTCACCGTTTAGGATAGTTCTTGTGACCGACCGACAGACAGATACATGTAATTTCTGCTTTATATTATAGATATTTATAAAAATAAGCAAAATTTTAAATTAGTTCAAAGTCTAACTGTTGCCTAGCAACGGAGTAGCTGTAAATTTGCGTTATTTCAAAATCGTTTGCAAGTAATTAAAAATTGTTAAACTTTAAAAAATTAATTAAAATTGAAGGAAACTTGTCACAGAAATAAAATTGGTATAATTGAAAAGGGTAAAATTTTGAACTTTAAGATGGCATTAAAATATTTTTTGTCGGACAATTTGTTCCGAAGTTACGGCGGAAAAAAGGATCACGTGATAGTTGATTTTAAAAGTAAGTTAATCCACATGTTTTCACATTCCTGAAGGATCATGTGACAGTTGATTGAAAAATAAAATAATCTTCATCGCGAATCGCTGAGTCAATGGGCTTTGTTAATTAATTAATTGTTATCTGTAGTCAAAAATAATGAATTTAACATGATGTCACCTACCTGGGTTTCAAGCTACAACTCTGCCAATTTTCCCGTGAAAGCGTAGCAAACAGACAAAAAGCCGCCCCATGTCCCCGTACCTGAAGCCATTACGGCGACCGAACCGGTTGGATGAACATGGGACAATAACAAACAGACAGACAGACAGACAGACAGACACACTTTCTCATTTATTATATTATTTAGGATTATTGTTGTGTTTAAACTTTTGATACGCACTGTACAATGACGTTCTTAACGTCATGTGCTCATCGATGAACCTAGGGCGCCAAATTTTAAATCCTTGGTCTTCTTAGTCCCGCATAATATTCTTGGTCTGCGCGTCGTCTTGTTCTTCATCCTCTCCTATCATTTTCCTTCTTTTCCAGTAGGTGTTCGAACATTTCATCGTCATCAAGAGAGTGTACGACAGGAACAGAATTGTCTACTTCGATACAAGCCAGCATTCCCTCGTCATCCACCGAATTGCGTATTTTTTTCCCCCGCATAATACTAAACCTCGTATTTTAATTGAGATTTTCAAATTTGCAGTTATTTTGATATCGCAGGTTACGAGAGATTTTACTGCATAAACAAATATTACTGCAAGGTATGATAGAAGAAAGGTTTGCACAATAAAAATTCAACTGAACGTATTTAATTTTTAACCAAGCCACGAAGTTTATGTTCAACCTATAGCCTTCTATCCTGTTAATTTCGTCTTAATGGAATATGTCAACTGCATGTATTAAATAATTCACTATAATGTTTAAATGAACGTTTGATTTTTCTCTTATAGCATTTTGGCGTGCTTTTCGAATGTGTACCGAATCCTGTCTATTGCTGATCCTAATAAATTTTAAAAATACCTACTATCGAATACCAAAAGTGCTCATACTTTTATAAACATCGATCACTAACTTATAAGTAATTATATTAGCATACATTATAAAATAATACATATTATTTTTCGTAACAGTTAATATTTTATTGTTTTTAGCCAATTCTGTGCCTTGGATGCAATCAACTTTTTGAAAAATAGTTTAGTTCTCCTTCGTCATTAAAACCTACATGTAATTTCGAAGTGGTTGATTTTAACAACGATAGTTTGTCACTCGATTAACTTGGTTTTTAATTCAATTATAAATCGTGCAAAAAATAATCAGACAATTTGTAATATTTCAATAGAAGACTTATTGCATCCTTATTATTTCATAAAGAGCTTAATTACTGAAGGTTTTAAAGGTTGATATAGAATTTCTTACGACTGATAAAGGAAATTTGGTAAGTTTAACGCAAAGATATTAAAGAAAGATCGGTGAATTTGAAAAGAAAATAGTCGAAATTTATTTCATATCTGAATCCAATGCAGCTGAACTTCAGAATTCTTGTTTTATTTCGTTTCTTTAGTTTAAAATCAGTAAGCACTATGAGTGTATTTTGATGTGCGTATCTGTTTAATTTTTAAAGCAAATTCTGCTGACAGCTTTTGGTTGCATTTAGGAAGCTAAAGCGGGATATTGGGTTAACTATAGGATTTAGAAAAACAGAGAGGTCCATATTCCAGAATTTCAACGTTTTGCTTTAGTTAGAAAATTCATCCAAAACAAAAATTTCATTCTTTGTAGCCAGAAGCGAAGAGGATTCGACATGTAGAAGATGCGACATGTAGAAATTTCGACTGAAGGAACAAGGAAGAATTTCAACGCTTATGGCAGTTCACAGTTCAAAATGTACCTGGGCATCGTCCAATTCTTTTAGTTGGCCTGAATACGCGGAATCAACAAATCGAAGTGTGGAGGAAAAACTTTGAGCCTTCCAACCGGATCAAAAGGCTTGCCAAAACTTTACTTAAAACTATTATTTCACGAGACAGGAACTTACGAGGTGACTCATTAAATTTAGTGCGCGAAATCGCTCCATTACCCTTATGAACCACTTTTTTTTTTTTACCTCACAGTCATTAACCGAAGTTATTTATTGAGTTTGGGAGAAATGCTATTATGAAAATGATGCCTCTGTTCTTTAGGGAATAGGGAGATCATTTTTAGACGCTTGCTGAAGTTGCTGCCCGGTTAAACAGCAGAATATTTTTCCACGGTTTTTCCTTTTTTTATATGTATATATATATATAGTGCACCATAACTATTAGGCTCTCTCATTGGCCGATCGTGTCATCTAAAAGGCTCCTGAAAAACTGTAAGTCGATAGAAGAGTCATTAGGTTGCAAGTTGTGTTGATTGGGCTTAAACAGTGAAATGCACAATCCTAAACCTTAATCTTCTAATTGCTAGAGACTGCAATTTAATGTACAAAATGATCGAATTCTGTAATGCAGTTCCGTGAAATAGATGATTTGCATCTTCTAGTTGAAGTTTAACATCCGCTTCTTTCCTGTATTTTATTTATTACATCACGACCTATATTGATTGATCTGACATGTTTATTTATTTTATTTTTTAGGGTAAACTGAAATGTTCTTCAGTTCAGAAATAAATTATTGTTATGAAAAATATCACAGCGTACTGAACTTCAATTTCATGCGAACTGAAATTTTGTGGACATCTTCGAATTCACGAAAATTTGTGAGATCAATGTCACAAAGACAACACAATCAGCACCCTTCAACGCATCACGTATACAGTCCCGATCACTTGAATAACCTCACTTATAAAAACTTCTCCATATTTAATGAAAAAAGGTAAATTTTTATTATCATTACAAAAATAAGTTTATTAGATGGTTTTTCATCTGTAGTAATAACATCATGAAAAGAAAAGGTTTCTTATATAGTATTAATTATTGAAAATACTAATTTCCAAGTAAAATGATAGAATCACTTGAATAGCCTCAGTGTTAATTTTTTAACGTAAGGCTGAAAAAAATAATATTTTAGTACTTTGAATGGCTACTTTGCACCTTTATCAGTTGGAAAATACTATTTGTAAAAATTATATAAAGCATTTATTTTCTATGGGGCAATTTTCTTCCATGATGCTTGTATGGCTTGAAATTAATAATTGCTGTTGTCATATTGCTTACCATCACGGTGAACGTCATCAGAGAACATGCCCAACAAATTTCTTATTATACTTAAGTCCTGGGAGATAGGAGGCCACTTGAAAACCAGGGCCGTACCGAGGTGATCCTGTGCCCTTGGCGAAATTGACAAAGCCCCCCCCCCCCCCCCCTTACGTGACACATTTTCATTAATTTTCATCCCTTCTATAAAACCCCTATCCGGGAAAAACTACATTCCTGCGCATAGTTTTATGCATAAATTTAGTATATTTTATGATTTATTAAATAGGTTTAATAAAAATTGCGTATTCTTAAAAAATACTTTAGTGAACTATATTAATGAAAAATACTGTACACAACAAAATAAATGTATTATCAAATAGATCACAAATTGCTCATATTATCTAAAAGTCAGAAAATAAAACAAAATCTACATCTTATTACTTATTGCAGCTATTGAACATCGGTTTTTGTGTGATGCATAATAAAGAAGATAATTTATTTTCTTCGGACAATGTATAGTGTATAGTACAGAAATTGCTAATTAGAAATAAAAGAAATTAGAGCTGAAATTAAGAGTTGAGTATATATGAGTTGAATTCAAATTTTATTAATATAAAATTACTTTTTCTAGATCAGAGGTTCCGAACCTGGGGTACGCGGGGGACAAGTTAGGGGAACTCAAAAGCGATTTTGGTAATGGTGGAAAACACAAAATATAAGAATATTCTAGAATTTCGTTTCATCAAGTGTGGCGACTTGACTACAGTAACACTGTCATCCCCACCCCCGCAGGGATTCATCCTCAGATTCTTTCTGACCCTACCCCCGAGCGGGTGTAGATTTTGATCCGGCTATAAGCCATGTGATTTTTACTTGTATATATATGTGTCGTAGTGGTGTTGTGTGTGTAAATAAAACCATAAAAGACAAACTGGATCTATTTTGAATTTGGATATAAAACCACACATGAGAAATCCATTACATCAGGTTCGTTTGAAAAATGAAAATCTTACACGAGTTCGAAGCCTATTTACGGAATAAGAAAAAGGAGAAAATAGATTAATATCTAGTAATTGAGTAATTGTTAGTTTTTGTCATATATTAATATGAAATTATTACAATGCTATTTCCAATTGTTTGGCGTTGAACAACTACTGTTTTGGGAAATGGAATAAAATGTAAATAAAAAAATCATAAATTTTATTAAGTTCATAAGAGTCGTTTGATTCTTAAGCTAACCTAAGTCCTTTTCGTTATTAATAAAAACTTCTTTTCGCGAAGAGGTGGTTAGGGACGGGGGTTGACAGCAAGATCATAAAATTTCATTTTCATTTTTTTCTTAGTCAAGATGTCAGAAAAAAAGAAAGCTGAATTACAATAATTGCGAAATTAAAATGAAACTAAGAATTTGTAATTCGATAGCAAAAGAAAAAACAAAATGCATATGTCAATTATCTCATTATAATTGAAGAGAGGAAATATTATCATTAGTGGCGAAAAAGAAGATATTACACTGTATAAAACCTACTAAATGAAATAAAAATCACTTTATTTAATTAGCTTGAGTTGAAAAATATATTTCAAAAAGTGCATAAGAAAAAACTGCAGGTAAGTGAAAATCTACTTTGGAGCTAGAGTTGTTAAATGTATCAAAGATAGCAAATTTTGTTCACCATAACGTTAACAATGGTTAAAGATCATGTGATTAAATATCACAAAAAGCCATCACCCCGCCCTGCCTTGGCACCCGGGTCTACATTGTATGACCAGCCGCCACGACTTCATTGGACACTGTGGTCCCCGCATAATAGCCGCCATTACGAGCGGCTCATGCGACGACCCCATTGTACCGGGATACGACCCGTCATCGGAGATGGGCCCTAAGAGCCACACCACCATTACTGCATACACCAAGGAAGCGAGAGCCTGCTTACTTATCCGGCAGCTTCTCATCCGTGAACTTCGCCGTGCTAAATCATGTGATTAAATATACGAATGTGATTAAATAAAGAAATTAGTTTGTCATTTTAAAATTTAAAAGTATTGTTGCAAATCATATATTTTTTTAATTTCTTTAAATTAAAGAAAAAAATTGTACAGTTATTAAATTGGTATAATTAAAAATATATTTTTTTGAATTTTGAAATGACGTAAAAAGTCATTTTTTAAATGATATTTTTAAAAAATACGGCGAAAAAACTGTAAAATCTTGCCTACTTTTTTATTAACTGAAATTTTAATTATCTTTTGAGCTTTGAAAAGTTAATAGTGATTCTATTCTTGTTTTGAAGAGCATATGCGCCAAATTTCATCAATATCAAACAAAAATGTCGATTTTTTAAAAAGACAAATAACTTTCATCTTTGTATACATTATTGTAAAGTAAAATGTTATGGTTAAATCAGTTAAAATCGTCATGACAAGTAAAATCAAGGAGATCCTGAATTTGGTGTAGAATATTTGCATTAGATTTTTTATGCAATAAACTCTAACACGAAATACTATAATGTTAATTTTATATTTTTCTTGTAATCATGCTTTTGTATGTATATTTTTACTACTAATAAAAGTGCATGTATGCATAGGTGATTGTCTATTGACGTTCTACAAGACAGACCGTTGAGCCTAGAGTTGCCAAATTTGGTACAAACCTACTACGAAGGGTGGCAAAGTATGTGGCGGAAGTGGTGGTGTATGTCGCACACATCAGAAGGCGCTGCTGGATGAAATAAAACAATTTATTTAATACAAACAACAATATTAAAAACGGTATGTCATGACGCTTCAGGATGTCATGGTAAGCCCATGGACTCCAAAACATGGGTGAAGAGAACATCAATCACCGAAGGAACCGGGTGACGGCAACCTGGAAATAAAAGGTAAAAGAGAGAGAGAGTTCTCAATTGAACGTCCTTTTATACTCCGCTGGCGGTCAAGTCTTTAAGTTGCCACAAGCTGGTTTACAATAATGCCGAGGTAGGCACGACGAACATCAGCAGCATGGTGGTCAGAGGTCCGTTGATTCGAATCCGCTACAAGTACACCTCAGTGAGTTTTTTAAAAACTTTAATTAATTAAAACTTAAGAAAGAATTTGGGGGGGGGGGTTCAGCTATAATATCCGGATATATTATCTTTTAAAAATAATTTCTACACCGCCTTACATTTCAAAAAAAATTAACTTTCAAATGATAGCAGTCTATTTGTCGTGTAATTTTTTCTTAAATTTAACAATTTTTAAAAAAAATATTTTTATGCATAGTTTATAACAATGATGGATTGAAAGTCAAACCAATTTCACTGATTCATCAAATCTTTAATTTAATATTTCTCTTAATGTTTAATTTAATGTTTCTCGTATGTTAAAAAACATGATATAAAAATTTATTTTGATTATTACAATATAACACCTTCTTTTATTGTAATGAAATGCTGCCATTTTTGTTGCTTTTCCAGTTTTTTAAGTCTAATTTGTTGTTAATTCTTTGCTACTTGAAATAAATTTACTTTTTTAATAGATTTACTATATTATTTCGATAGATTTACTTTTTAGCTATGATCTAAAATTCATTTTTTCACTTAGGGCAGATACCGTGCTATACGTTTACATAACTTTTATGATTTTATGTATTCTCTGTGGTCTACTTTTTGCTTTCTAAGGCATATTTTTTTATTTACTCATTGTGACTTTTGTTCTTTGTGTGTTTGTCAGCACTCTGTAAATGGAGTTTTCTCTGTAGTGTGCTTTTCTTTAAATAAATAAATTTCTGTTATCGTAGTGGTGCACATCCTACAAAAGATTGTTCTTAACTTTAGGACTACGATTCATTTTTTTTTTCAGTTTTCCGTTTCGAAAAACTTTCAGATTTCAAAATTTAACATACTCAATTTCTTTTTTGCTAAGGCAAGATGTTCGGCCCATTTTACAGACGAGGTAACCAGTTTTAATTTTAATTTACTCAGTAATAACCTCAAGCAATTAGATAGAAAGTTTCTGCCTTAGAATTCTAGATTTACGAAATTTAAACTGGTGAGACTATTCAAGTGACGCGGGAATTACTGCGATTTTTCACGAAACTGAAAAATTTGCATAAGATACATGACTTCTTTCTTTTTTGAATTAAATGAATTATACTGTAAACAATTGCTATCATTACTATTGCTTGTTTTTCGGAAAGATAGTTGTAATTAAACCTATTCTATGCTTTATCTGGCATATCAGGGCTGCATATCAACGCATATGCATTACTGGTGATCGGGGCTGCATATCAACGCATATGCATTACTGGTGATCGGGGCTGCATATCAACGCATATGTGTTTTTCTTAAGCATCAATCCTCAATTCTATTGTTAGTAACTATAGGGAAGGCTTGTTCGGCCTTCAATTGGAATTGCCTCCACGAATTATTTTTTGGAATCGCAAATTCTGCGTAATCTAAAAAAGACTGTAAATCCCTTTTCCTCGACGCAAAGTTAACAAAAGTTTCAGAAAATTTAATTAACAACTGAAGCATTTATTAGAGGAAAAGGTGTAAATATGGGCCCCCTCTTTTGTTTTTGACTTAAAGTTACTTTCATTTTGAAAAATTCTGAATTTTTGACCTTCATTGACAACTATTACAAGTTTACTAAATGATAGGAGGCAAAACAATGATTAATACCAAGTATTTCAATTCGAAAACGAAGATTTACAAAAATCTTTTAAAAAAGCACCAGAAAAAATGGGGTGCAAATATGGGCCCTCTCCAAAAGAGTCGCAAAAATTAGTTTAAAATGTTTTAAAACAGGATAAACAATACAAAATAGTAGAGAATTTATTTATTACAGAAAAAAATTATTTACAGAAATCGCAAACATAACTGGCTGTTTCAGCCCCGGCACAATCTAAGTGTGCCAACATTTGGCACATAACACATTTAACCCACACTTCCCCGCGAGTGTCTTCAGAACTTTCCATCACAAAAGATGCAAGTTGCCTTCCTCGAGTCTGGTTTATCCCCATCGTTGATATCCAGGTTGATATCATCATCGCTGTCCACAAGGGGAGGATCATAGTAGTCTGATGAGTCCGATCATGAATCGTATCGTTTCGTGGGTCGAATTTTCTTTTTTTGAAGGCCCTTGGTCTTCCCACCCCTGCTTCCTGGCCGGTTTCTTACCCCGGGAGCACTCAAGGACGTCTTCTTGGGAGCACTTTTCTCAAGAGACTTGGTCAACTGATCCTTGTATGGTGATCCAGTGATGAGGCTGGACCTTGTTGCTTTGCGTCCACGAGTAGTGGTTCTCTTCTTAATGTTGGGGACAGGAGATCTGTCGAACGGAGAAACTGTATTTGAAGTTCCCGGGGAACATTTCGGTGTTCAGCAGCCTCATCAATTGGCATTGAAAGGGTGCCCATATTTACACCAACCAAACCTAAGAAAGATGGCCGCTATCACATGTAACCAAAAAGCGTGTGTGACTAAAGGAGTGCTTCTAAAAGTAGCTTAGGATCTCTGCTTTCCGGATATCACTGTAAAATTATTTTAAACTAACCATAAGAACATGAAAAGAAAACGATTTCACATACCAGTCAAAAGTTTGCAGTCCAGAACAACATCGATTCGCTCAATAACTCACGCTGCATCCACACTACTTGAAAGAATGGTTCCAACAGTTCTCTGCTATCTTATATCAACAAGTATCGCCATCTACAGTCCTGGAGGCCAGTCTTCAGCACCTCCAATAGCCACTTTGGAGGGGTGCCCATATTTACACCAGTGCCAGATTTTACACCAGTTCCTCTACTCATAAATTAAAAAAAAAATAGCCCAATTGTGAAATAAATTTCAACGAACTTTTCAAAGCCACGATTTTATTAATTTTGCTTTCCAATATCAAAGAATCTGACAAAAAATACAAGCTCTCTCAGTTTTTTTGAACCCTCTCCCGATGCATGGAGGCCTGTGATAGACAAATAATTAATTTTACCAATATCAGGACTTCATCTAAATATAGAATTGCTGTCATTTTGCCTGTATGATTTGCTTAAAAGTGATTTCTTTAAATTTTATAATTATTGAACTCCACATCATTATCACGTCAAGCAACTGTTCTAAACATGCTTTTATTTTCTGTTATATTTAATTTACTGGGTGATTTGTTAATTACAAAAGCACTTAACCTGTATTGTAAAACTGGCATCCAATATTTTATTTGTAAATTCTTGTAAGTCCCGTTTTTGCCTTGATTTCAAAAAATATTTAAAGATGTGCGGAAAAATAGTTTGTTTACAGGGCTGAAAAAAATGGAGCTTTATTGCAAATGTTTGAAAACTTCTTTGTACGAGAATAAACATTTCATGAATTTTAATTACTGCTAGTATTTGGCTCACAATGATTCAATCTTACAACGTTTGATATAACTTTCGTCTTTTATACTATTACTATCTGCCTCCGGCCCCGGTTGTTCGCAAGAATATAATTTCAGTTGTATGTCTTATACATAATTTGATATTCAGGGTTCCTTAAAGTAAACTTGTGATGGACATTTAGCCGGTGTTCTTTTAGCAGCCTCTCACCTGTTCTGTTCATTGTCTGCATAAATGTCCCTAATGGAGTCCAATAACTGTCTATTTTATGCAAAATGTTAACACGTTGTCGGCGCCAACTTCACTTTTTTATTCCTATTGCAAAATTTGCATTTGATTTCAACATTAAAATGTAACAGTATATTTTGTGTCCCGCGCCATGTTAACTGGATTAAGAATGGAAACATGGCAACCACAATCATTCAGCTTACTGGACATATTTGCTAATAAATATACATATTATCTCAGAGAGCTTGGTTTATATATTCCACAAAAAGTTTAATGAAATAAAGTAAGAAAGTAAAATGCGTTAAGATATTACCTAAGCTTTCAACAAAGGAAGAGAAACACGCAATTAAATATTTATTTAAACAATGAAAACGGTTTGAATTTCATTGTAACATTGAAAACTATTGTTGTAAATTGTGCCTAAAACTATTTTTAAAAATTTATTAATATTGGAGAAAAATTGTACGGCAATTTAATTGATATCATTGAAAAGATAATTTTTTGAATTTTTAAATGGTGTAAAAATCAATTTTGAATTATAATATTTTCGGAAGTTATTAAGGAAAAATACCAAAATCTTTCCTAATTTTTAATTACTTGAAATTCTAATTTAAATTTTTAAAAAACGGCTTCTATTGCATATTCCCACCCCCCAAAGTATATTTTTGCCTAATTTCGTATAATTCCAAGTCTAGTCATCTGCGCTGTAGAGGGACCACACACACTCTCCTTTATTATTAGTAAAGATAATATATCACAGTGTTTAGTAGACATTATTCTTTATATAAACTGGTATTTAAAACTTCTTGAGATTAATAACTTACTTAAGTGTAAAAATTAATTTATAAATATGCAGTCGCAAGTATCCAGTTCTCCATCTCTTCAGGATAAGTGCGCATTACCCCGTTAAAATGTAGAAATAGCACAGAGAAAAAATTTTCAACATTCTGGATGTTCTTTTGTTATCTATTATTATTTAAGTGCTAGTTTCATGGTTAAAAAATAAAGCATTTCATATTTTTATGGTAGTTGTAAGTGAGAGGGAGAATGACTTCAGCAACAGACTGACAGCTTCAGACACTTTGAATACTGACAAGTTAGGTACTTGAGTACTGAGTAACTGACTTAAATGAATTAAATCTAATTCCTTTTGATTTATTTAGTGTGAGTGCAGATAGGTTGTTACGAAAGATACAAGTTTATGGAGCTTGATTTGCTCTTTTGTTTCACTGACATAAATTCCAGTTAATTTAAAACTACTGACGATATTTGTAGTTGTTACTGTGTTTATTTAGCTGTTCAATGAAGCTATATTTTTGTATATTTTGCCCTTGGGCTTTCTCGTTGCCATTTTGCTAGAGTTTTGTCCCAATCTGTCTCTAACAACACCAACTTTTAGTTTCTGTTGCAAATGCGATGTATGAGGAAGGAGCTGAAGTGACTTTTTTATTTATTAGATCAGGTGAAATGGGTCCTCAAATATTAAGAATATGAGCCACTCTTGCGGAATTTTGGATTCAAAACTTTTGAGCCAGAAGTTATCCATTCTTTTTTAAATGCACTGCTCTGTCTTTTCTCAAAGGATGTACCAGTATCGCTTTTGGACACGGAGCACCCCTTTATAAGTTTTCATACTAAACAACAAAATTAAATTAAATAGAAATTCACTCTACTTTGTGTAACCTTTAAAGTGATCTAGTTATTTTTGGTAATTATAAAATGGCATTCACCAGAATAGCTGGCATAGAGTTGTGTCTCACCTTGTGATCAGTAAAATTTCTTCCTTTTTACTTTTGTTTTGGAGGGAAGGCATATCCAGTGTTGCCATTACGGGGTACTAGGACATTCCCTTTACCCATATCAGAAAAAAAAATGGTTGCCTAGATGTTCCTTGTACCTAGTAATTCCCCCTTACCACATGCATTTCATCATTCATAATCAGTGAAACTTTAGTCATAAATATTTAGCATTTCATAAAACATAATAGAATATTTATATAAATCTATTAAAAGTACATGTTTCTAAAGAAAATTTTGCTGTAGAAAAAATCATGATATTTTCTTTGTCCTGCCAACATTAATTTTCCTAAAATTACACAAGTGGAAATAATAATATTTTCAAATATGGAGCTTGCTAGCATTTTATAATTATGTTCTCATTTATTTGATTTTTAATTCGTCGCTTTTCTGGTGACATTAATAAAATGCAATTTTGAGCTTAAAGGTTTTCCGTGATAGAAATTAGCAAAAATCTATGAAACATATGTTCCAAATAAGGATAAGTATAAAATTACTATTTATTTTAAATACCGCTTAGAATTTAGGCGTAAAATAAATGAATAAACCTTTTAAATAAGAAAAATCATTGAAATCGTCACAATCACCTGAATGATTCGATTTAGACATTTCTATTATTTTATTAAAATTAAAACCACTCTCAGCAACAGGGAAATCTCGGCTATTAATTTGCAATAGTTAAGTGTGTTTGCTTTTGAAACAATGAGCCCGGTAATCAGATAAAACTTTCCTGTTTATTACTAAGTCTTATTTGTTTATTTTAGAAAGTTTTATATAAATTAAAAAGCTTATAACGAACATTTATTTAATTTTATAAATCAGTTTTTTTGTATGTAACTTTCTTCATTATCGCTTTGCCCAGTACCGTGAAATCGATAAGATTTAAGAGCCACACTTATATTAAAACTTAGCTCAAAAAAAATTTTAACTTCATTTTTCATTGATTCAACACCCAGGCAAAAGGCAAAAAGTGAAAAATAACAACAAAAAAAGGAGGATTTCAAGCGAACTTTAACCGTGAGAAAGGGACACGAAGCAATAGAAACAGAAAAAACATAGCAAAAATACAACGAGACAAAATCAACTTACAACACCAAATGCCAAACGAATCATCAAGTACGAAATAAAAAAAAAATAAATCGAAAACCAAAAACAAAAATACTAAGTTCAAAAAAGAATAATAAAAAGCAAATATATAAATACTCTAAATGATGATAATTGGCAAAAGCATTCAAATGGAATAAAATAAAATTCATCATAATTAAATTACAACAGAATTTGAAAACATAAACTGGAGTCTAGAACAAAACAAATAAACACAAAAACAAAGAAAACACAAATACAAAAAAACAGTTAAGAATTATCAACAAATATGAACCAACCAAACAGCCATGCATCCCAAAACTCAAAACCCAAAGTCACCCTCCACCAAGAATCTGTAATTTTGTAGAAAATTGTTCTTGAAATTTATTTTTTACAACATTCATAATCCAATCATTTTTATTATACATACACTTTTAAACTTCACTTATAATTCATCTGAAGTTTTCAGAATCAGTTGGACTATCAGATAAAAGTTAGTGGTGAGTTCCTTCTTTAAACATTTATCTGTGGTCCACTGACACATCGAATTAAGTGCTTGACCCTGGTGTAAACCATTCCATTACACAAAACTTAGCCAGCAGCATTCCTGTGGTCCATCCATAATGCCACATGGGGCAGAATGCCTCCCGTTTATTACCAGAATAAAGGGGATTTTTACACACTCTGATCCGTCAAATTGACACACAACACTTTCTACCTCCCGCTGTTTAATTTTTAAGAGCCTTCTGTCACGTCGTTTCTGAATGATTGTTGCCTCAGGGATTTTCAGGCGGCATATGAACCAGAAAGGGAACATTTGTAAATTACCCTTCCTTGGAACTCGACTTCCTTTTGACAAAAAGATAAAAAGCAGGAGAGTCAAATATATTGCAGCTGTAATTGGACCTCCAATAGCCGCGTATTTATTCTGGGTCAGTTCAGCGAAAGTGGAGGGCCAGATTCCTACTTCCTTAGCCTAGCCCAACAAAAGGACACCCTGCGGTAGGTGGGGTGTAGCGATGCCTCTGTTGTAAACACTTGTTTTTGGGTAATATAGGACTAATT
>BGPR01000090.1:181609-220058 GCA_013235015.1 Araneus ventricosus | reverse complement strand
TTTTTTTATTGCAACGTAGGGAATCAAATCTCTCTTAAGTACTTAAGAAAACATCTATCAATCTTTTAATATGGATTGCTGTACAAGTTTTTACATCATCAATCAAAATTTGGAGTTACACATCCTAACAAGAATGGATGGAAGAACTTTTTTCCTCATTTAGTTGCCCGTTGTGTGGTTCTAATTTTGTAATTATTTTTATTAACTGGGCTTGAAGAATATAACAATTTTACCCGAATTTATTGAATTCTTAATGAAGATTTTGTTTCTGAAATACTGATGTTAATGGGAATTTCTGATGTGGCATAATAATAGCATATTCTTAGATCGAATTCATGCAGATGGAGGAATGATTTTGACTGGAGATATCTTTTCACTAAAAGTGTGAAATGTGATTTTTTTTCTTTGAAATTGGATAATTGATCAGTTAACGAATAAATTAAGACTTAGAACTTCATAGATCATCAATAAGATTGATGAAGTGAGGAAATTCCGAATTGCACAATTTTATATTAAAGAAATTTGCATTTTGTTCAAATTAAGTAAAGCATGATAACAGGATTTCAAAGAGACTTGATGAGTTCAAACCATAGTACGGGCTAAAGTAAAACGCAGCAGTGTCATTTGTATACGAGTCATGTTTTAATATAATTATATATAAAAAGCAAGTGTGTTGGAGACATTTTGTACCTCTTAATTATGCCTTGAAAAACAATGAATCACCAGCAGTAATGTTATTATTTTTTTAAATAGAAATATTTAGATAAACTCGCATCTTAGCTAACGTTTTCAATAATTTTCCAAATAAATTCAACTTTTATCACAATCTTAGTGACAAATTATTCCTGAAACAACTTTAGAGTAGCAAAATTATTCTATAAACGTACGGCAAATTTGTTCTGTTCTAATTGTCAGAATAGTAACTTTATTATTTACAGGATATTCAAATATTTTTGGATAAATTTTAGTTGAGTATTTCTGGATAAATTTTAGTTGAGATAGAAGTGCTTTCAATAAAAATACATGAAAGTACTTCTGAGAACTTACAGCTATTTAGACAAAACAGATAATCATGTTATTTAATATCGTGAAAATGCTATTGAATTTTATCGTACAAGAGCTCTGAAGGTATTTCCTTCTGTATAATTTTACTGGTTTTATACAAGTCTTTCACTAACATCACATATTTATAAATGCTCCTGAGCTTTAACTGAACAAGTTATTAACTTATAACTTGATAACATAAAAATAATGGTCCTGAAAAATCTGAATAAGAACAATGTAATTAAGATTTTTGCATATTTTTGAATTGGTGCCCAAATATCGCATACGTTCTTCATATCGCCTACCACGGTTTCTTCTTGATTTAAAGTGGTATATGGAGGCCACTACCGTAACTGAAAAGCTTCCCCCTTCAGTTGTTGTTTGAGGAAGAAACACGCAATTAAATATTTGTTTAAACAATGAAAACGGTTTGACTCTCATTGCAACAATAAAAAGTCTTGTTGTAAATTGTGCCTAAAAATATATTTAAAAATTTACAAAAATGAGAGAAAAAATTGTAGAGTAACTTAATTGATACGATTATAAAAATGTTTTGAATTTTCAGATGGTGCAAAAATTATTTTTGTGCTCTAATATTTTCGGAAGTTATCTAGGAAAAACGCCAACATTTCTTTTAATTTTTAATTAATTTAAATTTCACAAAAAAAAGAAGAAAAAACCTGCTCCGAGGTGCGCATTCTCACCCTCAAAAGTATGTTTATGCCAAATTTTGTAGGTTTTGACTCAGAAGTCTGATCTGTAGAGCGCCAACACACACATTCTCCTAATATTATTAGTAGAGATCAAGAGATTATAATTTTCCCAATGCTTCATTGACTCTTTTTTCATAAGAAATGAGCTGAAGTACTGTCTTGCTAATACAATACTGTAATCTATCGACATCAAGTGTGTCACCAATTACAGTGAAAATAACTACTTCACTTCAAGCTTGCCAATAACCCTTTTCCCCATGTATATTTCTTCACATCAAAGTTAAATTTATTATTCCTTGTAACTCATCCATCCTTTCGTTCACAGTAGTTTTTCACCTCCTGTCTTCAATTACCTCGAGAAACGACTCGTTTTACTCTTGTAACCATAGTCCAATGGATGAAAGGAGAGCCCCCTTCGGTGTGTCACCAATCAATCCATTTTGCGCCTTCTTTTCTTGAACTAGACTTTTTATGGCCCTCGACCCAATTTGGGTGTAGCCCTTGGGAGACAAGAGTTGTAAAACACTTTGGAGGTCGAATGGAAATGGCAAAAGGGGGTCATCACTGTCTGGGTCTTACCGCAGTTGGCCTCCCTACAGGGATCATCTAGCTGCCTGAAGCGTAAACAGAAGAGCCATGTGATCGACCTCTTATCCCTAGACTCCCTAGAGGGATACCAAGAAAATATGATAAGATCATGAGAAATTTCTTTCTTTTATTGTTGGGGGAAAAAACAAAACTGTGTGATACTTCAATGCTCTGCAAAACATCTGATCGACAAAGAAATCCATTTTCCAAATCCAGGTTGAGTTGTGAATCAAGATACTGGCGGCGACATACAAATGAGTTTTGTTGAGTAAGGTCAGATTTTGTGCTCATTTTGACTATTTTTCTGTCAGTTTGTGATTAGATAATCAGAAAAATGAAAGTGTTTTACTTTAGTACAATTAATAATAGTATTATATTCTTTTGAAGTATGATCGAATACTGTCGTTATAGCGTTTTAATTGATATCTTTGAAAAATGCTGAATTTTATTGCAAAAAAAGCTTTCGTATTTGCTCTCAAATTGGGACGCTCGATATCGATACAACTCTCTTAACAGAAGCAATACATATCAAAGGGCTATTCTGTAGAACATTTTCTTCATCTGCAGTTTATGAGCGCAATTACAATAAAGCATTAGCGCTTAAAATGCTAATTTAATTAATTTAATTCCCTTCTAAAATCTCTACTAATAATAAAGGAGAATGTGCGTGTGTCTGTGTATTGGCGCTCTACAGGGCAGACCGCTTTACCTAGAGCTACGAAATTTGGCAAAAACATACTTTGGAGGGTGGGAATGTGCACCTCGGAGCCCTTTTTTAAAATTTTAATTAATTAAAAATTAAGCAATATTTCGGCGTTTTTCCTTAATAAATTCCGAACAGATTACAGCATAAAAATCATTTTTACACCATCTGAAATTGCAAACAATTACCTTTTCAATTATATCAATTAAGTTGCCGTACATTTTTTCTCTAATTTTAATAACCTTTTAAAATAATTTTTTGGCATAATTTACAACAATACTTTTCAGTGTTGAAAGCTAAGGTTATAATATCCTAATTCATTTTGCTGTCATAATTTATTTCATCAAAATTTTTGTGGAATCCATAAACCAAGCTCTCTGAGATATTAGGTATATGAAGAAATATATCCAGTAAACTGAATGATTATGACTGTCATGTTTTCATTCTTATTTAGCATGTTTCAATTCAGCTAACATACCTCTGGCCATAAAATTTTCTGAGCCATTTTGATGTTGAAATCGAATGCATATTTTGGAAGATAAATAAGAAAGTTAAGATGGCGCTGTCAATGTGAAATTAGATGTTACAAGGCATGGTCTGTTATTTGACTCCATTAGGGATATTTCTGTAGACAATGAACAGAACACTAAAGGCCACTATAAGAACATGGGAAAAATATTTACCACAATCTGAAGTTTAAAATTACGTTGTTAAAGCAGTCATGAATATAAAATGATACAAGATTCAAATGGAATCATATTCCCGTCGAATAATCTTGTCGCCGAAGGCGGTTAGTTAGTAATATAGAGAAATTTAAACAACTTTATAAATCAGTATTGTTTTTAAGCTTTAGTGCATAAATGTTGAAAAATCTGTAAAAAGAAGTTGTGGCAGTTATTTCCATAGCAATATTTTCCTCTGGGGCCCCATAATTTAAGAAACCCTGCGATGAAAATTAAATAAAAATGCATGTATATACTGAATTTAATAAAACGAAATAAAAAAGATTAAAGAACATTAAAAAACACAAATTCAAAAAGTTAAGATTAAAACAAGATCAATCAATTTGCTTCATCACGGAAGAAGCATTTCGTTTCTGCTTTTCTACATCTTTTCGATAGAGGTCTTTAGAAAATGTCACTATTTATTTTGAGGCAAACTTCAAATTGGTCAATCTTTGAAGTTTTCATTTTGAAATATGTGTGATGTTTGAGTTAGTGTCTACAATTTGGGAACGATAATGCAAAATATCAAAATAATTTTTGTCTCATACTGATTAGAAAATGTGTATATTTTTTTTTATTTAAAACTATTAAATGAAAGAAAATGACCCTTCATATTTATAAGATGCATAATGATCTTAATAATTATTTGAAAGGAGCTTTACTTCGATCAGCAACTGAATTATATCTAACGAACGTTATTCTTTTCTTTAAAATGAGACTGAAAAATTATTGAATAAGCGGAATTATTGATAAGCGGAATAAAATAATTTTTTTACTATTCTAACACGTCAACAATCTTTAAAATCTCTTTTCGACCCCCAACTGTAGATATTAATTCTCTCTCTTACTAACTCGACAGTATTCTGTGTTTCGTTTTATTATTTCTACATGAATTCCTTGTCGAAAATGGACTCCGCTATTTAACCGAAACAATTTATCCTTCTTTAGTATTATCATAATACTTTTAAAGTTATTCGGAAAAAAAATATATATATTGGAAATAAAAGGACTTCTATTCTTTTCTAGGTAAATAAAAGCGCATTAAAAATAACTACTCCATCGTTTCTGAGTTCAAAAATAATCTTCACAGCATACAGTTAAGTTCAACAAGTGTTCAGCTACCGAAATCGAGATTTGAATTATTTTCGTGTCCTAAACCGTTTTCACAGAAAACCGACCCTCCCCCTCTTTCCCAAGTACCGCAGCGAAGGAAGATGCTAATCTGGAGGAGGAGGGAAAAGGGGGTTCGACAGATGCGTCTGAGACGGAAGTTAAAAATAGAGCTGCAAAGGTCTTTTAGCATAAGGATTCTTTCAATAGTTGACGCAATCATTGATGCCATCTGACAGGGCAGCTTGAGAGCAACCAAACGAAGTGTTGCCAAGAAGAATTACTCTCATCCACATTTACAAGAACTAATTCATTTCTGTTTGTCAAGGAAACGGCCAAAAAAGAGTTGACAAATCAGCTTTAGTAGCTTCATGTACTTGGGGGTTGAGCAATTCTTTAACACCTTTTTTCTTCCCCTGGTTTTCCCACAAAAAGCTGACTCCTTTTTAATCCTCATCGGAGTTATTTTCCGCCAGATTTTTGTTTTTGTGTGGCTTCTCGTTATTGAAATTTGCAATACAGATGTTTTGTTCCCAGAAACTAGGACTATGGAAGTTCAAACCGGATTCATTGTGCAGCAGTTGTACACAATATGACAGTTGTCATCCGGTATGCACTTTCCCTTTCTCTCTATCTCTCTCTGTTTTGTGGTAATTTGTCTGGAAGTATTGTTTAAAAAGTGTTGAATATATATGGACATTATTTTTTCAATCAAAAAATGCAAGTAAAGAGCTTGCACCATTTTTTTATTGATTAATGTGTTTAAACTGAGTGTAAAGCCTGCTGTGATGTTCTTATTGTCTGCTCAAGTGTTTAGTTTAAGACGGTATAAAAACTTGAAGTTAAATTAACATATTCTATAGTACACCAAAACCAGGCTAATAAATCATCATTTATTGTGTGAGATAGAAAAAGTGAATAATATGGAACCAAAGGATACATGATTGCGCTAACGTCAGATGCAAAACATTTTTACCGAACTATTTATTTGCAAGGTGATTTGTAAAGTAAAATTAAGTTGAAATGCAAACAATGCTGAGAAAATGATAATTTTTATTACTATAACACCGGTAAATGAAAATATATGGGAAGTCTGTTGGACTAACTTTAATTGAAGATAAGACATGATTTAAGTCGGACACGCATTCGAAATTTACAGGTCTAACAAAACGATGCCGTAACAATTTCGAATAAGCTCGAACTGTTGTTGGAAACAAACGAGTCTAATGAAGTAACACAAGGCAATAGTTAAAAAAACGCATGGGAGAAGGTGAGAATCGAGTAAGATTGCAGAAATGGAGGCTGGCTAGTGTTTTATATATAGGTATGATATGACACAAAGTTAAAAACATAATATTAGATAATAGTAACATCATCAGCAGTCGAGTCCCTAAAGTCGGCCAACCGGACATATGCCGGGGACCTAAGGATGTACCCCCGACTTACCCTATCCGTAGATCAGAAACTATAATAAGGTTATGACATCTAGCCGAATTTATTTTCTGTATTCCCGCGTCAACAACAACAAAAGAAAACTTAGAAGAAATAATGATAAATTGTAATTTCCTATATTAAAAATAAACGCTAAGCTATTATAACAACATGGAAAATTGCGCGATTCCTTTCTTGTACAAAACTTAAAGATTTTGTTTACTGCTTTTATTTGCCGGAGGCTCCCATTCCGTCTTTGGGGCCTCAAAACCCAGATCTTCATATTTGTGGAAACTAAATCGGTGATCTTCAGAACGGTGGAAACTAAATCGGTGATCTTCAGAACGGTGGAAACTCAATCAAATTTCCCCGAGTAGTTTAAAGGGAAAAATATCTCTTGATGGAATACTCTTGGATACTTGATGAAGCCAAAGCAACAAGTAGCTTCCATCCATCCAGAATACTGTGTATCCATTGCCAAATCAAAAACGAACTCATGATAATTACTACTGTATCAAGATAAGAGTCCATTTTTTATACTTTATTCATTTAAAATAACTGAACATAGCTTGGGATGAACGGAAACATCTATATACATTTTTTGTGCAAAATTCCACAATTCCGTCGGCAGACTTGTCTTAAATTGTTTTTAGTTTTATGAGGAAAAAATTTGCAATGAAAATGCGTTATATTGGTTTGAATTTTGCTCTAGAATAAGATTTTGTAAGCAAAATCCAAACCAATTTTTAATTTAGGATGCTGTAAATAAGCTTCAGAAGTTTCAGGGTTTCATTATTAAAAAAGCCCTATTAGTATGGTTACAAACTTTATTTATTGCAAAGATTAAATTCGATTTCCTTAAATTTGAAGTATTCTCTCATGCAACCTGAAAAAAAATTGAGACAGAAATCGCGAAATGATTTGATACATAATGCTGCGTACTCAGCGGAAATTATTTTAAACCTTGTTAAGAACAGTTGGGGAATGAAGAAGAAAAAATGCTAAATTATTTTTCTTCTTTAAATGAGAAAAAAAAAAAAAACGATTAAAGAGATAGAACAGAACAGAAGCTAATGCGACAATAATTTTGATTAAAGAAACTATTCCATTTATTAAAAAAACATAAGGAGATGCAAAATTATTAATTTCAATTTTCTTTTGATAAAGGATTTTAAGGTTCGAAGAAGAATCTAAGCTTTTTTCGTTTTTCACTACGTTATTTATTTACTATTTTTATTTCTCACTGTATCTGTTCTTCATAATTTTCCGTTTTATTATTTTTTTAAAGCAAAGTATTCTGCTTTAAATTCCAGAATAGTATAAAAATGTATTGTTTGTCCGAACATACTATCTTCCCTCTAAATGTCAATCATCTTCTTTTCAATATTATCATAGTTCTAGGCTAAAAACATGACTCACCAGTGTGCTATGCAAAAGTACCACAAATAACATTCATAATTGCCGGTTAAAAGAAGTTAGATAAAAAAAATGAAATGCTGAAACCTGTAGTAACATTTAAATAAGTACCGAAAAGCATAAAAAATTGAATTAATATCCTTGATGATGTTAATATCTTTGATCCTCGATTTGAGAGGAAGAGTTAAAAATCCATTTCGTTAGGTAATAAAAATTGTATAACAATTTTTGTTTTATGCTGAAAAGAAGCACGCTTTGAAATTGTAATTTGAGCATCGTTGATCTATAGGTATGCAGATCTTTTAGAAACCCGCATCACAAACATTACGAAAACAAACTTATAATTAACAAATATACTTTCTAACATATCTTTATAAAGATATTATGGATACATTTGATTATATCCTACAAGATGGATTTTTTAATCTCAGAAGCAAATATTTTAAGTTAACAAAGGATAATGCATAACCAAGAACTGCAAGGTATTTACTGTGGAAATGCGTATCATTTAACTTTTGTATTCTTCTACAGGGTGTCCAAAAAATGTCTGACCCATTTTGAATGTCAATAATTAAAGTATTATTGGAGATAGGGATGCACCGCTTGCTGCATTTTCATTGAAAAAACAGTAGGTTTTGAAAAATACATAATGTTCAAATTAGTTACAAAATTCGACATGAGGTGGCGCTGCAGGTGATTGGCCCATTTTTCTGTATCAAACAATAACCTCAGCACGATATCTTGACATTCTGCCTGCTTCGATGTTGTTAGAAAAAACTTGATAATTTTGGAAAAGTCTAATTTAAAAAAAATATAATTTGTATATTGTTAGAAATTGCTAAAATGCAATATGATCAAATGTATCCGTACACTTTCAGATTTACATAATGTTTTCGAATTTCTGAAGAAAGGCGGAACGAACCGCTTTTGAACCACGACTATGTAAAGAATAGGTTTACATAGTCGCGATAATCATCATTAATAATAGTAATTTAGTCACATTTTACAATGCACATTTGGTCACGAGAGCATGGGACCGACCAGAATCATCGTACTGTAATTTAAGTTGTGCACTTAATATGTAAGTATGCATAGGTATTTAGCATATTGAACCTTCATACAATTCAATAAAACTGTTTGAAGCTTTAAGTTTAAAAAAAACATCAATTTGCGAAAAATCCTTCATCATTTAGCTTCTCTGAGACAAAAACAACATTTTTCAATCTTAACGGCAATCAACTGGAATTTTAATATAAGCTGCAGTATATATCTGGCTTTGAAATTATGAAAGAAAAATTATGTTTTGTTTCTCACATGAGCAGTTAAAAATCAGTTCCTACAAATACTCATATTTTCTCGTATTCAAAGCATTTACTTGAAATTTTATTGTAATGCTTTGCAGTCATATTGTCATGTATTCTGGAAGTTTCATCTAATGTGGAGGAAAACTCTGCATGTTATAAGCAAAAAACACGCGGAAAATTTGGAATAAAAAAAAAAAAAACCTTTATATCCGTATATGTGTGCTATTTTTAAGAAAATGCATGTAATTATTGCGCACAGAAAACAAAACCGAAGTTGCAAATCATTATCAGCGTTCAGGGAAATGGGGTGAGGCCAAATCATTTTCTTCTTCATCAATTTCTGTTCGGTCCCCTAATTGTCCCCGTGACCGAATCTTCACTGTAAAATGTGAGTTCTTTACACGCTCGAAGTGCAAGGGGCGTTCATCTAGTCATATATCATAATGATATTCATAATTTTTGGATTCTTGAGAAATTCCAAAATATGTGTAAATATGAAATTGTCCGGATAGTTTTGATCATAATAGTGTTATGTCTGTTTGTCTTGAAATTTCTGCGAAAAGAAATTTGCTTCATTTCATCTTTGCTCATTGATTATTTTGACTGAATATCAGCTTCATTTTTATAAGTGGTAGGCATATTTAATATTTATGTATTATCTCGACTCTTAACCTGACCATTCTAATATCCGCAGTCACAAAATCCCATGGAATTATGAAAATACGAATAAGATTTTTTATGTTTGTAATTTCAAACCACATGCCTCCAAAAAGACGAACCCTTTTGATGAAGATGCCTGGAAAGATGGCAGTTGGCTTCCATTTTGGTAGCACCTTCTTTTCCCTAACTCAGTCTTGAATCACGCGTGACTCAACACGAGGCTCCCTTTATTGCTTCATGTTATCGACTTCAGTGCGTTTCCAACGAGCTGATTGAAGCTGACAAGGCGAGAGATCCGGTGACTTGTTGGTCCTTTGTTCCGAATAGTCCGGCTCAAGGATAATGAAATGGGGAAAGGGTCGATCGAAAATGTCCGAGTGTCATTCCGCCAACCAGTTATTCACTTGTAGGGGTTTCATTCGCAACTGGTGTTGGACCACATGCTGAAAGGAGGACGGATGCACAGCAGAATCACAATAGTTGAGCGTTTGATAAAGATTTAAGCAAAATTTCATAAGGAGGAAAGCAGCAAATATTTCGAAACATGATCAGTATCAAGGTACAGAATTTACTTTTGGAAACAATAATATATTTCATATTTAACAGCTTATTAATACTGTTGTTTTGGAAGTATGCTTTCACCACTATTGTATCGGATTGATTTCATTTCATATTTCACAATTAATATCCTTTACCAGTATGTTTGTCAGTCCTCATTGAATAGTCACGATATTGTAGAATTTGAATTCGTCTAGCTGCAACCAGCCCATAATGCTAAATCGAAAGTCACAATGGTGGTAGTCACAATTTTGACACCATTTTGAAATTATCCATTTGTTTTGGGGTACAATCCTTCATGTGACTGAATTGCTGTCAGTTCTTTGTCTTTTAACTGGTTGAATCATTGATAAAATTGCGTTAGGAAACGTGATAATAAAATGAGAAAACTTTTGAACGTTTCAGGAGACTGTGACGGATGGGATTTTTATTATACTCCGGGGGCCATTTACTTTCGCTAGGTCACTGACCATGGCGACAAAACGTTAAGAAGTTCCATTTCTGAAGTCAAATACGATGAGGGAGCGAAAAAATACCCTGGACTCAATTGACACAGTCACTGATGGGGGAGGGCGCCGAAAAAAGGACACTTACGCCACTGAGAGTACTCTCTTTCACTTCGGAAAATTAGAACTACAGGAAGCAGGATTTCGGATGAATAATCTTTTTTCACATTTCGTCATGCAATACTCAGTTTTAGCCCATTCGACCTTGAAATGTGAGAGATTTTTTTTCTAATCAACCTTCCCTTCATACTGAGAAAAAGGAAAAATAATTTGCTGTCATCACAATTCAGTAAGGGGAGGTATCCAAAACCTCGTTAGGATAAATGTTTAAACCGAAACAGAGAGCTATATACAACATCAGAAAATAAACGGTTTTAAAAAAATTCAAAAATTACCTTACTTAAAAAATAACCCTTGCATTATTTTTGAAAAACTTAAGCAGAGTATCACTTGTCGCCTATTCCGTAAGAACTCGACTTCAGGTTGCAAATTTAATTGGTTTATATTTAAAGCCTAATTATAGCAGACACTTCTTAATAAAAGGGTTCAATTAACGTCCCGTTTTGTAGCTACACAAATGCTATTTTGGGATGGACCTCGTCATTCTGAACCGTCAAACGATAGCCCACTCTCTGAAGTGAAGACATGCCACCCACGAGACGGCAAATTCACTGTGTGTCAATTCCACATGCATCGCGGATTATTTGGAGAATCGAGTGTCGAATTTGCGAAATAACTTTGTCAGACCACCCTTATTAATTTAATATAAAGAAATGCTATAAAAATAATGAATTAAAGAGTAAGCCAATAATGCGTTCAGTTCATTTTCTTATTCTAGATATTAAATAAAAATAATATATATTGAATATAACAACATGAATTACATTTTGGTTTTTGTGAGTTTAAATAAAATGCACATTTTTATGATTTCTCTGGACAATATCTGTTGAAATTTGCAGTGTTTAATTTTTCTCAAAACATTCGTCATTTTCTTAGTTTAAGAAGGGATTAAAACTGGTCTATTAAACAAATATTTTGGCGCAAAAGAAAAATAAAGTAAGTTTCAAAATTTGATGGGTTTTACAAACTCCAAATATACTATATGCTGGAGAGAATAAAAATTTTATAATTCCAAAGCCTCAAAAATGAGTCAAAAAATGTGCGTGCAGAAATGGTAATCGTCCCTGAGCTGGGCAGTCCTAGTTACCATTCATTACACGGTTTGAAACCATGAAACAAAAATTTGGCAACAAATGAGACCAAATGAACTGCCAATTCCTGTTCTAGGAACATTTTCTTCTCGGAAATCTCGAGTACAAAAAAAAAAAAAAAAAAAAAAAAAAAAAAGCCCAACAATTATTGTTATCATTTGAAACAACAAAATCGAAAATTGGAAATCCAAAAATTTTCTGCTTATTTGTTCAAAATTGTCTGGTGCAGGTCTAAAGATGTTTAGGTAAAAGCAGTGGCGTAGCAAGAGCAAATGAGTTATTTTTTTGACCCGTCGTAGTTGGCTGTGGAAAGGGTCCATCGTTTGGCAAAATAGTAGTCGTTCTCTGCCTATATTAGTCTTTACGTGATACTCCTCAGTGTTATTATAAAAGAAATCCAAAATATATATTACTTAATTCAAAGCAATAACATCTTTCACCTATATGATATCGATTTTTCGGAAACTCAGCCGCTATTGAACGTCTAGCATTTACCGTATTAGAGTAAACCAGTTGCCTTCCGAAAAAATGTGTTATTCTGTAACCTCCGGAAATTCCCTTGATGTATGCGACTGTAGAAGAGCGTTTTTCTGCTTTTCATCCCGGTCCCTCCCCAAATAGAGTGGAATTTCAGTGCTTGATGTCGAGAGTGACCGGTAGGTGGCGTATGCGGATGAAGTATATCCCTCCTTGAAGAGCAACCCCGTCTCAGACGAATGTTGATTGGCGAGGTTATCGGGTTGTACGTTTCAGCAGCGGATTGTGAAACCAAAGTAGACGGGCTGCTTAGCCATAAGCGCTCTTTGCCCTCATTGGAGCGGTAGTTCCCTCGTCACAGGGAACTTTATAACGTGTATTGTTGTGATGGTGTGTGTGTAGGGAAAATTTGTTTCCCTCTTATTCTGTACTGGACGCATTTGTTTTACAACGAAATAAAGAGACCAGTGGTAAGTTAAGAGATTCTTTCTCCCTCATTTTTGTTTGTGGACGTGAGAATTTTTTTTTGTTAATGATTTTGGAGCTGTTTCGGAAAAAGAAAAGAGAGAAGATGATGATTGCTCGAAAAAATATGTGAAAAAATTGAACTGCGTATTAAAAACATCCGAGTTTTGGTTCGAAACTATATGAAATAAAATCTTAAAATTTTATCTAGGCGCCGTTAAAATACTATTTTATTGAAAACCGTTCGTGGACGGATAAATTCTGACAGCTGAATTTTACTGTTATGTTAAAAATTGTCTTTATATATTAAATTTTCTCCGCATTAAAACTCTCAGTATTTTCTTTCCATCGGTTTATTGCATTGCTTTTTTACATTTTGTTGTTTATGATTGTTTTCTGATTATGTAGCTTTTGCTTCTGATATGAGTGTTTCTTTTATGTGTGTGTATAAATATAATGCACGTTTATGTAAACTGCCAGTGTGATGTTTTTAATTTACTATATATATTGTGCAGTCATATATATATATATATATATTATGCTGAAACTGAAAAGTCATATATATGTATTTAATTCAGAAATGGAAAAAAATCAGTTTAAATTCTTAACAAAAATAAAATGAAATGTATCAATTAAAAATTAATTTGTATTTTAACAGTTATGTTTTAAGTTGCTTTTCTAATTTTTAATACTGGTTTCATATATTTTGATTCCTAAAAATAGAATCAAATTTCATGCAAATTCACAAATCTGCACTGATGTAAACATCAATTCTAACTTGTGCTGCATTGGAAAAAAGATAAATGAAAAAAAAAAAAAACTTATCTTTAATGCAATAGAATAGACGATTTGTGTGATAAATTTGAATGAGTTTCTAAAATCATAATAATTTTAAGATAATAATGTAAGAGATTTTCGTCTCTTAAAACTTAGCAACAGCAATTTTGAAGGAACTGGTGTTTTATGTGGGATCTGATGTACGATGTAGCATCGGCTATTGTGATCTGTTTCGACAGAAACAAACAAACAAATCATGGGCTATAATGACAATTTTTGATTTTCGGTTAAAACTGATTATTACCTTTTTATTTTTGGCAGAAATCGGTTCTTTTCTGTCTTCTTAATAAGATTTATGAAATATGTTACGACTAATAGGATAATTAGAAGATTTCGTAGCAGTTTTTATATGACCGATTTTACGTATAGCCAATACATACAAAAACAGTTCTTATCTGTTTAGTAATGTATAATTTTGTTCTGACGAGTTGTTGGGTATGTTAAAATTTTATACATCCACACAGTGATTTGGCATTTAATCCCTTAAATAAGTTCTTGTGTAAATTTATTCTGCTACTTTTATCTTAAGGCTTTACTCATTGTTGCATGCGTTATAATTTACCGAAATACATTACTAAGATTCTTTTAATTCATTTAATTTGATATATATTTTGTTATACTGCTAAAACAAATATACGGTTCTTCTCAATTCTAATAAATATCTTTACTAACCAACTCTTATTAAATATTTTTAAATAATTATTCTACGCTGTTAACAGAACGTTTCTATTAATACCGCTCAGTAGATAAGGAAAATTCCGAATGGAGTTTGCTCAGTGGTATCGGTCAACTGGAAAATTCTAAGGTTCTTTGCAATTCCAACCGCGCCTGATTGATTTCTCTAGAAATATTTGCTTAACGCCAGATATCAATTCCTTTTAGAAAGCAAAATTTTATTTAAACTCTGATTTATTGACATTCAAAGACTGTCGCGTGTTCGCATTCCTTGTCATCTTGGACGCCTGCCAACAGGAACCCGAAAGCTATTTGTCTCCTTTGTTTACAGAAGACAATTCTGATTTGCTGCGAGTGAGTGTTGCTGAGTTAAATGGAGCTCCGTCCAGTGTAAATACAGGGTTTCGAACCGAAATTTTCCCACAGCAATTACAAATTGAATGTCGAGCACTATCCAAAGGCTCTTTGCGTGGCATCAGTGAGAATCTGCCTCTTTTTAGATCTGAGCTCCGTGAAGCGGATACCACAGTATTAACCCGTTCAGTTATAAACGTTTCAGCTGTATCGAAGTGATACTGGAAAGTGTTGCGTTACCGTGTGTTTCTTCTTCTTTTGGATTAAACCGTTTTAGTTTGATTTGTGATCTGTGGAGAGTGAAATTCATTTGCGTTTAGGAAGAAGGTTAAGTAATGATAAAAACTATTGCTACCACTGAAGTACTTATGAGTTAATTTTTCGTGTTCATTCAAACGTAGAAAATTTCCTTTTCGCACCTGTTTCAACCAGACAACTTTCGTATTACAGCTTTTCATGTCATTTTCTGCGAAAAATGACAGCTGAAAACTTAGAGGTTTTCCAATTAGACAAGAAAGGGAAGTTAAACTATAGTTTTATCAAATTTTTAAATTATAGTTTTATTACATATCTGAAATCGCATGAGAGAAGAACCAAAAGAAGGATAAGAACATAAACAGATCATGTTTGTCTCTGAAAACATTTTTCATAATACATAGCACATAGAAAAAATACATAACTAACATTAGATCATATCTGGGACGTTTCTTGTCTTTGAAATGTTATTTTAGGCGACTCAGAATTTTAAAATACTGTTTTTTCAAATCCATATTTAGTGGCTGGACAAACGTTTCAAGCAAAATTAAGAAATACCTCAGGGCATGCATGCGGATAAAGTAAGCATTTTGGCGAAGATTCAATAATGCGTCGGTAGTATGTCGGTTTGGAGTGGTAGACGGACTCAAGATTGACTGTATCTGAGTAAAGGCGTGAAAGCTTTCGCAAGCCTATCTGGGGGGAAACGAATGAAATGAGCGGAAAGATTCACATCCTAAGGCCCTCAAAAGAAATGTCTTAATGATTCCTCAATTTTCTGCTAAGCTTCCGCCAAAACCCCTGCAAGTGCATGTGGCGATATCAGCGAAATTGCATGAAAATTCGCTTTTCCGTCTTGTCATTAGTGAATGACGTAATGGGTTACAGGGAACGCAGGTTAATTATCAGGTCAGGAATCCTAGTAATGATCGTGCTTGTTATTGTCCACTCTGCGTCTGCCGCCTACGTTTGAAGCCACTTATTAAGGTCGATTTATATGATGTTCCGAATAGCTAACAGGACATTCGTCTCGTAACAGAACTGATGCCCTTGTTTATTCTTATGTTCAATTTTAAACTGAGTTATATGGTAGAGAAGTGAGCAGTTTTAGCTTTGAATTGAAATCTCAACTTAGTAAATAACTAGTGATTTTTAAATGCTTGATTATTTTCTTGTTATAAGGAATAGATTGTAGAATTATCACTTAGTTGTCTACAAATGTATTTATTACAAAGGGTTATACTAATTTTTAGCTTTCCCCCTTATCTCAGGTTTTTAGTTGAAGCTGTTTCAGTAGTAACTAAATAGAAAGATACGGACTATAGATCCTTAGAAAGGCCGAATATATTATAGGACTAATTAAGTTAGTTCCGTAACGACTCATTATTCCGTCTTTTAATCAAAAACCAAATTATTTCGATTAATAAAATTTTTTCTTGTTTCAGCACTTCCTTATATTATTTACGAATCAACGCTGTATGGTTAAAAGTGATTAGACATATTGAATAGATTTTTATTTAATAATAATATAAAATGATTATAACATACGTCATAACTTATGAGTTTTTATTTGTTATATTTCGGAAATTATTGAACTGTTACTTACTGCAAAGCTACGAATTGAACATCAATATCTTAAAATTGTTAGAAATAACTCATTTTCCCCCCTGTAGCGACAGTTAGATCAGTCCACATTTCGCTTTCGAATTACCTTATTTTTCTAAACCAGAATATAATTTTTTTCCCGGGAATGTTGAACTTCTCTTGTGTCAATTTTTCCTCTTCATTTTATCAGTGATGGCATATTATGTTGCGCAATAATATATTGGGAATTGCTCACAGATTGGCTGTAAGCAAAATATTTCTTGCTCTGAAAAACTCATCTATATTGCTTCAGTGAGTTCATAACGAGGAGAATAATTATAATTCCTCTTGAAGAAAACTTGCAAAATTCACTAGATATTAGTTCTTTCAATAAGTTATATGAAACTAATCGCAACAATAGATGAGAATTTCCTCATAAGTCGCTGCTTCAAACTTATTCTGTATTATCGAAAAATTTCAACCTTGAAGTTGTTTACAATGTATAGTCTTGATAGCCCTGATAAATTTCAGCCCTCTTTTGTTTTATACCAAACTTTACAAGCTAAGCCACCATCTAAAGCGTGCAATGCAAGATTCCTTGAGATCAACTTACTCGGACTGATGCTTCAGAAACTGAAACATCAATCCTATGGATGATTTCCTCTTAGGTATTTTTCCCATCAGCCTTCTTTGGTTGGCTGAACCGTTCAATTTCATCAGCCTGCTATCGATCGCATCATGTAAAAGGAACTAAGGCTGGATAAAAGAGATTTTCGAGGCGACTTTTAAAGTCAATCGGATCTTCCCTCGAAGTCGGTTCAAATCCCTTTAACTTTCATGGCAAATTGAAACTTGTTGCCTTCAAATATGGAAATTCCCGCAAGCAGATACAAACTGTATAACTTTTAGACTTGTATTCACTTTCAAAATGTATGCTATTTTGTGAGTATTAATACTCTTTCAGATGTAGGAAAAATCTTGTGAAGAGGTGGGTAGACTAGGCAATTCGATTAAGTTTTTATGTTGTGAAAGAATTCTTTCATTTTTTATATACTATATATGTGTATACTGTTATAAATTCCTTGCTGCTAGGTTATTTTAATGAAGATTTCATACATTAAAGCAATTTTAATATAAAAGTAAAATGTTTCCATTAAAAAGAGCGCCGTTATAATGGCAACTATGCACAGAGTGTCAGTAGTAGGTTAGACGCGGTGAGCGCGTTGCCTTCACCATGCCGAATTTGTAACAGGACTACGTTTCATATTAACCAAAAGATTTTTACCAGGACTGAAAAAAGGACTAGAAACGTGTTCTTTCCGCTCAATTTGTGAAGAAGACAGCTCCTTGTGTTAAAGACTGCTTCAAAATATGCATCAAAGCTTAATGTTTAAATTTTTTTTTTATATATGTTTGAAATATATATAATTTTTTATATATTTTAAAATTATTTATATAAAAATTTATAATGTTTCAATTTTATTTTCTGTTCATATGTTTATATTACTTCTCAATTTACGAATTAATTTTCTGTTTTTGTAAGCAAGTCTTAATTTTCATTTCTGTCCGTAGGAGCCACTTATCCTAAATAACTATAATTTTCTACGAATCTAATCATAGCACTACTAAAATATCTTGTAAAGTTTCTATGAGTCGGCGTCCTGGACAAGCCCGTAAGAACATGTTACATAAGGGGAAAATGTAGGCCTATGTTGTTTACAAATTTTTTATTTATGGTGTATGGTATCTAAGGTGCAATGTTTCAGCATTACAAACTAAAAGTGCACACATTTGGCGCTTATTGCAGACATGACACATTTCCGCGGAGACGCGGATTTCCGCTTTTTTGGCATCAAATTTTATCATTCTTAATTTTCTTTTATATAATAATTCTACAATATTTTTAATATCTCAAGCACTTTTTGTATAAATTTATTTATTTTATTGTTCAATTAATCATAGATATTTTACTTCTCGGTATTTATGTTTGGCGCGATTCTTTATATATGAAGTTCAGCATTTTTTGTTCCAAGCCTGTGTCATATTGGGATTGGGGTATGTTCCCAACCTTTTTTCTTTCGCGTACCCCTTAATTAGTCTTTTCATTTTCGCGTACTTTTTCCCCCCCGAACCATCCCTCAATGCAAAGAAGTTTTTATTAATAATGTGAAGGACTTAGGTTAGCGTACGTGTCAAATGACTCGAAATAATAATATTTACTTGACTTATTCTTGATTTTACATTTTATTCCACCTTTATCATTGTATTAGTTCAACGCCAAAACAAATGAAACCATACTGCAGTAATTTCGCATTGACTTCAAAAGATAGCTAAAAATTAGACTTCGTCATAATCAAGTGGAAGAAAATTTCATTGCGATCCTTGAGCACGTCTCACGAAGCTGAGTTCTATAAAAGATGACAGACATAACGAAGACATTCAAATGAAGACAGATATAACGTCATGTCTGGAGCTGTGAAAACCAAATATCAGTCAATAACCAGATTTCCTTTTTCTTATTTCGAGAGCAGGCTTTCGGACTTGCACAGCTTTCACATTTATTTTTTCACGCAAACTTGGAAAAAAAAAAAATTCTGTAACTTTTAATCCCTTGTGTTTCCTTGTTTCCTTTGATCTCGCGTACCCTTAACTGGTCCTTCGCGTACCCCCAGGGTTACGCGTACCACAGGTTGGGAACCTCTGATGTATGTCATCGCCATCAATTGCTAGCTTTTTTCAAATTTGATATTCTTAGTATGAACATGAAAAATACATAATTTTTTTTATCCAGAGGATGCTCTACAAAACTGTAGAACTTGATTTTTCTGAAAATGTTCATAAATTTTTGGTTAAGATGAAAATAAAATCGGAAGTAAATTCTATAGTAAAACTAATTAATTACCGCGATAAATAGGGTTATTTATCCAGTCGATTTATTTGCACAAAGCTCTGTATTTGAAATACGAAATCTTATAATCAAAGTAGCACATTTTATTTTTATTATCGTGGCTGTCTGAAGCCTGAAACACATTTCATAATAAATGCGTTGTTTAGGAAAGTTGCTTAAATTCCGTAAAATGTTACGAATTTCTTTTGTTAACTTCATTTGTTGTTCATTTGTTAACTTTTATTTCTAAAATTCGCTTCCGTTATGTTGCTAAATTCAGAGCATTATTGAAGTAGGGTTATTACTTATGAGTAATTTAAAAGTAGAGTGTCTTTTCTGCTTACGGAAGATTATCCATTTATTTATTAATCTGATTACTCCCCAAAGTGGGGACAGTTGTGCATACACCTGGTAATTTACTCTATGACCATCTTGCATTAGATAAATTAGAACATTTATCTATTGTGAAGCCGCTGCGAGATAATTTTAAATCAATTTTGTATGATTTCGCAGTACCAATCATCATTTTATATGAATGTGAAAGAAGTTTCGACACACTTAATTCTTTGTGGTCCTAAATCATTGTACTGTTTACTAAGGAATGCTTTCGTTAAATTTACATTACACAGATTTTCCAGTATCTTCCTAGATTGTATGTTTTTAGAGTGTCTTGACAGTTTTCGTTTCGTCTCTTATTGAATTTGCCATCATTAAATCAACAGCTGGGCTTGATTTTACCATTATGGTGAAAAACAAGTGTTTTCTTTTAATTATGCATCTTTATTACTTGATACATGTTACCTTTTATTCAATTTCTAAATGATGGATTGTGCATTATATGTTTCTTTATATGTGCTTTTACTAAATGCATTTTACATCCTTAATTATCATCCTGTATTTCTTGAAACCCTTTTTAAGCTCATTAAAAAGCTCTTTACAAGAAAATTCAGCATCCCATCTCAGCAGTAGCTCGTTTTTCTCAATATGTGGCCCATAAAATTGAATTTAAAATCAATTCGATTCTGTTGGGTAGGTGCAAGATTGCTCAAGAATCAAGCAGTACTTATTTGCCGGATGCTCTATAAATACATTTCGTACCGACGCATTCCTATTTGTAAAAACTCACGAAACAAAATAAGATCCAAGAACAATCCAAACAGTTTCTTGGTTAAATTTTTTTACTTTTCTACTATAAAATGTTATGAAAGTGCATGAAATGATTAGAAATGTTATTAACTTATGTCATGTTGCATTCTCTACGCCGTATTTTGATTACAGAAACTATTTTAAATAAGGGCGGCTCTTCCATAGACCTGAAGAATTGCAGCAACACCCACCTTTTTCCAAGTGTATAAACATAATCACTATTTAATTTCGCACATGATATCTAAATAAATCAACAATCTAACACCATTCGTTTTAGAGTTTTCAGTCTTCAGGAGAAAACGGCCTCGCCGTAGAGTGAGAAGACTGCTGAAAGAATGCCACGTTTGAACTCAGTACCGATTACTGAAGCTCGCACGCGCCGTTCCGCTGTACAGTTTGTGAAAGGAAGTAGTAGTCTAGAAGAGGACTTGAAATCGTTTTTGCGCTACATAAATCTTTTTGGTGAGCCTTAAATTTGAATATAAATAAAAAATGGAAGGCAATTAATGATGAATAATTAATATCCCTACATGTATATTTATTTTAATAGTTTTCTTTGTTCAGCTGAGGAAATCTTTATAAACGAGACAGAATGTAAGAACAACAAACATTTGTTCTGGAATTTAATTTTAATTCAAAATTATTAATTGTTTAGTTATAATTCTTTTGTTAAAACCTACCTGCATCAAGTCAAAAATTTGTTGTAATAATTATTTTTTTAGTGACTATTAATTAAATTTCTCAAAAGGAATGAAAAGTTGAAATTTAAGTGCAGTTTACGTTACTGGGCCACAATGCGCGAGCCTTCGCTGATAGGGAAGAGTTGCCGAATTTGGACCGGCATCTTGACTTCAATTCTATTCAATACTTGGGCCTTAAAATAGGCAAATTATGTTTTAACCGTGTCAGTTGGGTTGTATGGAATCCTTTTGATGAGAAAGTTAGAGAGCAAGTGTTTAGATTTAGGCTTCATCCATTAATTATTTTAACAAAAGATAAAAAGCTCTTACTATGTTCTACATTAAGTAGGCAAATGTGTTATTACATCCTCAAGATAAGACATTTCTTTGTCTGCGAATCTTTTGATTAAAATATTTTTTAAAATAAGCTTAGGGGAATTTTTTTGTTGTTGTCCCGATTTCCCCTAGATTGAAACATTTAAATCAATGGGATTATAATCTGAAAGTACAGGTATAGTTCACAAAGTAATCACCTCTAGTAGTCCTCATAAATTGGAAATGGAATAAGTCAAAACAAAAAAAACAATAAAAGGACACTAAAGTCATCAAATGTTGGATCAAAAAGTATAAAAAATTAGGACACGTATCATTTCTATAATTAGTGAAGAAACAAAGGGAAAAGAGAAAGTTGCACAGTGCGTAAAATGTCATAGGCATTTCAATAAACATTAGTCAAAGATAGGAGCAAGTAACTGTGCAGTGCCACGAAAGAAAAGTCGCGGAACTGTTGAATATTCTAAAATTAAAACAACAATCATCTGTCTCAGGAATGGGAAGCACATCAAGAATCTACCTTCAATACAAGATAATAAACGTATAACTGTTTTTGCTTGTTAATCAAGTATATCTTTTCAGTGCTCTACAGTTTGTCTTTTGCCTTTATATTTAAAAATTAACTGCATGTTTCTTTTAAAGTCATCTAAACATTTTTTTATTTATAATAAATACCTTTTTAGCGTATATGATAAAATCGTTATTCACTTCACAAAATGACCCAGGTATTTGATTACATAGAGCTTATCTTTTTAATATCATTCACCGTGTTATAATAATATAATTTGACATCGGCTTGCCCTACTTTCAAGAAATTATTGTTGTCAGTGCCAGGCCCCTTTTAGTTGTGGCAACTTTATAATAAATGAAAATTTTTAAATAATCTTTTATTATTAAGTTAAATAAATATAAGTGAGCTGTTTGAAATTTCTTTTCCTTATGTCAATAATGAAATTTCGTACTCTTTTTTTATATTATTACTTTTGGTCCAATTTTGATTATTTTCTTATTTCACCGTTTTTCAATATAAATCATTAAAAATCCACAGTTTTGGGATAATTTGCTTAAAAGAGTGTGTGTTTGTATATTGAAATAGTAAAATAGCTTTCGTAAGAGCTGTAATAATTGTATAATTACTGATTCACTAGTGATTGTATTGTAATTTCTTTTCATAATCTATAATTGTCTTAATTAGTCTTTTCATGTGGAAGAGTACAGAGTTTATTCGTGTTGAAAGTAAATGTTTATGAATTTAGCTCGCATGACATGCCATCCCTTGAAAAACGAAGTTTTTAATGCGCGTTTTGTCCATCTGTCACCATACGAATAGATGCTTCCCCCCACCACCACAAAAAAAATGGTGTTAGCGGAATTCGTTATCGTTATCTGCTTAGCATACCGAACGGCGATCTGAAGATAGATGCATATGTACAGAAGTTTCGCAACTTGGACACAATATGAACTTTGCAATTTAGGCAATTAGATGAGTTATCGCTGCCGCAATATGTCTGAGTAATGATAAAGCCATAAATTTTCTCATCTAAGGACTAAATGGTGAGATTTAAGACTCTTGAAATAGTCACAATTAATGACGACGTATTTTATTAAAATGCAGTAAACCTTCGGTTTGACCGACGGAGTAGTTCGAGCAGAGCTTCCTAAAATCGAAGGTCCGTTAAATCGTGAATTGTGTTATGGACATTATTTAAAATTGGATATTACACTTGAAATTGTGCTGTAAATTATAAATGCAAAATATATATTGTGCATGCCATAGTGAGAAATGAAAATAAAAGTCATACGTAAAAAAGTTTCTAGATTATAGAAGGAAGAAAAAAGGGAGTTCAAGAGAATTAATGAAGTTCAATCCGTTTAATCGAGGGCTTAGAGTATATAGTTTATTGGGGGGGGGGCGTATTTTGAAGAGTGTTTAATAATAATACCAGAATTTCTTTGTTTAGTCTTCATGCATACTGTGACACAGAAATGTAGCAAATGAGTTTTTCTCATTAGGTTATTGTTTTAATCCCCTGCAGTTAATGAGAAGATTATTCTTGTTCGCCTTATGCATTGAAATACTTGAAGAAAGAAATCGTACACTTGGTCTTTTGATAAAATAATTAATAGATGATACATAAACCTAAATACTTTTCTTTAACTGTAACCACGTAACACTTTCTCTTAAAAATGATTTCTTACACCCCATTTAAATTGTTAAAACATATTTTACGGCTCAAATATTCAATAAAATTGAAGTTATGATACTGGCGCAACCTACGGTCCAAATTTAGCCTCTCTCCCCTATATACTAGAATTAACTATATCAATTTAGTTGTTTATACACCAGGCATTTGGAAATGGCTGCATATATATATCAAAACAAACAAGAAACAAAAGACAAAAATTCAAAAACAACCAAGACACAATGGCAAAAATAGACAAAAATATTAAAAAATTGAAAAATGTCACAGCGAACCGCTCGTCAGGAAGCGAAGCACGTTTATGATATTAATATGTGCTTTTTTCTGCTAACGACATACGAAACCCGTTAAAATATGTCGCCATCCCTTCAAAAAGCACAAGACAATTATATATATATAACAAGACAAATCAATTCAAGAAATGAAACCTACGATTTCCGAAGTATGAAGGAAAGCATCCAAACTCTGCAACAACATTTTAATATAACCCTTATTGACAAGGCAGCCGGCAACTACTCAATAATCTGCAACAAATTTTATCTTGAACTATTAGATACAGAACTAAAATCTTCAGAAACCTATAAACAGAATAAATCTAATATTATCACTATTAAGAAAAAAAGCTCAGCCTTAAACAAAAAAATTGGATTCCACAATGTAAATAACAACGTTCCGTATATTGTCATCTATCCTAAGTTCCATAAACAGCCCATTAAATTTAGATACATTACTTGTGGTACGAACACCTATATGAATAAACCTGGAATAATCTTCTCGAAATATCTCAACATAATCCTCAAGTTTATTGAAGACGAAAATTTTACCTGGATAATTAAAAACAATAATAAAGTTATCGAATTCCTTAAAAATAATAAAATAGATGCAATAGAAACCTATGATTTTCAAGATCTCTTCAGAAGCATCCCATTAGATAAATTACAAGAAGTCTTAATGAATTATTTCTACGACCTAAAAAAGTTACTTAACATCCCAATAACATTCTGGAAAGATCTTACAAATTACTATATTTACAATAACTTTATTTTCAACGGGCAAAATATCTTTCAGCAAATTAAAGGCATTCCACAACGGACCAGTTATTCATCTCTACTTGCCAATTTATTTCTGCACTTCTTTGAACGGAATATCGCTATTAATTCGAATTCAGTCTTTAGATTCATTGATGACTTGATTATTGTTAACCATAAAAATTTTAATACAACTAATAATAATCTGTATCCAAATGAACTAAAATTAATCCAAACCAATAGCTATCAAGAACCAGTTATTTTTCTGGACTTAATTATTGATTGCCAAAATACTTTAAAAATAGATATTTATGAGAAAAGAAACGAGTTTATGTATATTTTAAAACGAGTTAGATATATTTTTTGGAACTCAAATATCTCTTCTAAAATTTACAAAAACACTATCATTAACCAACTCATAAGAATTAGCAAAACGTACAGCGATAAAAATTCAATCAAGAAACAAATTCAGCACCTTATAAATAACCTTAATAGTAATAAAATTCCTACCTCCTTCTACGAACCTTTAATTAATGGCTTTAAGATATAAGTAAAGGATTGCATATTAGAGCTATGCTGGCGCAGTTTTAATACTATGGTAAGGTCTCTCAAGCCAGACAGGTCTAATGTGATTACCTCGAAAACGCATCTTTCAGTCGTTCATTAATGGAATTGAAATTCAAATATTATTTAACACTTACCGTTTTCTCCTTAATTTTTAAATACACTCTTTTCTATCATTTTTCCTTTTTATCATTACCGTTTTCTCCTTAATTTTTAAATACACCCTTTTGTTATCATTTTCCCTTTTTTATCATCATATCTTTAATCTTCATCGTTTTCTCAATGTAGATCGCTTTCATCTTTGTTTCCATCGGTATCTTAATCTTAATCGAAACTTCCTAACCTTAGAAGTTTGGCGTAAAAGAAAGTAACTTGATATTTCGTAAACATCCAGAGTCTACAAGACACTTTCAGTTAATTTCTTTGTTCAGTTAATTGATTGGATAATGTTCAATATATTTTAATGTGTATTTTAGATACATGCTAGCTATTTTTATCTTATAGTGTTGCAATAATTCAGGGTTAAGTACACAAGTACCCTACTTTCTTTCTTCTTATTTAGGGTTAATTATCCTTTCTGTTTTTTCAACAATTGGTTTCATGGATGGTTTGCGCAATAAAATCAGATTTAACATGTCAAGCTCGTCCAAAGCCGAGCTAACCACTTTAATTGTTGAAAACTCTATATCCTGCATTGTCTTTTTCAATTATATTTATAATCTTAATTGTAACAGAGTACATAAGAAATGTTCACATTTTCCATTGGTTCTTTTGGCATTTATTTAGTATTTTTAATTATTAGATTAAAATTAGATATAGTTTAGTTAAAATTGATTGAAGTTTTTGCAGGAGATTATAGATGTGTTTGTTATTTTCCTTGCGAACATAATGTTGTGACATTTTTATCTAAATTAGTTTTTATTAATACATACAAACACGCACACATATATTAACGAAAGAAAACATCAAAACCACGTCATAAAAGAAAAAACAAAACAACAAAACGGAATATAGCGCTAACGTCCGGGACGCGTCATCAGCAAGGGAAATCCCGAACGAGCGTGTACATATTTTCGGTGTTTTCTAAACGCAAACTCTCAGAAGAACAGAAATAAGGTAAAAAGTTCATGTTTAATTGAACAAAATAAAAAGTTCATGTTTAATTGAAAAAATAAAAAGTTCATGTCTAATTGAAATAAAATACATGAAACCCAATTTCAAAACCAATAATGTGAAACAAAAATGAAGAAAAAGGTGTTTAAAATTAATTTCTTGATTGGTTATTGCATTTGTTTCTGTTTTTGTGTGTGTATATATATATATTTGCAATAAGGAACCGTTTATGCGTCTTTGAAAGGACTGACTTAAAACGACGTATAAATAAAAGGAAACAACTTTGTTTATTACAAATTTAATGCTACTAATGGAAATTCATTTCAAATTTAAAAGTATTAATTTTAAAGTTTCTTTAGATAGTATTAGTATAATGCTACATATTATAAAAATCAATAATAAAATTTTTAAATTAATCATTTATCATAAAAGTAAGAAAAATCATTCCTTTACTGCACATCTTGAGTACTAATTATACATATCTTATACGAGTGATGAGCATGCAGGTAGGTGTTTAATTTTTTAAAAAATCCTTAATCGCTTTCTGAAGTGCTGATTGTCTGTAAAAAATAAGTTTGGCATTGTGAATCGAATTAAGTTCTTGGAATGATTTTTTATAAAAATATTCTTTTGACAAAAGAAACAAGTTCTATGTTTTTCAGTGGAGTACATTGGGTCTTTAAAGGAAGTTGGAACAATTTTTTTCATTATCGCTTAAATTACACCAGACAATTTGTTTTCTATTAATTTGTAAATTATGAATAATTTCATCTTTATCACAGTTTATATACTATAAAAGAGGACATTTTCACATTTTAGAACTGTACAAAACGACGTTTAACCGAAGCTTTGTGTCGTATGAACGAAGTACCTTATCATTACAATGAATACGACTTAATCGGCACTGTGATGAAGCGACGTATAAATGAGAAACGTATAAATGGTGCTGTTCTGTATGTATACAACATTAAAAATTCATCAAATTAACGAAGTGAAACTATTTTATTTTCTGTATGTATGTTTTGAATTCTTTTAAATCGATACATTTAAGAAATCTTTGAAGAAATATTTCATATAAGTTTTAAGGTATCCACATATAAAATGATTTTTCCCCTATTTTACGGAATAGATTTGAGATATATCTTTCCTCGTCTTACTTTATAAGTAGATTGATTGTAGATTTTGCTTTTTCAGTGTTAATTAGTGCAAATGAGTGTCTTTTGATAGCGTATGGGTAATTCTTATTTAAATTTCATCTCATATTTTTCATTTGATATTCTTAAAACTTTTTTTATTTAGTCATTTATTCTTGTGTTAAGCAAATTCTGGTACAATTTAGGCATTTGGATAATTTTTAATGATGTGGATTAGAGTAGTAATAATATATTAATTTTGTAAAGAAAAAAACGCTTTTATTGTAGTATTAGATGCTTGAAATTTTGAAAACTAATATTTATTATGACGAAGCAATTTTTATTACAGAAGCAAAATAATCCCCAATTTATTGAACACTTTTTATGAAACTCAGTAAAATTTAATTACTCATTACCATCATTTACAAATTAAAATTAAGCATTTTACAGCATCAGTGCAGTGTTGGGGAAATTAGAGCAACAACGCCTTTCCAGATGTTCATAATAATGAAGCATACTCGCATTTATTTCACCGGATTCACGCAACAGCGTCCTTAGAACGTCACACCCTTGCTGCGAGACCCCCATTTCTATTCAATATGTCTGCACATCCCGGCTGTTCACTCATAGTGTCTGCTTAACAATAACAGAGTAAACACGCTCTTGTCTGTGAATTGCGTTAAACGCGATGGAGACAGAATGGATTCATTCACATAACCCTACGGAAATTGGACGACAGGAAATATTGGATTGCCTCGAATCCAAATTTGTTCCAAAATTAGCATAGACGTCCATCCCGATATCTTTCAAGTGCCGCGTCACTGCGAGCCGTAGAATTGAGGGCAATCGTCCAAAGCACGCCTTTCTGCAAGTACAGGACAACACCCTTGTGGCGCACCAACATATGTAGGAAAAGCGATAAAGCTATATTTTTGTGGTTCTTCTCTCTTCCCTCTGTAGCTTTGTTGAGGCTTTTCTGTTTATAGAAAAAATATGGAATAACTTGGTTTAAGCGTCGAAAAGAACAATATTTTGAAATCTATGTCAGTTAAGTATGTCAAAAAATTAGCCCAGGAATATATTTTTAATATACTCGGACATTTTTTCTTTTAAAATTGTAGATCTGTATACGTTTAGATTTTCAATGAAACCGTTTCTGATGATAGTCAGTTAGATTTGCGATAGTGGTTTTTTCATTATTGATGGTTGTAGAAGTATTCAATAAAAATATGTTATGAAAGATAGATTTAAAAAAATCTTCTCAAATGTTTGTTTAAGGCAAATGAAATTTCATTTTACCTTGAATTTTGCTGTACTGTCAGTTGATACAGATTTCCATTTTGTATCAAATTACAAAAATAAGTACAAATTTGTGAATTTTATTGAGTTTAGAATCTGTTCTCGGCAGTTTTAGAAACAAAATCGTAAAAATCCGGAAGTCCGTCGGAATCCGAAATAAAATAGGAGGAAACGTTTATACTTATGATTAATGACCATGATCTATAATATTTCATAGTGAGTTGGAGTTTGAAACAAAATCCAGAGTCCTATTTCCCGGAAGTCTTACTCTAAATTGGCAAATGATTATTAACTAAAAACTGATGCATTCCGATGTAATAGTTTTAAGCTGTCCTTTTTTATGACAATTAATATTAAGCAATTAAAGTAGGCAAACATACCGTATATATGCATTTGTGCCCCAAGTCGCAATACGTAAGAAACTATTAAACTTATGTGTTCGGTCGTTTATTTAAATTGGGAGGGGAAACCGACTTTTGCTCCGTTTTGTTAGATATAAGTTAATTAATTTTCATCTTTTCACAAAATATTTGAAGTAAAAGAACGGTACCATTATTTTGTACTGAATGCATCTGATTCCTTTATTTGGTAACTTAAAATGAGCGAATTTTTAACGAAGTTCACTGACTAAGGAAATAACAACACGAATTCTGTCCTATATCCTGATTCATGGGAATCGGGTCTTTATCAGGTCAGTTTTCAATTCACTTGTTTCAAATATTTCTACGTTATAAACGAGGCCATTCGAAATAAGTTTCTTCCATTAGTTATTAAGTGTAATATTGATTTCTTAGGTGAATTAATTTTGAGATTTATTTATTTTTCCATTTTGAAAGGTGTCGGACGGCTTTCGGACGTTGCGAAACCAAAAATAGCATGACAGCTAATGGTAAGTATTCCTTTTCAGTTTTATTCAATTTAAATTTACAGCTGGTTTCCAGATATCCTGGATGAGTTTGGGGGTAAATCTTTTTTCTTTCTATTAACGATTTTTCAAAATTATCCATAGCTTTATTAGAAACTTTATGCTGCATAGTAATTTAATCCAGTTACTACCAAATTGTGAAGGGATTTTTCTGAAATATAGATGAATGAATTTTTTAAACCTGCTGCATTACACTGCTGTTTTACATTTTATTGTAAAGAGCGTGTGAAATTGAACCATTTTCTGAAATCCCCAGCAGGAATAATTATAAGTGTTCGGAATTTTAATCACCGAAAAAAGTTATGAATTTTTTCCTTGAGATGAAAGCTTTATTGATGAAATTTCCATAACTTATGCATAGTTTTAAACCTTTATTATTAGTGTATATTTTTGCCTCTTTATCATATCACCTACATTGTTAGTAATATCAAGTGGACCGTTTAATTAAGAACATTGCAATTTTGTTGTTTTTTGTATAATACATATTTACTCTATTTTTCATGTTATTGAGACGATTCATTTTTTGAATTCAGTTCTTAGGCAAATTTATTTCTCCATTCAGTAAAAATGGAATGGAATGAATTCTTTTATATATATATATATATATATATATATATATATATATATATATATATATATATATCGCTTTGTTCTAAATAGTTTTGATCTAGCAATTTCTTTTGAGTGTAAGAACAAACGCTGGATAAGCAATATAGGCTAGACTTAACAATTTAGGGAGCTGTTATTAATTGTTAAATTTATGATAACGACTTTTGGCTGTGAAGTGAACTTTGACTTGTTCAAATAACCTTGAAGCATTTCCATTTCTGAAGGATGATATTAAGCTGATTAAAATTTTTGCATGCATACAAAGCAATCTTCAATTTCCAGTTCTTCTTGCGGAAAAAACCCCTTTGAACTGTGTGATAGAGTACATTTAACTTTACTAAGAAGGGATATTTTTAACTTAAGATTATAATTAGGAGGATTAATTAAGATTATTATTACTTAACCGTAGTAATGTAGAAGAGCTATTTAAGCAGCAGAACTCTTATAGAGGTAAGTCATCATTTGACTCTTTACCATGTTTCAAGGAAATCTCAAAGGAAAAGACAGACTGTTCAATACCAACTCAGTGACAAAAAATAACAGTAACGGAATCAGTCTGGTAAAGGTAAGTTGTTGCAATTTTTTAAGCCTTATAACTATTTGAATATTTCAACATCCTTAAGTATTTTACAATTTCATTAGGGGGAAAATAACTTTATTCTTAGTATAAATTGGGGGAAAAAAGAAACCTCTTATGTGTTAAGATTGGGATGGGTTTATTGTTGTTGTACAACAGCCCCATTTTTGCAACCTGCACATTTTCCTCATGCAAAAATCTCGCCATCCTCTGAGGTGATAATTCTTGTTACCATTATTTTCACTTTTCCTTAGGATTGGGATTGCAACAAGATAGCCATCCATTTTGTAATGTTTCATAAACATGTTTATCAGTTCCAATAAATATTCCTACAGAGATGGTAGTTCAAAATTTCTAATTAATGTTAATTTGCACTTCAGTGCATCGATACGCATCCCCAGCAATTTTTTATAGACATCTTTTGAATGGTAAAAAAGAAAAAAAAATCAACTGGCTTTTATGCTGAATTTCAGCAGGTAGTTTTTTTGTTGTGCTTTAAATTGTTTTAAAAAGACTTTTGCCATATTATAACATGCCTAGATTTTCCGGGTTAGCTTGGATGCTTTCTTATTTGCAACTCCGGGATAGGAATTAAATGTCCTTTTTTACTTATCATTTGATATGTCATGTTCAGAAAGATTAATTGTATTTAATGTTTTAAGAGTTAGCTTCTAAGCCAGTGTTTCGGATTGATGATCAGAAAATATGGTCACTTTAAGAGAAATAAAGTGCCTAGAATTTCGGAATTAAATTGTACACTTTTTGTGATTCCATCTGATGCGCCAAGTGATGAAGATAGTTTCCCTCATGAAAGGAAAAAGTGATTTGATTGACGATTCATCTTCACATATAGAAAACGAAGGTGATACAAGTTCAGGTCCTTCAATTTCTAATGCGAAGGCAGTGAACATTTTGCTAAATTTCTTTCCAACAAAAACTGAGGATTCAAAATTTTATGTACTCGATTTTAATTATTGATAAGAAGATAGATGAAATATATTTGAAATCTTAGTGTTTTCAGCCAAAAATCATAGCGTGTTTTCATACTTTAAAAATAAATGTAATTTCATTTCATCTGATCTGAAGTATCTGAAATCTTGGTGCTTTCAACAAAAAATCACGGCTCATTTTCATGTCAATTCAATTCATTTCACTCTTTAAGTATTTCAAAAGCAAATATTTATTTAAATTTACTATAGCCCATTAATAATTGTAATTCAGTGTAGCACAAAATTCTGTTTAAGAATTATAGCAAATTTTGAATAGCCAATATTTGAAAAATAGCGATGAGGGTTCATTATCATTCGTCTGTCTTCAAGATGTCAGGACAGGGAATGCGGCGAGAGAGAAATTTGGTTGCAATAACGCCAATGAAAGAAATGAAAGAAAATCCATTGTTTGACATTCACTGTTGATGAGAAATTTGAAGAGCCCCTTAACCCAGGCTCCAGTCCAAACTGAACATTTAAAGCTTTGCCATTGTTTGAATTCTGTATTTCATTAATATAATTTGGAGTTAATTAAACATTAATGAAAACTGCATATTCTTTGTATTCCTAAATTTTTTTCACTGCTTCTAACTCTTCTTGTGTTGTGAAAGAAGCATTTCGAATTTGATACAATACTTTGACCCCCTCGAAGACCCTTCAACCCCCTTCCGATATGTCAGGATTTCAACTAAAAAACTATGGCAACTCTAATGATATATAAAGCGAAATAAATAAAAAAATGCAAGAACTAATAAATTAAAACACCTGATGTGAATAATAATGGAGGGGAAAAAAAGCAAATTAGCGAAAATAGGAATAAAACGTCCGAATTTGACACTTATAATTGAATAAATAAAAATCTAAATCGAATTTTTTAAAAAAAATTACGTCGTTAGCTCCCTCTTGTGCTAATCCATCACTCAGGGTCGGCTTCTAGCCGATTGTACCAATTGCTGCTAATAGGGCTACAGAGAATGTATTGAAAGGATTTTTCAAAATTTAATTAGATTTGAACTTAATTAAAAACTAATTGATATTTTAACTCATTTGTTTAATAATTTCGGAGCAAATTATCGCACAAAAACCATTCTTACACCACTTAGGGAGAAAAAAACAATCATTTTTGTGGTGCCTATTTTATTTCCATACATACAATTTTTTTCTTTAATTTTAATTAATTTTTCGAAATATGTTTTATATATATTACGACGGCATTTTTTATTCTTATAATTACTGCACGCTTGTTGCGACGATATTAAAAACATTTTGTGTGTGTATGTGTATCTTTGCTATAATTGTATAAATTTTGAAAAATAATATAAGGACAGTCGAATCAAGCCTAAAATACTGTCATGCTTTGGACGATGTTTAGGACTAGAGGTTCGAATATCTCTTTTTCAAAAAAATATACATTCTGTTATGGTTTTACAAACTTTGGGATCGGCTAACTAAAATTATTTCCAATAGGGCCCCGCATCTCCTAAGGCCGTCCCTGCCATCACTTTGTCAAATTTGGTCCCTGTAAGTCAAACGATCTGGGCATGCATAAGGAACAAAGGGAAAAAAACCCAACATACAATACTCAAAAAATTGCTCTTTTATGTATAGTGATAAATCTGATTTTCCCGATGAAAAAAATTCCCATTCAGTTTCTGGAAAATGAGAACCGTTGCCCAGAGAGGAACGTGAATTTCTTTTATTTTAGACATACGTAAAATATTCCGCATACAATATATATATATATATATATATATATATATATATATATATATGATCATACAGAAACAAAGTAAACAAGACATATCAAGAAGCAAGTCCTAAACTAAAAAGTCTTTATTTGAACAATACAACCAAATTTAAAACAAAATCTAAAGAATTGAAAATACTATAAATACCATGAACAAAAAATTGAGTATAAACATTTATATGTCAAAAAGTAAAAAAATACTGTTATTATTAAAAGTATTGAAAAAGGCAATCCAAGTATATGGAGTTTTCAACAATTAATATAGCAGCTTGGCTGTGCACAAGCTTTAGCCAGGTTAAATTAATTTTGCTGTACAAACCATCCCTGTTACTAAAGTTGTTGAAAAAACAAACAGGGTAATTTACCCTAAAATGAAAGAATTTAGAAAGAAAAGTAGTAATACACTAACCCTAACAATAAAACATAACTATATAGATCGGACTAAAATTCAGGATATATATATATATATATATATATGTAATCTCACTTAATTTTATTCCAAATTCTAATATTATATATTTTAAAATCTTAATGTATTCCAAAATCGCTTTTCTAGAACTCCAGTTTCGTTCTTTTCACGCGCTGGAGGTATATTAAATCTCTCATTTTGGCATGTTTATTACTATAAGAATATTTAATCGCTTTCACGTGCCGACAGAAAATTATGACGACGTCTCTTTGGCACCAGACTTTTTCCATGAAACGCCTACGTAACTTATTAAAAAACCCCAATATTCCCTTCACTTTGATCACGTGTCCATATGTTATTCCCTTATCCAAGAGAATACAGGGATTTTTCTGTGCACTTTCGCTTGTAACCTAAACAGAGATGGCCGTATATCCACCACTCTTCTATCCTTAATAATATAATAAATGCGAAAGTGTGTCTGTCTGTCTGTCTGTCTGTCTGTCGTTCTGTCTGTCTGTCTGTCTGTCTGTCTGTTTGTTAAGCTTTCACGACCAAACCACAAAACCGATTTGGATGAAAATTGGCAGAGTTGTAGCTTGACACCCAAGAACGGACATAGGCGAGGTGGAATCACGTTAAATTAATTATTTTTGACTACAGATTAAAAATAGTTAACAAAGAAAGCCCATTGACTCCGCGATTCGCGATGAAGATTTTTATTTTTCATTCTACTGTCACGTGATCCTTCAGGAATGCGAAAACATGTGAAATAAATTATTTTTTAAATCAACTATCACGTAATCATTTTTTCCGCTGTAACTTCAGAACAAATTGTCCGATACACATTATTTTTATACCATCTTAAAGATAAAAATTTTACCTCTGCAATGATACCAATTTTATTTCTGTGACATTTTTCATTCATTTTTTATTAATTTTTTTAAATTTTACGTGCAGACGATTTTGAAATAACGCAAATTTATAGCTACTCAGTTACTAGGAAATGGTTAGACTTTGAACTAATTTACCTTTATTTCTGAAAATTTTGCTTATATTTATAAGTATCCATACAATAAGGCAGAATTTACGTGTATCTGTCAGTCTGTCGGTCGATCGGTCGGTCACAAGAACTCCTCCTAAGCGGTGAACGGTAGCGACGTGAAATTTACACACGGCATTCTAGAGCATAGTTTTAGGTCAAAGGTGTTATTTTCAACTTTCAGAGTTAATTAGTTCTTAAGATATTTAATTAAATAACGAAAATTAGCCGCTTTTAAGCCTAATTGACGCTTAGATGTTTTTTGTCAATAACTTCTGAAATATTTATTAGACAACAATTAATTTTATGCCATTTTAAAGACCAGAAAATGATCTTTTTAATGCTATTAATTACATTGCGATGAAATGTTTTCTCTGATTGTTATTAAGGTATAAAAATATTTTTGTAACGTAATTTCTAACAAGTCTTTTTATTCTTATAGAAATAAATTCAAGCCAAATTACTGTTTCGCGCGCGGGCTTTTCCCAGTTTAAAGTTAATATAAGAAAATATTGCTTTCTTTTACCATTAACAACAAAGGAGACTTTACACTTCCGGTTTCCAGTTGTCGTAGCATTTGCAGCTTTTAATGCGGTTACACAGTGATCCAATGACGTTAGTGAATTATTCTCTCGATGTTTTGTTCAACTTTCACAGTGAGGTATTACAGAATATCCATCTGTAGATACGGTAATGGGCATTAACAAGGAACATCATATACTGTAGAGCTCTTCAACATCTTAGAATTGTCAGGGCACCTTCCGACAAGCGTAGAATGATAGCCTGTGTGCCAGTACTACTAATACGCAACCTCGATATTCCGAGACTGCGCAATGGCACACGGTCGTAAATTACACACCAAGATCCAAACGTCATGAAAGCTACTTTTATGACTGATATAGGGAGAAGAGAGAGTATTTTAATTCCACGCCTTCCGATAATGCCGAAGGATTTATCATCTCAGTACAGAAGGCAACAAATCCCTTTAAAAATGTCATTTGCCAGGCTCAGGGGCAGTTACTGAAAGTGGCAGATGTACATTTTGAAAAACCATATTTTTCGCATGGGCAACTATGCATGGCGTGTTCACGTGTGTCCAGCACACACTACCTCTCAATCCGTGCGAATAATGTGGTATACAAAAGTATATTAGAATAGATAAAAAATTTACATAACTATATCAGCATACATGTAAAGTACACTCCTGTCAGCCGTCCAATTAAGTATTATCTCCGTCAGAACTTTTACTTTCGCCTTTCAAAATGCAACAAAATATTTAAATTCGTGAATTAAAAAAAAGAATAATTCAAATTTTTCGCGCACGAAGTCGCGGGTAACAGCTAGTCGATAATAAAAAGAAATTAGTTAATTACTCGGCCTGTGTTTATTTTCAACGACTACAACCACGGATACGTTATATATATATAACGCTAACGTATGTGGCACAGAAATCGCTCTGATTACTTATTGTCGAATGGCAACGTCAAATGTAAACAAACCGCCGCACCGTATAAATGATTCACATTGCTTACAGCTGTATTTAATTAAACGCTTCGCTTTAAATGGAGTTTGGAAATATTATCAGAAATGCTCCGAAGAGGGCTCCATTCAGTCAGAGGAAAGAAGATGTGAAAAAGATCAAGATGATAGAAATAGGCGTCAAACAGAAAGTTGAATTGAGCTTTAAAATAGGCTTAACCGTCGCGTGATAGGTAATCGCTATGACTTGACTATGGAAATTGCGCTCAGTGATCAGCTGTATAGGGAACTGCAAAAACACAAATGTGCTGCACCAAAATAGAACAGGTGTGAAAAAACAATGAAAAAAAGAACAGAAATATCTCTTTGTGTATATAATTTCTTAAATATAGATGGTATTTATCAGGAAACAGATTGCAAATAAATTGCCGAGCATTACCACTAAATGCTAAAATGAGAGAGCTATTGAGACAAAGCAAAGTTTGTCTTCTACGTTGAAAAATGCTAGATCTGGACTGCAGGTAACTTGAGACTCAGAATTAAAAATATGCGATTCTTCCATACATGTTATATATCTTCTTGCTTGGGAGGGCAATCTGCAAAAGAAATTAAAAAAACACTTTGAATTAATGAAGGGGCCTAAATCTTAGTAAAAACACAAGAATTAAAAAAAAAAAAATCAGAAATAGGCCTACTTTAAAGGATAAAGACACTAAAGAGATTATTTAATGAAAGAAACAGTTACTAAATGTTAAAACACAACTAAACAGAAAGAAAAATGAACTAAATTCAAAAAATCAGAGAGCTTTTGAGAAGAAGCAATTTCTACATTGAAAAAGGTTAGATCTGGACTGCAGGTAACTTGAGACCCAGAAATAAAAGTAAGGAATTCACCCATACCTGTTATATGTCTTCTTGCTTGGGAGGACAATGTGAAAATTTTAAATACAAAAGAAATTCAAAAAACACTATAAATTTAAAAAGGGGGCAAAACGGTATCTTAAGTATTTTCATAGCTTACATATATTAGTTTTCCCCCCCTTTTTTACGTGTATGATTTTAAACATACAATATTTATTTTAGATTTCTCATGTAATATATATAATGTGTACCTGAAAGATATTGGTTTGCATAACTTCTAACTAAATTAATATGACAGGCGACCAGCTAGTCGTCAAAGGCGGCTAGTTAGAAAAATATCTTGGGGAAAACCCACTTTGTAGCTGCTATATGTTTGAAAGCAATAGGATTTGTAACTAGACAGCCATCAATTTTGTAATGTAGCATACAGATATATTGCAGAAATTCAACTCGATCTTAATATTATCCACTTTACTGCATCAAAAAGTAACTTATCAAAAGTACATTGTCGATACGCATCTTCAACAATCTGTTGAGCGGGGAGAAAAAGTATCTGGCTTTTAAACTGAAATTCAACAGAAAAGGATTTTTGGTGTGTTTGTAGAGCGTTTTTAAAAGTTTTTTGCTACATATTTGTGTAAAATGACCTTAAGTCTCGAATTAGCTGAGACGCTTCTGATTTTCGACTCATTATTCCGACTGAAAAGTGTCCAGTATATGAATTAACCCCTTAAGTAGTTAGATGACACCTTCTATTTTGGGAATGCGTTGCCATTTTAATTCATTTGAGAACCTAAAGGACAGTTGAAATGTT